>JAZAYU010000062.1:2013764-2426264 GCA_038501625.1 Corbicula japonica | reverse complement strand
GTGTGCATGTAGTTTCTACAAGAAAGCTGCACACTGAAATATGCATAGATATGCATATTGAAATATAGTGTAAATGCCTTGAGTTATTTCAACTGAACAAAGTTACAGTACTTAGCTTTATGTATTTTTTTTAAGAATTTGAAGAAAGTGCTCTATTGTTACCTTGTTTTAATGAAGGCTTCCCCTAATGGGAAAAATTTCATACTTACTAAAACTTGCATTTTTTGTAATGTATTTGCAATATATAATTAAAATACACATTTAAACAAATTTTACCGTGTACTTTTTGCATTTTCACATTTTTATTCCCCGACTTGTCTTTTGGTGTATCGGAAAAATACAATGGTACATGATTTCAAAAAAGTTTATTTTTTGAAGTTTTTGGACAAATTTCTATGCAAAAAAGCATGAATTCACTGCAGATATAATTTTTCTTATTTAAAAAGTTCATATCATGAGTGTTTGAAAAAAAAAGCTATCATACTGGTGATAAACTTCAGTGACCGTATACAGGAATTCCTTTAAAATCTCAAAAAAACCAACAAAATTGCCGAAGTCACATTAGCCTATTTGTTCAAACATTTAAAGTAGTTACATCAATAAACAATACATAAATATCATCTATAATCATAGCTGAGTAAAATATAATATAATATGTGAAATATTTTTACCGTAATTAACTTCAGAAATTAAGATTTGAAAATGACTACCCACTGTTTTGAGATATGACCAGAGAGCAAAAAGACATAATATAAAATGAAATTATATCATTTTTCTGAACATTACTACACCTGAGAGATGTTAACCTTAAAAGATGAATATACTATAAACACTGCAATGATGTCTGCAGTTATACAAGTACTGTTCACCATAACACAGAGCAAAAGATTGCAGATTTAATGAGAATTCAAAGTACCTTGTGTAACGGAAAACACGGCCCTACCCCTTGATTTAATTTCTAATTCAGATATATTCAAAATGAAATACCAGCATGCAAAGCGGGGGTTTCTATGCTGACGTAGGCAGATCATTCAAATATTGACCAATAATGTTATTGCTTTCGTTTTCACATGTAAACATAGTAATTATTTTATATATCTATAAATAACCAGCCTCATTCTGACCTTGGTATTGGTATTTGTTTATGTGGTAAAAAAACTCTCGGCGCTGACGTCAATTCGGGTTTTCAACGTTGGCAGCGAAAGGGTTAAGACAAATATTTTTGTCTTCTAGTTGAAATAATTTCAAAATTAAATGCTTCTATTATAGCCACGAGGGTTATCTTTAAGATGCAAAAAGAATTTTGAAGATATCTTAAGAAATCAAAAAGTTATGGGGAGGGCCGTTTTTTCCTTTTTTGGCCGTACTTTATTTTACGGCCGGACCGTGTTTTAAACCTGTCCGTATGTGAAATTTGGATTTTTACAGGTATCTACGTCGCACAAATACACATTGGCGTAACTGTGTTCTGTCAACAATGTTCTTCTGGGTTGTTTCCGTATTGTTTGACGATTATGAGCATTAAATCTTACTCGAAAATCACATACATTAGTTTTTGTACTTTTTGTTTGCAAGCAGTGAATCCCCCAAAACGTCACATTACCGAAACTTGATTGTTTTTAAATTATTTTCTTTCTAAACATGATATATGTCGAAATGATTTTCCTCTGTAACATATTTTGAACCATTTTAACTTTTAACCTAAAGAGTTACAATTTATTTAGTGTTATTCTACTGCCGCGACGGAATTGTGGTGATATCGACTGAAGCTCATTAGAAGAAGCCTTCCTTAAAGTATATTCTGTTGTATTTGGAAATGTTCATACAATACACTTAACATTCAGTATATTGCTCCCAGAGGCAAGCATCAGGTGGGTTGCAATGGCAACTTATTGGTGTAAGCTCAATAAAAGATGCAAGAATGTCATTCCAGACAAATTAAATTTACCTTGAAAATCAAGTAAGTGTGTATCATTTCAGATCGTAGTGGGTCCCTCTCGGAATATTAATATTCAGGGAGTCGGTGGTAAAGTCAGTTGAGAAAAAATATTTAAAGTAAATTGTCTCTTAATTTGGTAATATAAGATTGAGGCAAAATCTGTGGCAGTGAAGTAAGAGTACCTTAATTGTTGATATATAAAAAACTGATATATGCATATCAGGTGTTTTTATGTGGCATAATTTCCAGGAATGCTCACTCATATATTGTCTTGGTTCACACATTGTTATTTCGGTAGTGTATGTTTTTTAGGAAGTCTTATTTTATTTTACAGTGCCCTACCGGCTAACACGCTGTATGTATTTTTGCACATAGTATATTGTGGATTGAGTGCAAAACAGTTGTAACTGCCTTCTGTATTCATGTACAGATACAACTGTTTTACACTCAGCCAAATATAGAACCCTTGTTTAGAGGGACATTTTTAGATTATTTTTTTGTCCTTTGTGAACCTGGTAGTTGACATCAATTTTTTGTTTAACTTGAAGAATTAAACTTGGTAGATTTTGCATGATAGCTATGGGCTATGTAGTTTCTATAGTTTACACGGACATTTTCTATTGTAGAGACTTTGACATCTACATTTGTCAAGTATTTGGATTAGTTTTTGTTTTCTTAACCATTTCCTCCATATAAGCCTTTAGGGTGAGTGCGTATGCACATTCTTCTCTTTTTTATTTATAAGATTATTTTTGACCTTAAAGTGAATAGTGAAGATCCTGATCAGATGGCACAGTTGTGCTGTCTAATCTGGATCTACTCTGGTTGCACATGTGATAAAATGCATAATTTATATATGGAGGAAAGGTTTAAGCAGCTGATTAGATGCTACTACAGTGTATCTACTGGTTTGCATGTAATTTACACCGTTATCATTTAGAAGGTGGTTCTGTGCCCAAGGTTATAAAACTGATCATGGAAACCAGTCTCAATTCTCAAGCATCTGAATGGCTGAAATGGCGACCATTTCAGCCAATCAAATGATTGAGATTTGAGATTAGTTTCCAAACTCAATTTTATAACCTTCAGCCCTGGTCTTCTCTTGCATCCTAGCTCAGCAGCCTGGGCAGTTGGCAGCATTACCTAACTAATAATCATTGTCAATAATTCCAAGTTTCCCAGTGACAGCCTAACTGTGTGAACAGTACTACTGAATGCTAAGGCAAGATGTATCACACTATTACTGTAAATTTTGCCACATTTATTCAGTCAAAGAAAATGTATTATTCAATTAACTGGCTGAGGAACAGAGAGTCACAACTGCTGACATTTCCCAAAGTAGCCATAGGCACTCCTACATGATCAGTGTATCTAAATTAGATATACAGATATTAGATATATAGATATTTCTGCAGGGATTGCTATAACTTTGGGTTTTTATTGGTTCTTAGCTTGTCTGAATTCCACTGGAGTTTTGCAGTTGTATGTCTTGTAGAATATTCATTTTCATAGCTGTTATTCACTTCTGATTGAATATGTGATCAGATATAGATCTAGGAAACATATTAGTAAGATACACTACATTATGTACAACCATGCCTTGAAGAATTTGTCAAAATTTTTGCACAGTAACAACAGAAGTCAGAAATATTTACAGTCATCTCAAAAATATACTGAGGTAAATATATATAGCTGTATCCACAACTGTGTATTGTATAACATTAATTCCACAATACTCCATTGTAGTACAATGTTAAAGTCACTTTTTTTGCACATAATAAACTATTTTTTTAGTTGAGGAATGCTCCAGTGTTTGGGTTGGATGTGATTTAAAAAAACAGCTTGATTTTGTAACACTGAGGATATTATTGCCTAAACCATGTTACAGGAAAGGAGAAATATGGTCCATCTTGTGCATGAAATATGGGTCTCCCTCTTCAATAACTACATCCCCAATTCCACCAGATTTTTAAATCAACCTTTTCATGGTCTTGATTTTTTCCCTCCCAAACCAAACATTTCATGACATAATATTATGTTTGCTTTATCTTAAACACCTAAGTCTCAACTGAGCACTAGGGGCCACAATAGCTTTATTCTTCTTGTCAACTTAATATCACATCTTTATACTCTGCATACAAGTAGTTTAGTCTCAGGCTGTAAAGAGATGCATTTCTTATGACACTTCAGAAAAATATATAGGTCATTATAGATGGTGTAATTATATGATTTCTCATAAGCCAACTTATTTTTAAAAAAAAACTATAGAAATAAATTATTTGACATTTTCAAAGAACCATTTGTACTTCTGTTTAAAACTATATATTATTGCTTTTTTTATTGTAAAAATGAGCAAGATATACAACATTTTGAATTTTGAAGATGCAAGAAACTCATTAGATCTGAAAGAAATTTCAATCCAATCCTCAAATATAATGCATTTAATATGATGGTTCTTAAATTATATTATGCATATTGTATTTCTAATACATGTACATGTCTCTTTTCTCCTGTTTAATTCCTGTATAAAAGCAGGATTTGATATTCTGTTTGGATGTAAAATGTTTGCAGTTTAAGTGATTCTGTTTTATTGTCTTGATAGATCATATAGTTAAGTATGCTTTCTGTGGACATGACTAAAAGAAGCAGAACTTGTGTTTAATTAGTTTGTTTACTGTTATTTCAGACACCCCCATGGAGACGGGGGCCTTGGGATCGGACCATCTTCTCCTGGACAGTTTCCGTCTACAGCCCCCACCTACAGACAGACTGCCCTCTCCACCAGAGTACGTGTTCTCACTTTTATTGACTCTGTGGTCATCTGTGTCCAAGATTATAAAACTGAGCATAGAAACCAGTCTCAAATCTCAAGCATCTGATTGGCTGAAATGGCAACCAGTCGCCATTTCAGCCAATCAGATGCTTGAGATTTGAGACTGGTTTCCAATCTCAGTTCTATAACCTCCAGCCCAGATTCTTTAGTTTGCTTGTTAATTGCCATATATACAGCATTTATTATCCCCCGCCGCATAGCGGCTGGGGGATATAGGAATGGTCTTCGTCCGTGCGTGCGTGCACATTTCGTGTCCAGTCCATAAATTTTCAACCCCTAGAAGGAATTCCATGAAACTTTACTCCAATGTTCTCCCCATCAAGATGACATGCAGAACCCATGTTCAAACCTGGCTGGCTCAAGGTCAAGGTCACCAGTAGTGTTTGAAGATTTGAACCATGTATTTCGTGTCCGGTTCATATCTTCTGAACCCCTAGAAGGAATTTTTCATGAAACTTTAGTCAAATGTTCCCCATCAAGATGACATGTAGAACCCATGTTCCAACCTGGCCGGCTCAATGTCAAGGTCACCAGTAGTGTTTGAAGATATGAACCATGTATTTCGTGTCTGGTTCATATCTTCTGAATGCCTAGAAGGAATTTTTCATGAAACTTTAGTCAAATGCTCAGCTCAGTAAGATGATGTGCAGAACCCGCATTCCAACATGTCCGGCTCAGGGTCAAGGTCACCAGTGGTGTTTGAATATTTGAACTATGTACTTCATGTCTGGTTCATATCTTCTGAACCCCTAGAAGGAATTTCATGAAACTTTAGTCAAATGCTCAGCCCATGAAGACAATGTGCACAACCCATGTTCCCACCTGGCCAGCTCAAGGTCAAGGTCACCAGTGATGTTTGAAGATTTGAACTATGTACTTTGTGTCTGGTTCATATCTTTTGAACCCCTAAAATGAATATCATGAAACTTTTATCAAATGTTCAGCCCATCAAGATGATGTGCAGAACCCATGTTCCAACCTGGCTGGCTTAAGGTCAAGGTCACTTGTTGTCTTTGAAGGTTCATATTTAACCATGTCTTTCATATTTGCTCCATAACTTCCAAACTGCTGGAGATATATTTGTTAATTTGCAACTAAGCATCCATAACCTTTCCAACATTTTGCGGCTGGAGATATTGCTATTGTTCCAACTGCCTTGTCACATGTTTGAACAGTGTAGATCCAGATCAGATATCACATCTGAGTCTTCTGATCAGGATCTTCTGTGTTTGCTTTTTGGTCAGAAATAACCAAATTAATAAAAAAGCAAACAGTTCAGACCCTGTTAAGATGACACAGATGTGCTGGCTGATCTGGATCTGCACTGTAAGCCCATGCCATAAAAGCATACGGAGGAAAGGGTTACATGCTAATTACCACACCAAGTTGTTTTTGAGACCAGCATAAACCCTGAACAGCCTACACATGTGGCCCGTATAATTAGGCTGTAAGGTTTATAAGGTATGTTCAGTCAATAAATTTGTAAAGAAAACATGAACAGTAAATGGATTGGTGCATATTCAAGAGTGGCAAGCCATGTGAAGATGTTCCTGTCCATCCTGTCATAGTTGTCTATACACATTTAGAACTACTGTAACACATTGTATTGTTATATATTCATTTAAAAGTTTAAGTGTTCCTTTATGAGACTAGCTTACCATGTAGCTTATTTGTTGTTTAGAGCAGCTCAGGTGTGGTGAACCTGGAGACTTACCTGCGTCAAGCCGGAAACCTCAGACCTCCACCTCGATCAGACATACGGTCAGCAAACCTCAATCCTAACAAACTCAACATCTTCTGGATAGACTACTGAGCTCTGTGCCCAAGATCATAAAACTGAGCATTGAAACCAGTCTCAAATCTCAAGCATCTGTGATTTCCAATCTCAGCTTTATAACCTTCAGTCCATATATACGCCTTTTATTGCATGTGCTAACAGTGTAGATCCAGATCAGCTGCCACATCTCTGCCATCTGATCTGGATCTGCACTGTTCGCTTATTGATAAAAAATAATGTAATAAATCAAAATACAAACAGTGCAGATCCTGATCAGATGACACGCACATGCAAGCTCATCTGCATCTACACTGTTCGCAAATGGATAACACCTATAAAGTATAGGGTTGAATGGGACTATACACATTCACAGTTTCATTCTTTCAAGATTTTCATTTTAATCTGTTTGTAAGATTTCTTTTATATCATAATACACCATTGCACCATTCCTATTCCAGCTAGTCTTTTTCTATGCTGGTACTTTCATATCTTACATGGGAAGTTGGGGCTAGATGCATGATTTCCAAAAAGGATTGGTTTGGGGTAGTTTAGGGTTTATTGATTATTATCAACTTTCTGGATGAAATTCCCATGAATGTTAAATATTGCTGCCCAAAAAGGGGATTTGAGGAACCCCACTGAAACCCCTTTGGATTTGCCCCCTTGGAGTAGATGGGTCACGGAATTCTGTATTCCTTTGTATTTTATGAAAATCATTTGGCATTTCAGTGTGTGTTTGTAATCCACACTTAATGCTAATATTTTAAGTGGTTGTATCTAAATTGTTTTAATATAAGTTGTATGTACAGTTAATCCATGTAATTTAAAGCAATGGCTATTTATTTTCTGTGAGTGCTTATTGATGTTAGTTATTTTATGGTTTTTTATGGCAATGTTATGACTGTTATATAAAATTGAAATAATGTGCTATATTTTAGTTGGATTTGATCTAACTAGAAAATTATGGGTTGAATTTTATTCACACAGACAAGGGAGAAAGTGTGAATACTTAAGCCAGGTATTAAAAGAAGTAAACTAATAGTATGTAAAATGATATAATGAATAAAAGTATTAAAACCTTTTCTGCATATATACACATTTTATCACATGTGTGATCAATGCAGATCCAGATCAGCTGGCACATCTTTGGCATGCCTGTGCCAGCTGATCTGGATCTACACTGTTCACGCACACTATAAAAGTGAATATATTTAGGAAGGTGGTGACAGTATCAACACTGAGTCTGTATATAATATTGTGATAAGTTTCAAATCCCACATAAACATTTTATTTTATAAGAAAGAAAATACCATTTCCCTATTTTTCTTCAAGAAGTTTATAAATCTTTTCATTTGAAGCTGTGAATACGCAATGTTGCCTGCTTATCATAATGACATCATTTCCAGGACAAAGATCTTCTGAACCATCTCATATAACTCTTTATTCCATATTTATTCTGTTTTACCTCCGGTGTGAACAGTGTAGATCTAGATCAGCCAGCACATCTGTGCACTGTTCACTATTTTGACAGAAATAAAATAATAAAACAGTGCAGATCTTGATCAGATGGCAGTTATGTGCTGGCTGGTCTGGATCTACACAGTTCGCACTTGCTTATGTATGGAATAAAGGGATATTTCTTATTTATATGTTTATATAACTTTAAAAAAAAAATTGATGTCATTAATAAATCTTTTGAAATATTAATCTTCTGTCACTGAATGTTAAAATTAATACTTTATGCTGAATATAGTTATCTATTTTGTAATGCAAGTTAAGCTAAAATACTTATCCATTAACCCTTAGACACACCTTTATTGCGTGGGCGAACAGTGTTGATCCAGATCAGCTGGCACATCTGTGCCATCTGATCTGGATCTACACTGGCCGCACATGCATACAAATGTGTATGGAGGAAAGGGTTAAGACACTTCAGCTGCTTTCACATAAACCTCTTATACAGCTTTTCAAACCTTGTTAGAATCTTTAATGGTATAAAATAATTTTAACCTTATTCCATAGAATTGACTTTTATCCCAGGTTCAACAAGTGTAGATCCAGATATGCCTACACATCTATGCATTCTGATTAGGATCTACATTTTCACACTCCTTGGTCAGATATAATTAAATGAAAGTTCAAGTGATTAGTGTAGATCCCGATTAGACTGTACAGCTGTGCAGGCTAATCTGGATCTACACTGGTCACACATGGGGTTTCCATGTAAAAAGTAGTAAATAACAATATAACTTACCCTTTCTCTGAAGGCATCAATAGATTGGGTTACATTTATGTAACTGCTAATTGAATTGTAGTTTTAAGCTTTAATTTTATGTTCTGACAGGTCTCCAATCATAATTTTTAGCGTGTATGACAGTTTCCTCGTTATTATATTTCTGTTTTGTTTTATAAATTATAACTTCGTGTGAATTTTTTCTTCTCCACACACTGAATTGTGATAATTGTTAGCTGCTTGAGTCTCATAATTCTACTTTATGATCAGGCAAATAGTCTGTACAACCAGAGCAATGCCCAAGGTTATAAAACTGAGCATGGAAACCAGTCTCAAATCTCAAGCATCTGATTGGCTGAAATGGCGACCAGTCGCCATTTCAGCCAATCAGATCCTTAAGATTTGAGACTGGTTTCTAATCTCAGTTTTATAACCTTGAGCCCAAGTTGGTATTTGAAGGTGTTTTGTTTCTCCTTGTGTCATACTGCCTTGAACCAGTTGTTTTCCTGGAAAAACGTGCAGCTGTCGGTTTGTTTTATTATGAAACGTTGTGTCTAATATTAGTGTCAGCAAAACCACTTAAGTTGCTGTAATATTGCTGATGCAGATTTGTTGTCAGTCTGTTTACATTGTCAGGAATCATCATCTTAATGGATCACAGGCTGTTTTACTGGGAAATAAAAATTTGTTTTGACATTTGAACAAACACCGTGCACTTTGTCATGCAATATTTCTCGGAGGAGCGGCGAACTAATTAATCTTGCATTAGCAAGGAGTGGATTCATACACACATCTCCCATATTCATACATCTTATATCTGCTTCATATTGAAGCTATATTTAGATTGGTTTGGTTAATTGCAAATATCTGTCACACTATATAATTTTCTCATTTGTTATGCTGCGTAATTGCATGTGTTGCTTTCACCAACCTTTGCAAGTTAATGTATAAAGTTCATCAGATTCAACTTAAACAGAAAACATTTCTAGTTAACCCATTACTCCATATATACACCGGTGCATCATGCTGCCTGATCAGGATGTCTAAATATATATGCAAATTTAATATTTATTTTATGCTTTCCAGTGAATTATAGAATTTTCCTGGTGAAATAAAAGTGGTATTCAACTGTTTTCAAACAGTGGATTATCATTTTTATTTTCAGTTATTTCAAGTTGGTACCCAAACGTATAGAACAATTAGAGCATTTAGAAAACCAGCTCGAGTATATGACGTCATGCGTCATGTCTTAAATAAACGTTTTTGGCAACATTTTTGATGCAATTTACAGTTGAATTCACTTAAATTGTGCAATAAGAGCATAAAATAAAAAGAAAATTTGTTTTACCAGCATAATTAGAAATATATTTCACTTGTGAAGTCCGGAATTATGTATTTTCACTCGTGCCTTTGCCACTCTTGAAATAGAATTCATTGGTTCTCTAAGTGAAATATATTTCTATCTTACACTGAGTCTGGTAAAAACAAATATCCTCTATATATTGAGTAAAGGGTTCCTCCAATGCCATATGCCATATGGTCGGATCATTGTAAACTGAGTAAACTAAGATTTGAAAACATTTCATCTTTTTCTTTAAAAGCTTGTATTCGAAATCTTCTAGAAGAAGGTTCAGTTAGAATTTACCCAGTTTGAATGTCAGATGTAAGAAATGTTTACAATGTAATGGATTAGAATTTTAAGACTTATAGGCATTGAAGGTTGACAATATTTCCAATGTACTTATTTGTCAAGTTTTCTAAAATATTCTACCAAGCAATTAGTACAAAATTCTTTTTCAAATATTAAATTTCTGTAAAAGAAAATGATGATAAGATGCTTAATAAGTAGCTGATCCAAAATTAAGTTTAATATGATGGTGAGAAAGCATATTTTTTATTTAATAGTATTGATTGATTCCTGTATGTTAGTAGAAATGTCTAGAGATTATCAGCATTAATAGATTGGCATTAACAATGTTGTTGTTGTTGTTTTCTAACAGTCTTCCTTAGGTGTAGTAGAAGCTGTTGTATTTAAGGATTTTGTTGTGCACATGTTTGTTATTTAGGAACACATTTTAACATTTCAGTATTTTTGGGGGAAATGTTGATGTTAATGTTCAGTTTAATCAATCGAAAGGGTTAACTTGTATGACTTGGCAAGTTGAATGTTGTCAGTGATGAACTATATACAACAACATTGTATTTTGTTAATGTTGGCTTCAGTTCTTGCCGTTCAATGGGGAGAGTTGAATGTTTAGATTTTTTCCTAATTTTTTTTTAGTTAGAGAATACATTAATACAGTTTGTGTTACTTAAAAAAATGTTTTGTTTGTCTGGTGTAAGTATTTCTTCCCCATTCAAAAGTAAACAAATTTTGTTTAGACAAGTTTTCTAAGAACATCTCTATATTTATATTGAATGTTTAAAGAAAGCTGAGTAATTGGTGTCCTTATTGCGATTAGTCTCCATCAAGTTTTTTATGCATGTGGTCTATAACTTTGGAACTACAAGATATCAACTTAAACGTGGAATATATATTCACTATCAAAATCTACATCATCATCAACAAGCCCAAAAAAACTTCTAAAAATATTTTTCAGGTTATGCGCCTTTCTTAATTAGATTTCGTGTTATAGCTTGTATGAAAAATTGGTCTATAACTTTGATCTACTTGAGATACCAACTTGATACTTAGAATATATCTATACATTGTAACCAGCAAGATCCATAACTACTACAGATAATTTTTTCAAATTAGTTGTTTTCCTGGAATGATCATTATCCATCCAGTGAACAATAATATGTGTTAGGTATAGAATGCGTACAATACCGTTACTCTAAAATATGACTGTGTTAATTTCCAATTTTATTTGTTTTAACAACAGTATTATTTTGAATATATAGGGCTTACTGTCAAGAATCTATGTATGCTATAATTACTATTTATTTAATATTTAACTATTTATTCACAATCCATGGTTTTATATTTACTTTTTATATAAGATCTGTGATAACTTTAACAGTTTATTCATTTCTCTTAACCCTTTCCTCCATATATATATTTAATAATATATACACATTTTTATGCATGTGCAACCAGTGTAGGTCCAGATCAGCTGGCACATCTGTGCCATCTGATCAGGATCTGCACTGGTCACATTTAGTCAGATATAACCTAATGAATCAAAAAGCGAACAGTTTAGATCCTGATCAGACAGCACGGATGTGCCGGCTGAGCAGAATCTAAACTGTTTGACCATGCAATAAAGGTGTATCTATGGAGGAAAGGGTTAACTAGTATTGTGATAGTGGGTGTACACAGACCTGCCAACTTTTTCAAATCCCAATGAGGGAGGTTTTTTCGTGACTTGCGTTTCGCGACATAAAAACAAAAAGTTATTGCAACTATTATATCAAGTTTAGTTGTGTAGTTTTGGAACTATTTAGAATGAGAAATTAATGTTCATATATATGCAAAATTGAATAAAAACATCTGATATTTATTTGTATTAAGATAAATATGCATCTTTTATATATTCATTTATTTTTTGAGATATATCTGTTTCTAATGTTTGATGTAGAAGTTCAAATGTTTTGTAAAGCAAGGGATCTGGGGATCCTAATTATGCTGCTACAGTATCATTAGTATGGAGACTTGAACTAAATACTTAGTGAAATAAATCTATTCCACAAACTGTGGCTGGTGATTTGGACAGGAGAAATGTGTTTCAAAACTAATTATATCCTAGATAAATAAAAGTTACAATTTTAAGTTAGAAGTCATCTGTAACTTGTAAAGCATGGTCGCGAAAACTTATGACTTTTGTATTTCTCTTCTAACTAGTGTTTTATTCTAAACTGAAAACTCAAGAACAAATTTTTATTAAAGTTAAAATATACAGATCAACAAATCTTGAAATATTTTACTGTGTTATTCCCTTGAAACCATCTTCAAATTCATAAATGTTATTTTCTAAAGCTAATCACGAGCTCGACAACGACAACAACAACAACAATTTGTCAACAAAAGAAATATGAAATCGAGCAGAAAATTCAAAATTTTCACTATTTTAATTATTTTTTAACCCAGATTATTTATTAGATTGGTGAGATTTCTCATTCAAAACCAGAATAATCTGCAAAATGCGGTAAAATTTTCAGGCGCCCAAAATCGATCTTTAACTCCTCCCACACACTCTTTATTCGTCGATTGGACAATGATTCGTGTTAACAACAGCCTTTCATTGACAATTTCTTTATGGGGGAAGTAGCCAGAGGCTAATTTTGAGAGGAGACATGTGTTTACTTGGTTTTTCAATAAACAGTATGACATGAGATAATTAAAGCATGAAGCGGATGTACAGTTTGGAGATCAAAGCCTAGCGCTCCCGCTGTGGAGAATCCTGACTGAATATACAAAAACAAAGAAAATAAATGGAAATTTGGCCTTAATCTAAAATTGCATGAGGAAAATCAGATTTCGGGAGATTGTATAGTGTTTCCGGGAGTTCGAAAATCTAACTTTAATTCGGGAGAATCCCGTAAAATTCGGGAGAGTTGGCAGGTCTGGTGTACAGCTTATGGACTAGTTTGGAAAGGAGTTTTAAATGTGGTTACTTGAGTAGAAAGATTTTATGCATTATTTTTTTGTGTGGGATATGTGTTTTAGACAAGGTAATGGCAAAGTGAAACAAGTTGTAAAAGTTTGATAGAGATTGATCTATGTACTTGCTGTCCTTCTGAAAATGATGTGATTTGAAAATGTCATACCAAATTTATACAAATTTGTTTTTCATTTGTTTAGAAGCACTTAACTAAGATGCCCCTTGTTTTGCTAACAAATCTGATGGACCTTACAGAGCTTATTTCCAGTGGCCTGTTATTCTGCTCTTCCAAAAATGTCATATCATGTGTATTTGTCTTCTTAGAAGTACAGCAACACAGTCTTTTCATTTTGAATTAAAACTTGTATACAAGTTATCTGATTGACAGTTTACACACATTTATGCCCCTTCAGATCAGGTATGGCATATAGCTGTGCATCATAGCTTCTATGTTGTCATTTTGAATTGGTTTAGCATTACTTGTATTTCAATAAAAGCAAAGCAAAGTCTTAACATTTTAGCCTTCTTTGTTTAGTAATCCTTTTGCCAATATAAAAATTGTAAGCACTGCTTTAAATACCGTTATCCGAACACACAGGACCAATTGATGCTAATAAACCAAGATTGGATACCGCTACTTCATGACTGGTCATTTTGATACACTTGTTGGAAGTACTGGTCACAGGCTTTCTACTGCTCCCTACTTTTCCTACTTTTTCCTACTTTTCCCTACTTTTTTATTCTAAGCCATACTTTTCCCTACTTTTTTCCAAAACAGCCCTACTATCCCTACTTTTCCATTTCAAAAAATAAAAATTTATTAATAAGTTTACTGCAAAATAATACTTAGGTTTACTGCAAAACAATACTTAGGTATGCTCTTTTAGTTGTATTTTCATATACTTGTGATTACATAATAGTAGTTCAAATGTGTTAAAATGGTTTCCTTTGTAAAATCCATTCTGTAAAGCAAGGTGCTTTAGTTAGTCATTCTGCATCATGGTCAACAGGTGTCTGTCTTTCATGCATTGAATGAAATAATGATAGTGTTGTATCCAGGAATTAAAAAAGATGGGGTGCTGCCAAACAGGGACATGGTGCTATCAAAAAGGGAGAGGGGGTGAACAAAGTATTGGGTATATTAAATACAGATGCCTATAGAGACCTATCTGAAATTTTTTCCAAATAATTTGGACTTTCACAAAATCGAAATGCATGATGAAAACTATGTTTCTGTAAGAATTAAGACAATTTAAAACTGCTTACTATAATATAGAATTAAAATAAAACTGCTTACTATAATATAGAATTAAAATTTGAGCTTTCCAGAAAGCAGAAGTATTGATGACAAATCATTGCATGGCCATGTTAATTCAGTTAAGTTACAAGTTTTCAGTCCCTTTAGTCAGAACATTTTATGTTGTTTTTTTTTTCTAGTAAGTTTTGTAGTAACATATTTTATTGTTTCTAAAAGCAAAAAACTGGTTGATAATCAGATGGCTTTCCTCTTATGTCACAACTTCAATATGGTAAAATTATTCTCTAAATTATTTTAAAGCGTCTCCTTTTATTCTTTTACAAATTTGGGAAACTTATTATATATGTTAAACAACCACAGTATTGTAAATAATTTTGTTAAAGCCAGCAGCTGTACCCTCATGCAATCCCTTGAATAATCATCTGGGCATTTTACCTATACCCAGCAAAAAAAGAAACCTGACACTTTATATTTTTAACCCTTTCCTCCATAGATACACTTTTATTGAGTTGGCAAACAGTTCAGGACCATATCAGCCGGTACATCTGTGCCATCTGATCAGGATCTAAACTGTTCGCATTTTGATTTGTTAGGTTATTTCTGACCAAAATGTGACCAGTGCGGATCCTGATCAGACAGCACAGATGTGGCAGATGATCTGGATCTACACTGGTCACACAAGCATTAAAATGCCTATTTATGGAGGAAAGGGCTAAATGATGATATGAGATACATAAAACAATATCTGTAGTTTTGCACCATCTCTTAAAAAAACTTGTTTCATGCCCGAGAAATATCAAAATGCACAGATAAGTTCAAAGCATTTTCATTTTTAACCACATCTTGTCAAAATGATTCCCGAAAACTGGATATGCAGAATAACATTTCTGTCGAAGTTGATTTTCAGTCAAATGACTTCCTAAGTCAAATGAATAATTTTTAATCACTTGGAATGTCTTTAGATTAGAAAATATGTACAAATGCCTTCGTTTCTATTTGGTGAATAGGGATGGCTTTGTCCGTCCATCACCAAAACTAACGTTATCTATAACATGGCCATTTAAAAAAATATTTCTTCATCAAACTTCCAAATAATATTGTTTATGACCACATGGTCATAATGATGCTGTCTTCTTTATGTCAAGTTCAAATTTGATGGAGTTATGCCCTTTTTTGCACTTGGATTTTACATGAAAACTGAACATTTGCTTTAACTTTGCCATTTCTTAATATTTTTTCACAAACTTTCAAATTATGTTGCTTATGACTGCGGTGATGAAGATGTCAAATTCTTTAGGTCAAGGTCACATTTGATGGAGATATGCCCCTTTTGTACTTAGATTTTTTATTCTGAGGGCGACACAAGTGTTCAACTAAACACCCATCTTGTTTAAAGTACTTACCTATTTCATTTATTGTTTCATTTAAAATGCTGGTCAGTTTTTGGTGTAAGGCAGTCATACAAATGCTTATTGATACATGTGTATCATTAATTTTCATTATTTTTATGAAGCTACATGTATGTTTTCAGCCCAAAAATATAGGAAAGTTTCACACACACACATGTGACGCTGTCATTATTCATGTACACATGCAACTCTTTATCACTCATTACAATATAGAGAAAAGTGAACTGTGCTAGTAAGATTAAGATTAATGCACTTGACATTTAGGGTAGAAGGGGTCTATTGAAAAGGAACCCAGTGTGCCACCCTGCTATTTCACTGTAGATACATCACTAAATGAACCACTAAACCTGTTGTGATCAGGGTGTTATTATTTCACAGTATTATTGAAAAAAAAAGTTTAAACGTCCTACTTTTTCCCTACTTTTTACTGTCAGACATTCCTACTTTGCCCTACTTTTAAAATAAAAAATGTCCTACTTTTGCCCTACTTTTTTCTGGAGAGGCAGTAGAAAGCCTGTGGTCATATTAACCAATAACTGAAAAACGGTGTGACCTGCAGTAAAGGATAGTTGACTATTATTGTGATGCAGTCAAAACGTTACTGTGACCTTTTATTATAAATAGGTTTCGTGTCATTACTGAACAGTTTGATCTGCAGTAACAAAACTTGGTGTGTAGACATCTGATGGTCAGTAGATGACCACTATGTATACTTTCGAGTTTGGGTAAAAGGTCAAGATCATTGTGACCTTTCACGGACATAAAGTTTCCATTAAAAACTGACGATCGGTTTGACTGACATACACTGACCAAATTTGAAAGGTATATTGCACATGGCCATCAGACAAATATTGGTTTTGAGTAAAAAGGTCAAGGGCATAATTACCTTCCATTGAATATTAGTTTTCGTTAAATAAAAAAAGACCTGTTTGACCTACAGTAACCAAATGATACAGGTAGATTGCACATAGATGACTCCTCTTTAAGACAAACGTTATCAAGAGGCTGCCTCTTGATAACGATTTGTCTTAAAGTCAGCAACTTCCTATAGATTGTTCACGATCTTTAGATAATCTCTGTTGATTAAGGGTCCGGAAGATAAAAATCCAGATGACAGTTTTAACTCGGCTGAGCTAGATGGCGTAGTCAATGGGGCGGAAGGGGCGGCAATCGCCGCCCCAATATTTTGACCAGCCGCCGTTATATATTGACCTCGCCGCCCCAGTATTTTTATGTCCCCTTAAGTTTTATGTGCACTGAAGACAGTCATCGATATGCTAAATTGGCTGCGCCAGACAGGGATTAACGACAGAAGATGACCACAGGATGTTGATTGCACTTTATGATTTCACGTTCAGTGTCAGGCACTGGCGCTTGACCAGCCGCCCCGCACCCTGCCAACCCTTACTAATACGCCCTTGTTTTTTTGTAAAATTGGTGTCAAGTCACTAATATTATTCCATTCTATCAAAATATGCGAAAATACATCGTCAAAATCGCAGTTCTTAAAAAAATGTATATTCTCTGCATATAATAGAATAATGGTCAGGAACGGCTCCAGACCTACCCCCGTTCGAGAGGATGTTTTCCTACAATACGGAAGACAGCTGTTTGGTTCAACGCAACAGAGTCTGATCTAACAGTAAATGTCAAAAAGTCTCACCAAGAGCTCGAAATAAGGGTAATGTTCAACAGAAAACGGCCTCCGAAATGCAGCTTATTTTTTCCATAGATTCTTCTCCTCAGTGCGACTTCCGAAAATCCCCTTCGCTTTTGCGGTGAACCAAATATACATTTTTAAACTAGGATTTTGACAATGTATTTTCGCATATTTTGATAGAATGGAATAATATCAGTGACTTGACACCATTTTTTACAAAAAACAAACAAACAAACAAAAACAACAAAGGCGTATTAGTAAGGGTTGATAGGGGGTGGGGCAGGCATGTCAAGCGCCAGTGGTGTCAGGGTCAATAATGATTTTGTCTATTGTATTTGTCTGTCAATAAATAAGATAATTGGCGACATGTTACCTCAGTTTTGGCGTCCAATATTGACAAGTACTAAGTATATCATACATGTTGAAAAATCATTCTAAAGCCATAATTAGATGTTATCAGATAAGGATGTTTCTAATCAACCTCATAATTTTGCAAAAGCCGAGTTGCGAGCGTTTAAACCTATTTGGTTTGTTTACTACAAATGTCTTAATTCATTTACGATGAGGTCACGATTTTTTGATGTTTTGAAATGCTTAAAAATATTTAGGAAAAATAACTTAAAATATGGAATTTCTAAAATAAACAAACTTAGTAACCATTCTATACATGCATTTCTAGTTTTATCATTTATACTTTAACTTATTGAATTATGTTACAAAATTTCCGCCGCCCCAATATTCAAAACTTGGCTACGCCCCTGGATGCTTGTGGGCTATTGTGACCAGCCTTCGCTTTCGGAGCTTGTTGTCCGTTCTCCTTCAACAATTCAAACGACATCTCTCGAACCAAATTTAGCGTGTTGGCATTGACTTCTCAAGTTGTTCCAATACACTAAAGTCAACCGATCCCCAGTCACGTGGCTTTTAATCAAAGTCTTTAAAAAGATTTAAATGTTTTCTCTATAAAAATCACAGCAACTGTTCTTGAAAAAACTTACCAATCTTATTCAAGCCGAGATGTTTCATACAAACATGGCCACAAGAGAGCGGGGCTTAATTTCTTTTTTCTGGGCAAGCTTTACACTTCTTACGTTAACCTATTTTGACATTTTCTCTCACACGCTATTTACAAAGCCGAAAAGTCAAACTTCTGGTTAATATGTAAAGGCTTTTATTATTAATTACAAATTAGTGCCGAGTTGTTATTCAGCAAAATCACAAAGATTTATTTCACAAGTAACGTCAAGTGTTTGAACATTAAGTATAGGTAATTGTCTATTTTTTGGCTTGTATGAAAATTAAACGGTCAGGCTCTTCACAGAGAACAGAGTTACAAATCCAGATCAGATAAAATTGATATGATGGGTGATCCGGTCAAACTTGGTAAATACAACGGCCTCTAGAGGTTCATTCGACGTTCCCATATTAAGATGATAAATCTTCAGAAACCTATTTACACCAGCGAATCCAGCGCCGAATTATTTCGAGACAACTGCAGACGTTTGACAACCTTGAAATGTCTGACTGGATAAGACAGCACTTCTAGACATTCTACAGGATATACTTCATCAAGGTCTTGACAGGAAGATCGCCAGTCGTCTAGAAGTACCAGGGCCCAAGATCAACTAAAACTTAAACTGGAGACAGGTCTCAAATCTCAAGCATCTGATTGGCTGAAATGGCAACTGGTCACCGAACTCAATTGTTTGATTGTGGGCTTTGCTTTTGAAACGGAAATAGTCGTGCCATGCGGATACGCAGGTTGAGCAAGAAGTGCACAACAATTGCATTTGAGGGCGATGTTACACAGATTCTAACACGAGTAGTTGGACCGAGTCAGGTTTGGAACAATTTAGTCTTTTTGAGCCGGTGACAAACGAGATCCGATGAAAAGATAACAGTATTGACTTACAGTACGAGGAGACGTTTTATGACCGGCTCACAGCACAGAAAAACCTTTTTGCGGTATAAAAAAGTAAAACATCTATTTCAGGTGGCTGAAAATGCATGCATCAGAAGTTGTCATACCACGCCAAATAAGACGTCCTACATGTCCAGTTTTACATAGTACAGATATTGGGGAAACAACTTCGTCTGTTTAAAGGAGATTATGAGACATTAGAACGCATGGGACTTATCCATAACGCACCGTATCAGGAAGTGTCGAAATTCACATAACTAATCTCAGCTACCCTATACATGTCTGGTTGTCCAAGATGCACACACAGCTGTTACATACCGTAGCCAACGCCTAAATCACCTTTTAGACAGAAATCCAGGATCGCTACTATCGGTCGATTTGTGAAGTCACTTGCAAGAAAGTTCCCGGCAAGCCATCTTCAGTTCCTAAACAGCCACCCGATTACATACACGGGTGTTGACTTCAAGGGACATTACAAAATCGAGATCTCTACAAGAAGACCGAATTGCAAAACAATAACAATCGAGTTTACAAACTATAACAATCGATAGGACGGTTTTGGCTTTTCATATCCAGCCGGAGTGCTTTGTTCCTTAGCAAATAGTTGTATGTTTGTGTATGCTAATAGTGTTATTTATATGTAAATTTTCTAGTAATTCAGACTAGCATTTATGGCATGCACAATATGTAAAGACGTTGCTTTCGGGGTGAAAGAAGTTTCCACGAACGGTTCTCCATTGAAAGTTTCGGATGTTAACCAATTGTCCAGCGCTCTTCACTTGGCGGTGCCACCATGTCTGGTGTTTTAAGTTAAGCGGTTTTACTTATTGTTTCATTCATGCAGAGAAAACCCAGTCCTATGATAGTCACATGAAGTACCGTACTTACATGTTAACCTTAAACTACTGTCACACTAGGACGGCGTTCCCGCGGCGTTCTCAGAATATTCCGAAACGCCGTAAAACGCTGTGGGAACGCCGTAGGAACGCCGTAGCATCGCCATAAAACGCTGTGCAATCGCCTAGAACGTTGAGTGACGGCGTTTGTGTTTTGTTGCAAATTACAAACGCCGTGAGATCGCCATTCTTGTGAAAACGCTGTAGGAACGCCGTGCAATCGCTGTAGGAACGCCGTACGATCGTCCAGAGCGCCGCGAGAACGCCGTGAGCACGCCGTGAGGTCGCCACGGTTGTTGATGGAGATTGCATGGCGTTCATATGGCGATTGCAGTTGACATAGTCTTAGGAGACTCGCCAGCTTGACTTGGTGATGCAGCTTTACTTGGTGATGCAGGGGGGCGTAGGATCCCTCTGTAACTGGCATGTACCTATAAATATATCAAAATGTTAATATCAGCAATTCTGAATTATTTAGACTTATAATCAGCAATGCCTTATTTGTATCACAAAATAACAAAGACTAGGCTACAGATCTGATGTAACAAATACATTTTATTGAAATTCAAGGCCAATATTTATGTTTAAATTAGGCAGCGGTAGTCCAGTGGTAGAGCGCTCGCTTAGGAATCGAGGGGTCCCAGGTTCAAGTCCCAGTCCGGCCGCTAATTTCCTTGAGCAAGAAAATAAGCCTTCATTGCTCCTCTCCAAGAGGACAAGCTGTGAACGCGCCGGGAGATCGTAGTACCAACGCCTTGAGCGCAGTAGGAACGCCGTGAAGACGTAGTGCATCGCCTACAACGTAGTAGGAACGCCGCGGGATCGCCGTCTAATCGTGACCAAACGCTGTGATGTCGCCACAAGCTCGCCGTGCAAGCGCCGCGGCATCGCCATGAACGCCGTGAAAACGTCGTGAAAACGCCAACAGGTGGCGTTTTCATGAAAAAAATGTAAAATCGACGGCGATCTGATGGCGTTTTGAGAAAAAGTCAGAACGCCACAGAAACGCCGTAGAAACGAAATAAGTGTGACACTAGCTTTACGCAGACAAACTAAGTTCTGTCTCGAGGTTATGATCAACGGCATGTGTAAGCTGTCGACCGTTTCGTTCTGAGTAAGCTTAAGTACATGAAAAAGCAACAGGTCATTGAACAGACGAAGGGGTGCAGTATTGTATAAAAGTACACCCAGTTTGTTTTTACAGCACTGTTTAACTGCAAGCCTTGCTCTGGTTTGGTAGAATCGGGAAATATTTATAAAAGAAAACTTACAAACATTGATCCTTAAACTTAGCAGCAAACAACATTCTTAAGCGTTTTCAATCATAGCAGTTTTTAAGAAATGGCAACATTTCAAAGATCAAGAATGGAAAGCAAACTAAAGCTAACTGATCTCTGTCCTGTCCAGTTTTTTAATCTTTAAAAGTGTCTGTTGTAGAGATCGTCTCAGAAGCCTTATAAGTTATATTTGCATGGAACCGTGGATTTAACAGAAAGAAATAAACAGTTTATATTGTCAAACCTACACTTGAATAATTTGGAATATGCATTTAACTCATTTGAGTGCGTTGGAATAGTTATCATAATAGAATGAACAAGATTATTGGCTTACACGAACAAAATGCGAGAAGACATAAAAATTTTTTACAGTAGCATTTACACAGAAAAGCCTAGTGAAAGAAGTTTTCTTAACTAGGTCTCAAAACTCCGACATCCGACTTTAAGACTTGAAAGACCGAGAGACCAATTAAGCTACCAAGTCCGGTTGATTCGACATTTAAGGTTTCACGTAAAGGTATAGGCATTTGGAAGAAATCGAATTTAGCTTTATTTCTCTATTGAACCCAAAGTATGAGGTATATACCAGTTCTTCTTCAAAGTAAAGTTTGACATTTATGTTCTGCAATGCAGTATTCATACTGTAGCAGTAAAATCATTTTGTCTGGACTACTGCGCCTAAGAAAAGTTAGAACTGTTACAGTAAAGAAAAATAGTTAGACCTAAAATTCACTAAAATTCTATTTGCAATTGATCACATAAAAGCAACCCAAAACATCAATTAAAATGTCTTCATGAGTAATTAGTTACTGACATCAATATCCAAGGTCCTTTGGAGTAACAAAAGTAAACAATGTGGGTTATTTGTAAAAGTGTGTTTGACCTTAAATTTCATGGTCGCGAAAACGGATGACCAAAAAGTAAAAATGTTGATTTCTCTCCTTATAATTGAAAGTTCTTTTCAAAGACCTTAGATAAGGTTGTCAGTATTATTTCACTCGTGTTGGCATTTGAATTGTTGTTTTGAGTTGCTTCATTTTTGTGATAAAATATAATTTTAGGGATTTTTTTGGTCTAACTATTTTTCTTTACTGTTCTAATTTTTTTAACTTATGTAAAATATTCAAAAACTTATAGCATTTATTTGTTAACAGTTTGATGAAACTTCATTTTGCCGTTATATTTTGATATTTTTCTTTTTTGTCTATAACAAAACAATGAAGAACGGAGCAATACCCTAATAACACACGCCTACAAAACAGAAATAATCAGGTATAAAAAAGGTATATCGTCCACATTTACCCATAACTTAGCATATGTGGGTAAGACAGAACGTCCTGTTGTTATAGGTAGCAAAGTACTTAACAAGGTCAGACTTGTATGTCCGACTGTTGTGTGCAATGGAATAATTTGCATGTTGTCTTGGTTTTTTTTTTAAATATCAGTCTCGGCTTACCAACCAGTTAATGCAGCCTACACTATTTTGCCAAGCTAACTTTGTATTGCGCGTTTAGTCATTTTTTGACACAATGAGTACCCATATGGATGCCTAATACTTATTTATATAGAGAGGTGACAAATTTAACATAACTATTATCCAGTAAGAAAAAGAACGCCTCAATAAGGTCTTGAAAGGTCATGAAGTATAATTATTATTAGAATCATCTTATAAAAAGCTTTATATTCATTAATTATGAGGATGTGAAGTGTTCACTGTGGACAAATCATACGATGACAAAAGGAACGCTTAAAATTATTTCATTTTAGCTTCTTTAAAATTTCGCTCATGTTTTTATTTAATAAAATTTAAGTTTCTGTAAAAAAACAGCCGTGTTTTTAATATTCCAACACAGATTTTTGCTGACTAAACATCTAGTTCGCAATACCTAATAACGTTATTATCTTATGACCGTAAAAGCAAAATGCTTAGAGCATAGATAGTTTACTAGTTATAATTAAGCGAATTACCTTATCTTATCCCAACCAAATATGCTCGTCATCCAAATGTCAACCAACTAAGCGATTAGTCAAATCTGAATCGACTTTATAATCTACCAAATCTTCACCAACATAGTGAGCCACATAGTTTCAACCAGTTGAGGTAGCTACTTAAGCTAAACCACCTTAGCGAGTTGCCATTAGTGAGTTGCCAATTCTAACCGGCTGAGTAAATCACAAAATCAAACTCGACTTAGCCAGCCTTTAAAATTTTGATTGTAATTATCGGAACCAATCTACACATTGGTGTAACAACTATTCATCGGTTTGCTAAACTCTTTGTTTGGAGAGCTCTGGCCTAAGTAAGGTCATTGAGTTCGATTGACAATGCCATTAGCTGCTTATGTTTTATATGTTTGTATGCTTAAGCATCAAACATGGTCTAGTTAATGGGTGGGTTGGAGCGAATTCACAAAGACAACTTGTTCTTGTTTGTTTATATGAGAACCCAGTAACAAAATTGTTTTGCCACTGACCCTTTAAAGGCGGTAACCTCACAGGTTCTCGTTTTCGTTAATTGTTTGTCTTGTCAAATTAGAAATTCATCTTTTGATAAAACTATGCTCTCTTTTCATCTCTACTTTACGGCTACGTGGGGGAGCTGTGTTTTAAGTGTGTGGCAATTGCTGACATGCATATGTCACTTTTATGTCGGCAGTTATCATTTTCAAAACCATTTTTTTAAATCTGAGATAAGGCGACCGGTACAATTTTTACGAAAATTATTCTGACTTAAACCGACGGTCTATGTTGTATAAACGAAACAAATCCATTTTTTGGTTAACTTAAGTAAAAGTTATCGCGTTTCTTTGTAAAACGATTTCACTTTAACATATGCGTTTCATTTTATTTTCGTTATTCTTTATAGCTGTCATTATTGTTGCCGAGTTGTCTTCGGAAAATATCACTCGGAGGTACTAAAACAATAATAAGTGCTTTAACATTTAATCGGATACTTGATGTAATTGGATGGAAATCAATTTTCCTCTGTATTTACCGAGCAAATTAGTTAATGCTATAAAGAAAACATCAGGAGGTCCATTTATCCTGGTCTGTAACCCAACTTTCCATTTCTCTTTTTATACATGTAGTAACCAAGCGATGCTCCGTAAAGGAAGAAATATCGAAATTGTTTTAGTGACATACTTTTCATTTTCTAAAGAATGACAAATAGGAGTTCTATCAAAAAAGACACGAATTTGGAAATATCAGATAAAGTTTAAAAGTGTCTTGCAAAACGTGCAATAATACACTTTATTATTGACGATAGTGAGACGAGAGTTAGCCAGCTGCATGGTCTACAGGTACCGACTGCAAGTCATAAAAACATGTAATCAACAAACACAACAGATTTACCAGATATCGGTATTAGAAAATTTTCTATTCATTATGAAAATCTCCTCTAGGAAGAATGTTGACCTGATTTGTTTCAATCATGTTAAACATGAAATTATGTGGCAGACACTGTCTCGACCATATTGTATGATGATATCTACTTTTATATACAGCATTTAATCGCACTTCATGCTGTATTTATACTTTTAATTCAACCGTTGTTAGATTTCATTTTAAGGGCTTTTTGAATCCAGAAAATCATAACATTAACGACGTCGGTAACAACACCTAGGATTGTGGTTCGAGGCATCAAACTTGGACTATTTAACATTTTAATTTTAATGATCACAGTTTCACGTGTTTTTAACATAACGCGAATTAAGGTTTATTTTGCGTGTATTGCAAATGAATATCATCTGCAAATGCTAAGCTGTTTGGCGATTCTTCAGGGGGTAACAGACCATATATAATACTGCCCGGCCCGGTCGTTGAAAAAAAAGTAGGCCTACAATTAATACACTCCGGTACAGAAATGCAATAAAAACAATAGCTAATTTACAACTGGCTTAAAATAGTATTGAACATATTAAAACTGTAAATCTTGTTCTAGACCTTCTCTCAGGAGTTCGTCTAGCTAATTCTATATGGTGTATACATGCCATGATGATAACAAATATCGAATAACACAAACATATATCGTGTATTTATATGAACAAGATTTGCGATGGGCGTGTGAGAATTCCGCTGAGTCTGAAGATATTTTGCAGTATAGACCGATTTTACGCATTGAGCCATGAATGTACTTTTGTATTTATAGATTTTTGGAATATTCCGCAAAATAGGGATGCTTGCTATTCCCATCATAGCTCATTATGTTGAAATTATACCGCTCTCTGACCAAAGGTTTCATGGCCGTGGCAGTAACGCTTCTGTTTTCTTGTAATATGACCTAAGGGTTGTGTGTTCGAATCCCATGAGGAGATTTCACTTTTTTGGTTTGTAATGTTTTTTATTCAATTCATTCATCTAGACACCGACAAAAATGACATTAAACCGTACAAATTTTGAGTAAGCTTTCATCAAGCGAGTTGATAATATGTTGCGATTGATGCTTACTGAAAAAGAATTATTTGGGCGATGCAAAATATTGTACTAAGTGGTTTTGAATTATGTAAATTATTAAAGAAAAGGAATGTAACAACAAGTGTTTACAGAACGCCAGAATTCACAATTGTCAACGCTCCTTTGGTTCGGAGGTGTATAGGGTCAGGGAAAGCTGCTCAACAAAAATATATTGTTAAAAATGGAATGAATGTGAACAAAATTAAAAGTGGGTTGCAAAATATAACAGCTTAATACTTAGTCTATTAAAATAATATCATGTGAACTAAATTAAAATTACAAAAATAAAGAAATGAGACAAAAATAAATATTTACTTTTATTGGATTCGAACATGCAATGTTTTGCTTCATAGCCCGAGAACTTATCCTCTGAGCCATTGCGCCGGAACTCAATAACTGCTACTTTAAACAGGTTTTGATGTCATATAAGTAAATAAATTTAACGGTAACTCTGTAAAATGACGCACTTTACCTATTTAGTATAGTAAAAGTGGACTTGTCCGAAAGGTCACAGCTCACGGGTCAAAATCGAACTATAGCAAGTAATCCTCACATCCCGTATATTATTTTGTCATTATGTGTTAGCGATCAGCGAATTTAATGACACTAGTATCAATTTAAAGGGAAAGGAACAGCCTTCTCAATATATACTGTATAATTATACATGCTTTTCATGTGCAACTGTACTTATAACAGTACTTCTAGCTGTCAAACCAAGGGGTGTTATTGTGAGGCCCGTCTGGTTGTTCAACCGCATGCGTGTATAAACGTAGAAAAATTATATTTTCACAATCAATGTTTACAAATTATAAATTAACGATTACGCGCATTTCTTTTGCTGTTTAAATGCCAATTCACATGCTTAAAATGGTCGCCATGTCTGGTTATTTCTTAAGTTATTGATTATCAAATTCATTATACTTAAAATTATGGATTTAGCAGCCGGGCCTCTATTTTAACACTTCAGTAAAAACAATAACAGCTGTTTTTACAGTTACCCGTCTTGCTTTACTCATGCATAATCTCTATCAAAACATTGACCGTCAACTAAAATTACCGATGTCTTTAATATATATAGTAAATACCTGTAATAAATGGATCTGTTTATATTATATTTAAATGAAAATTAATAAAAGTAACATATTTTGACATTCCTCCTGAAGCTGAACTTTAAAAAAGCCAGAAATTAAGATTATTTTTGTTTAAATGAAGCTGTTGTATGTTGTTAAAAGCAAACCATGTTGAGTAGACTTCAGACTAAAAGCCCACTCATAATACAAAAATGAATAGTTAATGCCATTAAAATATAATATTTCACGCAACTGGATGCTATTAATTAAATTTTGTTATAATGTCTTGTTTAAATTCCGATGGTTTATATGGCATCGGGTGATTCACTTATCCAGCTCCATATAACTGTGTTAGGAATATTAAGTTAGCGCTGTTGTCGTTTGGGTGATGTTATTTCCAATTCAAGCCACGAATGAAAATACATTATTTCGAAGGTCACAAGTGGAATATATTTCTATCTTTCAGTGAAAAGAGTAAACTAGCATCTTATATTTTACGGTTGAAGCAGTTTCCATATTGAACAATTTAAATAATTTGAATTCGGTATTATAGTCCACTAAATTAAAGTACCAGTGCTCGTTGACCATTCTGGTGTTGTTTTCTCGCACTAAGGCTTCCTATGAATACAGTTAACAAGTTCACAATCAAGAGACGATGTATGTGTTAATTAGAACCTAGAAATCTCCACATGCAACAAATATTAAACGTATTACAGTAAATCAAACGTTATGATTTTAAGAGGTCGCAAACACTGCAAATGGCGAAAACTGGCTAAAATTTCAAAAATGAATTTTGGGGGAAATATTTATTGCCATATAGTTTTAAGTTAAGAAATGTATTAAGATAAGGATGTAGTTAGTGTTTGCAAGCTCAATTTAGTCTAGTTCATGTTCTAATTATCAAACTATATACTAAAACAAAAGAAAAAACGACTGCATGAGAACTCTGAAATTCATGGACAATATACCAAAGCAACTCATACCTGAAATAAGTATATGCTGGTCTACAATGTTTAGCGCCAATTCAAACCGAAAGTAGAACCCGGAAGTAAGTTTTCCTTGAATTATATTGAAAACCCTAACATTATTCTTACCAGTTGTCACTAAACGTTGTAGACCAGCATATACTTGTTTCAGGTATGAGTTGCTTTGGTATATTGTCCATGCATTTCAGAGTTCTCATGCAAACGGTTTTTCTTTTGTTTTAGTATGTGCTTGGTAATTAGAACATGAATTAGACTAAATTGAGCTTGCAAACACTAACTACATCCTTAAATACATTTCTTTACTAAAATCAAGGCGGCAATAAGTATTTCCCCAAAAATTCATTTTTGAAATTTTAGCCAGTTTTCGCCATTTGCAATGTTTGCGACCCCTTAACTTGTGATCAAACAAAACAAACTGCAGTACGACAGAACTGATAAAAAGTGACTAATAGTCGTTTCATTCGCTCTTTTTACACACAAACACTCAAGCAT
The DNA here is from genome assembly GCA_038501625.1 of Corbicula japonica. Taxonomy (NCBI): domain Eukaryota; kingdom Metazoa; phylum Mollusca; class Bivalvia; order Venerida; family Cyrenidae; genus Corbicula; species Corbicula japonica. The sequence continues at coordinate 2,397,454 of JAZAYU010000062.1, read as the reverse complement.
AGACACATACATATACACAGCTTATTCAGTGTACCATGTTTTAATAGCGGAGCTTTTGTTCGGCACCGAGATCAGAATTTACACCATACTGGAAGAATTCATAATAATTGACGTTGAAGTCCGAATACAAAAAAACAGTTCAGATGTGTGAAACATGGTTTGTATTGTGGAGAACCCAAAAGCGAAACCTAAGACAGAAACACCATACAAGTGCAATGTGAAAATTCTGAGGTGAAAAACTTAACTGCAACACATTAACCATCTACTATCCGAGGCACTGACTCTACCTAAGTCCAACACAGGAAGCCGATCAAAATTTAAAGCAAAATACTTTGTCACGTGCTTAGGATCATAACCCAGTACCCCAACCTCTCAGGTGACCTCACACACCTTTTCCTGGACGGAAATTATTACAGACAGAAAATGTCTATGCCTTTCCTTTTTATAACATAACATCATGAAAAATGGCTTGCTTATTGTTCTCTTGTTGCGTGTTGTCATTCGCGACACCGCTTAGATTGACTGGAGGTTTTAGTGAAAATCGCTGTAATGAAATGTGTGGGGTTTCTCTGGTTCCGTGAAAAAGAGCTATTGCGTGGTGGACATTTTCGATTGTAGAATGCAAACTTGTGGGAGATTCATATTGAATTTTTTTTGTAAAATCAAGATAACGTTCTAATGAAATGAATCTATGTTTACGGAAAATGTTGATTTAAAAAGTGGAATATTAAAAAAAAATTAAAAAATACAGTTTTCTTAAATCACACCTGTTGACAAATAGTGTTGGCAATGTTTACATGATTTTATTGAAATATGTCAACTCAATAAAATCTCGTCTAATGCAAATGATCTAATTGACACAAAAGTTGGTTTCCCGATAAAAAAACCTAAAGCGGAAATGCCTGAAGTGTATTAAACGAAGTCTTTAATTTAATGAAAAAACAACAACAGTTTAAAATGATTTTAAACGACAAGTGGTTAACCACATAGATATTATGTCACCAATAAGAAATAACTTACGATAAAGAAATATAATGTGATATATATGATGAATATATCGAGTGCAGCGTTGGAAAGCTTGGTTAGGTAAAGAAAATTAAAGATTTAACAGAATCAACAATATTTTTCTTTCGTTCGTGATTTTCAAATAAAATGATGTATAACAACAACCTGTTACTTTGATAATGATTCTGCGCGGTTTTACAGCATCAATGACATGGCGATCTCTAAATAAAATGAATCAATCAGCGATATACCAATGAAGATTTTTTTTGCAAGACGCTCAAGCTCTCCCAAGTCATTTGGTATTGCATTTGATACACTATGAAGTTAACTATTATTGAAAATTTCTTATCCGCTAAGTCCCGAGTCAGTCTAAGATGGCCATGTTCTTATGCCATGGTTCATTTGAGTGTTTAAGATCGCACTCTTTCATTTTTCTTAACGGTAAACTTGTCTAAGAGTCACTCCAAAGGCTGAAATGGAATGTTCGAACTACGTCGTCAAAGCTTCAACGAAGTAACGCGATCCCGGCTGCTCGCAGACTGGTTGTCGTCTTTTGCTGTTTTTATATCCAACCTTTAATTATGAAGAAATATGCTTCCTGGCGAGATTTACATTAACTTTAATGGAAGATTAATAACTTGTATCTAAGTTTGTGTTCATTGTAGGATTGACTGGCAGATATTGCTTGAGAAAGCTTACGGTATAAATGTTATTCATAATTCATGTTTCTATATTTTCAATTAAAGTCTCGGGAGAATTTTATTCTAATGTATAATTGTATTTGATTAATTGCTTTTTTGGGGTTAATTTGAAAGGAGTTCTAACAAAATTAGTGCATTTCCGTTATTGACGGATAAATAGCTTTATGATCCATCAGTAGTCCCCAAACTGGGGAACAGCATAATTTTTGTTTTTTTTTATCATGATCGAAAACTTTCAAGTTTTCTTTTATCTATTGTTATTAATTATTTATATATATGCACACAGGTGCACGTTGTTAAAGAAACGATAAGATGGATATAAGGAATAAATCATCCAGAAGAAACAGCATCCCCACACTGCCAAAAGTAGAGAGGAAAAGAGAGCATGGGTTATAAAATGATCAATACAAACATTATTAACGAAGATGAAAATTCGAGGGATTACCGCCTTAGAACCAGGTTCTAGGGTGCACCAACCTCACACTTGCCCCAAAAGGTTCTCATATGAACAGACAAGTACGAGTTGTTTTGGTTATTTAGTTCAACCCGCCCAGCTCAACAATTTTGCATGCAAAAGAACACATACATATAAAATAGAGGAAGCTTATAGCAGGTCAAGCAAAACGGTGAGTAGGCCTACTCAATAGCTTTAGGAGACCACAACCCTTGGAGTCAAATCAGCAAGAGCACGATGACAGAGGAATACAAGATACAGATCGAGCTTCTAAGTGCTTATACAAGATTTTCCTGTAAACCTTTATAGACTTATGCCGCCGTCTTGCATCCAAAGAGATAGAGGTAAGCATAATGATCAATCGTAGATTGTACACTTAACGACTTTTCTTAGTATACATCTGCGTACTAGGGCATTATTGGCTTGATAATTGAGCTATTGCTCTAAAAGTTTCAATAAAACATGCAAGTAATACTAACTGATTTATTAGTGAAACATTATTCAAAAGGACAGACAACTGACTGCTCACAATCATTAAGAATAATGACACCCATAGAAAACAAATTCACAATATCAGTTAATGATGCATACGGCCACCTTCAGCGATAAACGGTTTAATCGCGAAAATATTGTTGACGCGGATTTTTTTATCTTGGGTTATAAGTTATAAGGCTGTTGGCTGGTGTGTCAATGCACAAGGGAACTGTAGCAGTTTTAATCCAATGGAACTAAAATTTTGAAGAATATCAGCGACCAGTCCTTGTTCCGGTTGTCCTTCCACGTCTTCAAGCACAAAGATGCATGCAGTTTATGCATGATGGTACACCGTGTCATCGTTTGGCGAACACCAGATGTTTTCATGAGGTGAACAACGTCAGAATATTTCCATGGTGCGCTAAATCTCCGGATCCACATCTAATTGAAAATCTGTTGTGTGATCTTGGAAGAGGCGTACGAAACAGCAGGGACCAACCATGCAACTTGAAAATGGGCTTCTTTAGGAAGGGGCTTAAGATTCCCTAAAGAAGTCATTCAGCACTGTATTAGCTCAATCAGATCAATGTGTCTTGCAGTTATACGCGCTGTTGGTTGTCATACTCTTTATTTACTGATGTGAATGTGTATTCTGTGGGTCCCAGAACTATAAATGATTGTGAACATTCAGTTGTCTGTCATTTTAAAAACTGTTTTACTGATAAATCAGTTAGTATATATTGCATGTTTTATTGAAAGTTTTGGAGCAATAGTTCAATTATCAAGCCAGTAATGCCCCAGTACGCAGGCGTATACTTAGAAAAGTTGTTAAGTGTATAATCACTCGGCATGCAGAGCGTTGTAGAATATCATGTTGATAATCTTTCTTTTTGAATTGTATTGTACGATATACGTAGTAAAATTTAAATTGACTATAAGTTTCTTTTGTTTATATGCCAAATATACTTTTTGGCTATTTCAGGATAGATAAAAATATATCTTTAAAAGCCACCGAACTCGACAAATATGAATTATTGCAATCTTGCAAGCTTGATTTATTGAGCTTGTCCATCGGCAGTAATGCATATGCTTATTACTGCTCACGCCACCTAGCCCGGGTTGAGCGCAACTCAATGTTTTCACCAATAAACAGTTAAATTACGATCCATCCCAAACGATGGAATGCATTTGGCGGTGAACATGGAACCTTCAATGCGGTATTTTCATATTAATACCATTCCATGTTTAGCAGCGTATGGACCATTAAAGAATGGGTTTGCCCTAAATGAGAAAACAATGGGACTAAACAGAATAGAATTTTGGCAGGTGATCGATGAATATAAATCCTGCATATCACAGACAACGCCACAGGCAAAATTTTTATAGCAGGAAGTATACCTTTTAGAGTGATCTGTATTGGTTTGGATATTGAAACCACTGATCCTTTAACTGGCAGAAATATTAAAACACAAGTCATTTAAGAAGTACTGTAACATGATAAAAGTAATACACATGAAGTACACTGCTCAATGATCTTCGAAGGACGTAACTGTTTTGGAGAAAAGGGATGGAAAGTCGTGAGATGGTTCTTAATTCAATTATTTTGTTATTTTGTTATTGATAACAGAAAAGGCATGCGTCTATCCTCTTTATTAGTCGTGTGGGAAGGCTAAGATCTTTTAGTATTTTCCTGTTATAAACAGTTCACCTAGCATAATACCGGGTAAAACGTCACTAGACGCGGTATCATGTCTAAATGTCATTCGGCTCCATATTTAGCCTATACTTACACTTTAACGCTTATTTTGAATCGGCAACTGGATCGATACCCGCATTTTATCTAAATTAGCTATTTTCCGCGTTATTTCGAGTTATTTCGAGTAGGGGCCTAATTAAGAAATGTATCCAGATGGCGTCTGGTTTAAATTTAGCAACAAACTTGCAGTTATGATCAACAAAATTTAATAGATGTTGTAAAATGTCTCTTGTTCTAGTAGAAATGTTTATAAATCGAAGACAAAGCTTACAAATCAAATATATATTTCTTATTTGTAAACTAAAATCAAAATATGTTATTCCATATAAAACTTAACAGAAAAAATACAACGCGCCATTTTCTTCTGCATTTTTAGGTCGGTTGCATACTACGGGATAACGGCAGATATGTCAAACGGTTTTCAAGAATAAAATATTATATCCATTAAATAAAAAGCGAAATATGCTTGTCATGAATCGCCACACTCAGAAATCACAGCCTATCCACGCAGCGAAAAAGTAGAAAGGAAAAGAGAGCATGTTTTAATAAGAATATCAATTTCAAATAAGACACCACAAACATTTAACGAAAAAGTGAACCCTTGAGGTTACCTTCTTGGAACGGGCAATGACAAAACAATTTGCAACTGGAGATTTAAACCTGGTTCTAGGGTTCACCATTCTCAGACTTGTCCCGACAGGTTCTCATATCAACAAACAAGTACAAGTTGTCTTGGTGAAATAACTCCAACCCACCCCTCAGCTCAATAACGTTGCATGCAAAAGCACACAAACATATCAAACACAAGAAGCTAATAGCATTAAAAAGCCAAAGGGCGGGTACATGTACTAAATGATCTTACCGAGACCACAGCACCTTGTGTCAAATCAGCAAAAACCCAATGACAAAGATAACATAAACAAATCGAGCTTCTAAGTTGTTGTTTTTTAAGATTTCCCCATAAACCTTTATAAACTCCTAATTTCCCGTTGCAACCGTCGTGCAACAACATAGGCTTACCAAAGACCCAACTGTAGAACGGTGTATCACCAAATCCGCAGAGCGCTGTAGAATATCTTGTTTGTAACCATTCTCTTTGAATTTACAGATGGTTTTTACGAATAACCTGAGAAATTAACATTGCCTTTTATTTTATTTTGTTTATAGATTAAATCTCCAAAAACAATTGCATTGAAATACCTTGTTCCAATAGTGATTTTAAACTGCGTCTGTATTTTTTAATTAAATCATGGTATCGGGGATAAAACTTGCAAAATTTTGTCCTTAATTTGTGATATCGATAACCTTGTTTCAAAAGATTTTCTGTTATGCAAAGACTACGTTCAATGAAATCATTAACATTATTGCAACATCTAGAAAAGCGAACAAGCTGTGAGACACTATAAACACTGTCAGAAGTTGCACGATGAACATCGCCGTCTAAAAACGGAGGCTTTTACATATTCGTGTTTACTTCATAGATGAAAATAGCACTTTGATAGTCACAAAAGACGAGCACTAACAAAATATTGCAGGCTCAGTTTGAAAGAGCCTGTTCGTAGGCAGTTATTGGATAGCAAACTACTTCTCGCCTAGACACGGGATTAGCGCTACCTAACACATACACAAACTAATCTATCGTGCTCAATGGCCCTAATAAACATTTCTCCGAGCATGATTACTGTATTGACATATTATGAACGTTTATCCATGAGTTTTAATTGATAGTGTTTAAATAAAGAATGATTAATTAATAAATTCAAATTAACGATTCCAAATTAAATGTAATATCGAGAAAAAAGTCGGTTATGCTTCAATTCTGAAGAAAATTGCTACTGGCTTTAAAAAATCTTCGAGTACAAGCTTAGGGTAGAAAAGTTACAGTTTCATGAGTTTATTATTGCTTCACAACCATTAAAAGACAAACAGGTTAAGAATATCATATCAAGACTTTCCAATTTCAGGCCAAAAGGAGAAAATATTAAAAAGAACCTGATACTCAATGCAATAAGTTCTCTTAAACAGATATATTAAATTTACCACGCTGCATCACATACAACACACACAGATTCCCTTCATATTAACACAATTCACTAAATACTTGAGGAGGAATAACTGAATTCATATATATGCCTATAATAATTTTTGAACTATTCTATACATTTCATTCTTACAACTTTTTTAGCAAACAAACATAATACCAGATCTTGTCGTTACCGATGAATGTCTAGGAAACTACAATCTAAACTTTCGTATTTTTATCAATTATATCAAACAAAATCATAGAAGATTCGTTTTGATTCTGATCCGCCTTGAAATTATCTGCTGAAAAAATATGGAATGAATTAAAATGACTAAAATCGAACATTTCTACTTATACACTAACCAAGAATCAACAGTCATAGAACATATGTATTATGTATGATAAAAGTCACCCCAGGGATACATTAACACTTTATAAACCGTCGTGTCGCGTAGATAGCGCATGATTAATAAACTACACAGTTGGTTTTCTCTTATAAAGGAAGCCGTATAGACGAACGGTTTTAGTTCAATAAATGACGTTCTTTCATTTTATGAAGCACCATGTAGCATAATTCACGATAAACAGATACCTGTCTGTAGTTGTCTCCCGCCATATGCATGCCATCGTTTGGGATGGATCTAAATTGTACTATTTATTGGTGTAATTACTGAGTTGCGCTCAACCCCGGGGCAAGGCGGCGTGGGCAGTAATATGCATTGACATTACTAGCCATGAACGGGCTCAATCAAACCGAGCCTGCAGTATTTTCATAATTGTCGTGTTTGGTTGCTTTTAAAGTTCCCTTTTCATCTATTTCTGACCGATCCGTGGCGGCAAAATTTCAAGGTCTTTTTTAATTGGAATTATTGTTTGTCACTGATCTCTGGAGCTGTGTAGGAAGGCTGTGTTTGCACTTGTTGAATTCTTATTATTTAATTTAGTTTAAAATTGCAGCTATTAACAACTGCTTTGCAAAACCGTAATAAACTATGTGACGAGTATATGTTATTTCAAAGGAAGTTCAGCAACTGTAGAAATAAGAAATATTCTATAAAAACACCAACCGGTTATTCGAAATGAATGGTTACCAACATAATATTCTCCAGCGCACTGCATGCTTCGTAATTAACCCTTTTACAGTTTATCGTTATGCCTGTCTTTTTGTCTGCATGGGGTTTAAGAATTTATGAATGCTTTAAGGGGATTTTTTTGTTAAAGAACATAGAATATGTTTCAATGCCTGTCGTATTCTTGGTGATATGACTATAAGGGCTCTGGTCTCGTTAAGGTCATTTAGTATCAACCGTTTCGCCTGAAAATGCTATTATTAGCTTTTTACATAATTATTATGTATTATCATGCAACATTATCGAATTGAAGGGTGGTTGGAACTAATTCACCAAGACAACAGTACTAGCAGTGAGTAATAATGCAAGGTTTTGGAAAGATGCGGCTAAATGATTTGGGAAAAATACGTCCTCAAGCAGGACTTCAGCCTGTCGATTTGTTCCATAACAATGTTCCAGCCCAAAAAATTATCAACGCATGTCCAGTTTTTAAAGCCATAAAAGGTCAATGTATTACCACTCCCTCCATACATCCCAGATTTTCCCTGTGCGATTATTTGTCTCTTTCACAAATTGAAAAAAAAAACAAACAACATCTGTATTGTAGGTTATATAGATCCATGTTTACCTTAATAAAAGTCTTTAAATTGTTTTAAGATTAAGATTAAAACGGCGTATTGTAGTTTAAGTTTTAAAGTGTTATATTTTGAAGGTTAATAGACTAAATGTTATCAAATTATGATAAACGTTTCTGACAGAACATGCCTGGTAATCTTTTGGATTCGTAAAAGACTTTTAATTAAATAAAACATTACACTTTTTCATGATTGTTTTTTCTTGAGAACAAGATTCTTAACCTGACGATTTTGTATTTAAGAACAAGTTTTTAGGCTAACGAGTGCGTCAAAAGCTGTGTTGAGGTTTTCAGAAAAGTATCGACGTCTGAAAATTCTACAGCTATATTCTATTGAACGACAAACGCCCTAAAACAAGAATATAGAATGTTGAATTGACCATTTAATATGAATATTTCGCAGAGATATTTTGTAAGAACCAAAACATTTGCAGGAGAACACTTGTCATGATATGAACATACTAATTCCGAGATTCTAGATATATAGATGAATTACCTACTTTTGTCGATATTTTGTTGGTAAGCTAATTAAGAAATTTTTAATGTACCCGTATGAGGCATCTTATGATAAACATATTTTTGTTTTTTTTTACCCCGAAAATACCACAATTAAAAAGGAACAACGTAAATTTTATTAATCACTTTTATTTTTGCAGAGAAAGTTTTTATGCGCTGCTCACATTCATATCCTCGCAAAAGTTCATTATGATAACGCTTTTATTTGAATTATTAATGTCTGCCTGTAACCAAGGACAAAACCGTCATTTTTCCATCTGTTTTTGATTAATGTTCTCAAGCAGAATATTAAGCGGTCACCATCAGACATAATACATTTAAAAGCTTAAAAGCGTTTTAAATAAAAGTTCTTAAATAATTTAAATGCCACTATCGGAGGTGCAGCCCAAGAAACGTTCTAAGGCTTTGTTGCAAAGTGGAGCAAAACATTTCTAATCTTGTTCTGTATTAATATACGAGTATAATGAATGTTAAATAGAAAGTTATGGAAACAGCTGTTTGAATAAAAAAATCTTGATATTGTTAATACTTTGCAATGTGATTAACAGATACATGTAGGTATTATCTGGATGTTTGTTATTTCCAAATGTCTGTAATTATTTATTGTTTGACTGGAACCTTGTTTATCATCTATTTTCCTTTTAAAGCTTTTGTGTATTGTTATGAAATTGAGAAAAAATGGATGGATATACGGAGTGCAACTTTTCGGAAAGCTAAATCACTATCATTTCGCGAGGAAATGTCCATATTTCTTTGATATTAAGCGGAAGTTTAATTGTAGCACATTTTCCTTAAAAAGTAAAATATGCAAATAAGGATCGCCACACCCAAGAAACACAGTCTCCCTACGAAGCCAAAATGTTGATTTCAGGAAACCGTGTTTAGTTTCTTTTTTCCAACTTCGCATGCTTCGAAAGTTTAAAACTAATCGGATCAAAAAGGTCACCGCTGATGCATGCAAAGAAGGTGATCAAAAGGATTACCAATATGAAATTGTCGTCAGCGCACGGAACGCGCATGTACGAGTATATGTATATATTTGCCTGGCATGCTGCGAAAGAAATCCTGCAGCAAGACCTTTTCCACTTCTATTTCCCGTTTTTCTCTGCGTAAATACTTAACGATCATAGTGACGATACCGGCTGAGTAGAAAACCAGCACTGCTACAATGTACATAACTGCTCCAGAATCTGTACCATTGATTGGTTTTGTGTCTTCCTCAAAAATATCAATATAAATTGGAATGGAAGAGTCATTTATTTGGGCACAACCTTGAAGCACGTGAGCTTGACCTGTCACATTGGTATTCTTGTCCACTTCATTATCATCATAGAATGGTCGGTAGCATGTTTGTAGAAATAACTTTTTATTTATGATGTTATCGGTGTCCCTTCAAACTTTTTTTATTGTTTATTTTGTAGAAACGAAATCCATCACAAATATGGATAGAAACCTCAAGATACACAATTTACCACGCATCGGTAGCAACTCATAAGTAAATGTCATTGCCTTCAAAAGGTAGTTGAGTACGACCCTGATGCTTATTTACTAATCATTAATATATTTTGCCAGTTGTGAATTTGGCGATGTAATGTAATGTAAACGAGAAGATAGACTTACAGTATTTATTCCTTTTCCATTACTTATTGTCTGGATATTCTTTGTGATTTTCTTTGATAGTAACACGATCAATGCGTAGATATGTAATATTTCACCGTGAACATATTACATCGAAAACTCAATAGACAAAGATATTCGTACAAAATACTGCCATACATCAATGGCATGGAAAATGTTAATGGTTTAAATGGTTTAAATGGTTTGCCTTTACTAATTGAAGCGATTAATTATTCAAAAGCCTTGGAGATCAGTTGAACGCCGTTTGAAGCACTAATCGAATAACACGAGATTAAACCTAACGAATCGATGCAGGTTTTAGTTACACATTAGACAGTATTCTCCAGAAAAAGTCAAGAATCTAATACTGTTCCGTAATGTAAAAGTAACGCTGAACGTTTATGATATTTTATATACCACATTGTCATATGCCTTTTAATATATGTGAAGGCAGACAGGCAAATTATTTATATTCTCGCTAACAAAAGAATTTCCGAACATTTCAACCAATTCAAGGAAATCTTACTTCCTGGTTCAAAGTGAAAGTAGAAAGTGAAAGTAGGAAGTAAGTTTTCCTTGAATTTCTTGAAAACCCTAACATTATTTTGACAAATTGGCACTAAACATCGCAGACTAGCATATACTTATTTCAGGTATGAGTTGCTTTGGTATATTTTTCATGAATTTCAGAGATCTCATGCAAATGGTTTTTCTTTTGTTTTAGTATGTGCTTGGTAATTAGAACATGAATTAGACTAAACTGAGCTTGCAAACATTTGCTTCATCCATAGCTTAATCTATTTATTTACTAAAATCTAGGTGGCAATAAGTATTTCCCCCAAAATTCATATTTTGAAATTTTAGCCTGTTTTCGCAATTTGCAATGTTTGCGATACCTTAACAAAAATTAGAGAACCCGAGGGGTTACCGAAGTATCATTTCATTCATGTTGGTATTTGAGTTGTTGTTTTGTATTGTTATGTTCTTGTGATAAATTGTAAATAGAATTTTAGGGAAAATTTAGGTCTAACTATTTTTCTTTACTGTTCTAACTTTTTTAACGTATGCAAAATATACACTTATAAATAGCATTGATCTGTGCAAAGTTTGATGGAACTGCATTGTGCCGTTTGATAGATTGTTTTTCTTTTTTGTCTTTCCAATGACGATCCTGTCTTTGCAATGACGAACGGATTGATACCTTAATCATACAGTAGCACTGCCATAATTATATACAAAAGATATTTAATATAAACATCTGCCATTACAGAGACTTACAAATAATGCTTACATAAATTTATACAATTTTAAATGTTCACAGCTCAGTATCAGTAATTTTTATAAAATGATAAAAATGACGAAAAAATCATAGAGTTGGGTCAAATAAAATGTTCAATTACATCCAGTTGTACGTGTAAGTTGACGTTTTATAAGCGTCACGATTCTTCTTATAAAATTCTTTTTATGAAAGATAACATAACCTGGACTATGCAAATAATTTTGATTTCCTCTATTTTTGACAAATGTTCAGAGTTGCTCATTTTCTAGAAGTTACATTGAGAGAAAAAAACTAATATTATTAGACAAGAATTTAAAACGAAATCGAAAATTTGAAAAATATTGCAATACTTAAATATTACTCCATTTTCTTAGTTCGAAGAACCAAGGTTTTTTCACTAGATGTACAATAGGCACTACAATAGTAATTCATAAACATATCACGTTAGATTGTCACAATTGTTTGTGTCAAAGATTCATTTTCGCATTTAGAATGATCTGACTGTTGACTGCACTGGTAAGTTCCTTCTCCAGTTGAATCGAACATAGAATCGATTGTGTCATCGACCGATCCATTTTCGACAAAGTCACGTGAAAAATCCACATTTGAATGGTAAAAATGTTCATTTTCCACTTCATGTATTGTTTCTGCAAGATTTGTTGTATTTTTTACTTCCTCGTCTGAACAATCAATGTCATCATCTACGTCATCATATGAGAATGACGTCAGTGCATGAAACGCTTGTATAGCAACACGATTAACATTATTTTGTTCTCTTTCTTTTTTGTAAGCCGGCATGCTACGAAAGAAATCCTGTAGGATCTTTTCCTCTTCTAGTTCCCGTTTTTCTCTGCGTAAATACTTAACGATCATTGTGACGATACCAGCTGAGTAGAAAACCAGCACTGCTACAATGTACATAACTGCTCCAGAATCTGTACCATTGTTTGGTTTCGTGTCTTCCTCAAAAATATCAATATAAATTGGGATGGAAGAGTCATTGATTTGGGCACAGCCTTGAAGTATCTGAGCCAGAAGTGTCACGGTGGTATTCTTGTTCAGTTCACTTTCATCATAGAATGGTCTGCAACCTGTTTGTAGAAATAGCTTCTTCATTATGATTCCGCGTGGATTTATGGTCCTGAATAACGCTGTATTTCTGTTGTTGAATCGTTTATCTTGTCTTATAATTCTGAAAAAAATATTAAAACAAATAAAACAGACATAAAGAAAAAGCTATTATTTTCTTTGTATTTTCTGACAAAGTGTGAGATTAATATTAAATATATTGCTCATGATATACTTGTAACTGTACATTGAATAGTTAATATATTTATAACTAATTAACAGTGATTGTTTCTCTACGAAATGATAGCTAATTCTGTTTTATCGTTTGTATGTCGGCATTGTTCAGTTACAAACAGATGAGATTGAGTGCTTTATAAAACACCATTACATTATAAATTATTTCTACTTGCAACGGGGGTAACCAATATTGTGGCATTCATTGAGCGTTCTTCCAACCAAAGAACATGCTGTGTTTATTTTCTACAGTATACTTTACTGTTTTTAGAAATTGTTTTTTTTTCTGCGGAATGTTAAACAACGTTATGTTCATCATTCCCATGAGCAATAACATTACTGTAACATTCCTGCATAGACAGCAATTTCACATCATGCTGTGTACGTTTTTAAGTATATAATCTATATATTTTAAGTGTATAATGTACATTGGTTTAAGTATTGTAGATTGCCGTTTAGTTTTGTAATACGTTTGTCGATAATGCAAATAAATGATACATCGCGTTCTGTAGTTTTCTGGAATAATATACACGTGACGAAGTAAGGTCAATAGTGACAATTTAATGCTTGGTGGTATCGGGTACAATACGAAAGTTGTTTTTAAATGTTTTGTTTCGTTCCAACAGGTTTGCTTATTCCCCAAATAGTCATATTTTACATCATTCGGAAATGATTTCACGCACATGTAATACCAAACGGCTTATATTGATTCAGTATAAAAAGTACTTTTGGAATGGGGCCCTTGGGAAAACTTCTCGTCGTTAAAAAATGGACAATTTTGTCGTTATGGAAATAAACAAAAGCTGGAATGGCTATACTTTAAGTTCTGTGCTCAATTTGCATATCGCAACTTCTGTTGATATGGTATGGTCTAGGATCGTTTGAGCTTGTTTTCTTAATCAATGAACTTTGGTTTCTGTTGAGTTCTGAGCATTAACGGTCCCACAGATAGTCCAGTTACTATGCACAAACGCGAAGATTTCATGATAAACAAGTTAATAGCCATTAGTTTGCCCTTAGAACACACGAACATATGACATTTCTAAAACTCATGGTACAATTTCAAACAGGGCAGCTACAAGATAAATAAAACTCAGAAAAGCATGCATATAGTATTAAACATAGAGATTTCAGATACTTTTCGCGTTATTCTAATTAAAACGATACATTATTCATAGATGTTTCAATTGCAAAGCAAAGCACAAGAACTAACTATGCCATTTTATCCGTAAATTGGCTAAATTAGAAATTCTTCCGTGCGGGATCGCCCTGATAGAATAGTTTCATTCTTTCAGAGGTGATAGACAGATGTTCTTTAAATGTTAAATTGGATTTAAATTACAAAACAAATGAGATAAATTAGAAACTTCTTCTAAATCTATTTTGTTTCTTCGGAATGAATGTTGATTAGAACGACACTTCAGTTTACTGGCCTCAGTTTAACATTCATGCTGTAGAAAGTAGATAAGAGTCATGTACATACAGTTTTCCAAGATGAAGAAATAGAGCCCCTGTGCATATGTTTATATGACGTTGATTCCTAGACATATCTGTATGGCAGTGTATTTTACCACCACATAATTAGGATTGCAATTCTCTGTATCTTAATGCCAGCAATCCGGGAGATATTCAGTTTCGTTACAAAACACATGATAATCTTTTATCACAGGCACATATATCGTCTTAGGTGACACTTCCAGTATTAGGATGACCTTTTACTGCATTCAAATTCCATTGTCGTCACCTTTTACTTGTTAAAATTTATTCACATTGTGATATTTTAAGTTGAATGATTATTATGCATAATCGTGTCGATAAATGTGATAGTATAATGGATATTCATTAGACAGAATCGAAATTGTTTGGATAAATATTTCGAAAATACAATTGATACTGCAACATCATGACAGTTTTATCTTATCTAAATGTATGCTCTCAGAAAAACGATTCATAAAACTTGAGTGAAAGGAATTTACAATGTCACAGATCAATGCTGCTTTTTAAAACCATGGTTCATCAAAGGTGTCGACATTATAAATTATGAATCGAATTCATCTCCTTTAAGTTAATTGTACATGTATGCGATGTGTTTTTGAAATTGATCAAATAACAATTATTAACTATCTCATGCTTACTTTTCCTGTCTACTGTCTGGGAAGGCTGTGTTTTCTGCATGTGGCTATTCCTGATATATCTATAGAAAGGTGAAATATGCATATCAGGAATCGCCACATTCAGAAAAAAACAGCCTCTCCACACAGTCAAGAAGAAGAGAGGGAACGAGCATGGTTAATAAAATGATCAGTTTCAAAAGAGACACCCCTAACAATTAACAAAAATTAGAACCCGAGGAGTTACCGCCTTGGAACGGTCAGTGGCAAATCAAATTGCCGCTGGGGGTTTAAACCAGGTTCAAGGGTGCACCAACCTCACACTTGCCCCAACAGGTTCTCATATCACAAAACAAATACAAATTGTCTTGGTGAAACAACTCCAACCCACTTATTGGCTCAACAATGTTGCATGCAAAAGCACACAAACATATAAAACATAAGAATCTAATAGTATTGCAAAGCCAAAGGGCGGGTACTCAATGATCTTACCGAGACCAGAGCTCCTGGAGTAAAATCAGCAAGAACACGATGACAGGGATAAAAGAAACAAATCGAGCTTCGGGGTTCTTTTAAGAAAAGATTTCCCCATAAACCTTCATAAACTCTTAAACCCCTGCCACCGTCGTGCAACCGAAGAGGTAAGCATAATGATCAACTGTAGAAGGGTTAATCACCAGGCATGCAGAGCGCTGTAAAATATCATGTTGGTAACCTTTCTTTTTAAATTTACAGATGGTTTTTACGAAAAACCGGGAGAAATTAACATTGCCCTTTATCTTCTTAAGTTTATAAATTAAATCTCCATTAAAAACTGGCTGTGAAATACCTTGTTGCAATAGTGATTTTAGACTGCACCTGTATTTATGAATTAGATCTGGGTATCGACGATAAAACTTGCCAAAGGTTTTCCTTAATTTGTGATACCGATAACCTTGTTTTAAAAGTTTTTCTGTAATGCAAAGATTACGTTCATTGAAATCATTAATATCGTTGCAAGCTCTTGAAAAGCGAACAAGCTGTGAAATTTAAACCCCGTAAGATGTTGCACGAGGAACATCGACGTCTAAAAACGGAAAATTTACTATATTAAAGTTAAAATCATCTCTTTTATCATATATTTTAGTAGTGACATAACCATTTTCAATTGACAGGTTTAGATCGAGAAAGTTTGCTTTCTTTTCTGAAGTGTTCGCTTTATTAAGTTGTAGTTCTTTAGGATAGATCTTATTAACCAGTAATGGAAAATGGTTATTATCTATATTTAATAAATCATCAAGGTACCTCGAGGTGTTGTTAAAAGCTAAAAAAATATCATCTTGATGTTCAGTAGAAAGAGATAACATAAAGTCTCTTTCATAACAGTATAAAAACAGATCAGCAACAAGGGGTGCACAATTAGTACCCATTGGGATGCCTATTACTTGTTTATAAATAGAGGTACCGAATCTAACATAAATATTATCCAGTAAGAAAGTTAGCGACTCTATTAGGTCTTGACAAGTCCATAAAAAATAATTATCATAAGAACCATCTGTAAAAAATGCCCTATGTTCATTACAAGCGATGAAGGTTTTATTTTCTCTAGCAAACGTTTTTTTCAATGAGACTGGTTAGTTTGTCTGTTATTAAATTATGAGGGAGCGAGGTATATAAAGTTGAGAAATCACAAGTAGACAAACAGAACGCCTGAAAATTATTTGATTTAAGCTTTTTCAAAACGTCATTTGAATTTTTAATCGACCAAAATAAATTTTTGCCAGAAGTTTCAAAAACCTTATCGCAATACCTAATTACATGTTCTTTAATAGCTGTAAGACAAGAAGTTAAGAGCACGGATAATTTAGTATTAGTGCAAGAACTAGAGTTAGCAATAAATCTTGCTTTTACGATGTTTTATGCATTTTAGGCAACCAATACATAATAGGTACTTTGTCTTGTTTCGGCTCAATACTGATTCTAAATTTTGTAATTTGTAGAGTGTGTGCAGTAACAATATCACTCTCAGATGAAGAAGTCAGTACATAAGCATTAGTGCTGTTCAGTTCTTCAGTTTGAATATTAATATAGTGTACCAGTCACACTATAATTACATTATTAGAAGCCTAATCAGCAGGTGTTAAAACAAATTTGTTATGAAAGTCTTGAATTCCTTTTTTCAAATGACGAAAGTTAAAACGAGGTCGAGGTGGTAATAAAGCAATGTTTCATTCATAAAATGATATACGAGTGTCTATTATTTTGAATGTGTGTTTTTTCCAGTTAGAAAGTGCATTAGGCTCAGCATGTTCTCTTTTGCACCATTTATTGCAAAATAGGTTTAAAGACTCAGCAATTTCTGCACGACATGCATTAAAATCAATTTTGGATGGAATTCTATATTTGGGACCTTTAGAAATTAAATTACGAATTCTAGAGTCTTTGATAACATTAAGATAACCGGTAACAATATGACCGACAGGCTTATAGCAAAATTTAGAAGTTAAACACTCTCAAAAGATTTTGGTGTATTTTCAATGATCTGTAAATCAGAGGTAATTTTATTGTAATTAAAAAGTGTATTTCTAGTTGGTTTGTTGTATTTATAACAAACAATAGGCGATTCAGTATTCTTAAAATAATTAGGAACAGCCGATTGAACTGTTTTATCTTTAGATATACTAGGAAGGTCAATAAAATCAATTCCTTTATTTAAAAAAGAAATTTTAAGGAAATGTCTTTTATGGTCAGATTCCAAGTCAATGTGTGGCCTGAGAACATGCCGGGTATAACAATGAATCAGACTAGCAACCTCGTAAAAAGGATGGGTTCTTATGACGATGTCGTCAGCTTCCCCATCCAGATTCTGCAGACTTGATATAGGAAGAGAAGCCAACCTAGATAGCATAGCGTGTCTGCCAGATTGTTTTAAAATAATATGTAGGTCATTAATAGAACAACGAATTCCATTTTTCAAAACGCTTGCCAATAAACAATATCGTATATTTCAGGTTAATACCAGTCACCAAACACTCCACTATGTCATTATTTTCATTTGCATTTACTTTATGTGTTGTTCTCCCCCCCCCCCCCCACCCACCTCTCCATAAAGTGATGAAACTTTTTCCTTTTAAATGTTAGTTCATTTGAATTATTTTACATTACTATAATTATAAATGTTGGACATATTCTCTTTTAAACATACTGTATCAAAACAATTACTAATAAAAGACTTTCACTGAATGATCAGATATTAAATATTTTTAATTATTTCTTTTTAACTTATCTAAATTTTTACCTGTAAAATTTAATCCAAGTCCAAGAAAATATTATTTTCTGTTTAACAAATAATCGTCTGTTATTGTTACTGTTCAGCTACATTGTAAACACTACTTGCGAGCAGATTGGCAATTGGAATTTAACGTGACAGTAGAATAGCTTTGTCAATATAAGGCAAGTCCAAATCAGTCTAACATATGTTCTCTGATGCTGTGACGATGTAACTAGACATTGGGTAATTGATTTGTAATGTATAACTTATTATGGATAGATAGACAGTCATGTGATACTGTTTATATTAAAATATTATCTTATTGCATATATGATTGAGTTGAATATTTTTCTAGTGAGTAGTTCTCATGGAAGGAACATGAATATATCAAATACGTTTGCTGATGAACAATAATTCAATAAATACTTGAACTTGTCTGTCGACTGACTTATGGTTCAAGTATCATAAAATTGGTAGAACAATGTCTTGACTTAAAACAATTAAGCATTATTATATAATAATTACTTTATTTTCGCAATCGTAATTATTTATTTGAAATTGTCAAGTCGATAAGGTAATCACGATTACATGTTGATCCTTGGTCTTCGCGTCTTTTGTTATTAATCAAAATGAAATTATTGTCAAACAAAACAAAATATTAATTTATAGAACAGTTGTACTAGTTTTGACCTTTCCAAGCAAACCACACAAAATACAGTAAACAAACAATAACATAAACGTTTACGACAAGAGAGAGTGGGACAGAAACAAGGACTGAGCTATTGAAAGTTTAGCAGAAGTAATTGTTATCGTCATGATTGAATATTCGAATTAACTTTAAGAGTTGTTTAGAGTATTGATACTATCGACGTAGTGTCCTCGACCTCGAGTGGGTCATCTAATCCCAGACTTGTTAATACACAATGGGTAGCTTAATTCCAATGGCAGCAATAATATGTGGGGATATATTTCCTTTTGTTGTTCAAGCAGTAATCAAAAACTTAGGCGAATTACGTAACGATTATGTAACTCAAATTAAAAATGTAAATCGATAAAATTACGCTAAGTCTTTTAATGCCATTGATATTACATTTCAATTACATGCTGAGAAAGAAAAAGAAACGATATAAAAGTGTTTGGTAGTGCAACAATATTAGGGTAAAATCCTGCATTTTATATTTTAAATATAAAACGAAACATCCTTATGACGAGTTGCCACAACCAGAGAAAAACAGCCTGTCCAGGTAGCCAAAAAGTAAGAGAAAACACGTTAAATGTTGGAAATGCATTTTATCATCATTTACTGTTCAAATCTTTTGTCACTCAATCGGTGATGCTTAACCTGCTACATAAAATAATCTCTATGGTAAAATGTAGTTACTTGTATCAATAAGCCTATGGTAGCAAAGTTCGACAAAGCTTGATCTTAACTTGTAGTCATTCCTTAATATAAACTGGGTTTTAATGGCATGTCTTTACTAGATGATTTGCAGACAATTAACATTATGTATGTAACAGGTGAAAAGCAATCAAAACTGTGAATTGATCTAACCATAAATGTAACATCTATTGATTCTTCACATAATTAATATTCAGCTTCGGGCTTCATGTGAAATGGTTTGTAACCATGTAATGTGATAAAAACAAATGGGATATAATTACATTCTCACTAGAAACTCCTTGCTCTGCCGGGAAGAATACAACAGATTCGAAATGTAATTTAAATCGTCGATTTCTAATCGACGATTAAAGCTTTTTTGCTATGTAATAATTTCGATTACGATAAAATATATCGTAAAATTCATAAGTACTTTTGTTTAAATGAACCGATTCACATCATCGTTTAGTTCAATGTATGCAATATGTCGTTTAATTGCTGGAGATACTAACTTTAGGCGTTTAGTTGCCACTGATATCGATGTCTCTCATGCGCAATTTGTCGAAATATTAAGCTTTTTTTGCAACCAGTGTTATAAAAGATAATCATGTTCTTAATAAGTTGGATTTATATATATCCGTTATAGTCTGAAAATGGTTATACAGTGCCGTGGAACGGAGTTTTGGTTATTACATTTACCTGATCTGAATTGTAAACGATACACTGGGATTGATTGTGGTATAATTTCATAATTTCATTAGATATGGACGTTTTTGAAGGCCACTAGATGAATGGTAACTGCTGAATTTAATATATGAAGCAAAGAAACTGGCAAACAGTTTAATCTTGCTTAACAGTCTAATTTTACTAAATAAAAGCATTTGTGCATGGAGCTTCCATTAGTTTTGTAGTCCTTAGCGATCCAAAAATATTTTCATTTAAATGTTATGATAATTGTAATAAGACATGTTATTGAAAGACTGGGTATGACCGGTTAATGAAACACAACGTAGAATGAACTAGAAATTCGAACGTTAAGTTAAGAAATGTTCATTTAACGAACAAAATAAAACATAACGTTCTTTGAAGGTCGTTGAGGACAATTCTTTTGTATGTCACTGTTCTGTCTGTTTAATATGGGTAGTTTCAATGAGATACATACCGTTTTTTTTTAATTTTTGCCTTTCAGTGTCCTATGTGATACGCCGGATTTATATAAGGATATTCGTAGCGATAGTTGCTCTAGCCATGGAGAATCACAATGTTCATTTTGAACCTATAATTCAACTGAACAGTTTGCCTTCCACTAGGGTATGAAACAAATTAGTATGATTTCTGGTCCGGCTATTATTTTGGTTTATTCGACTTTGAGAAGTATTTCACTTAGCTAACTAGACAAAACAGTGAGATATGCATACCAGGAATTTCCACATTCAGAACAAACAGCCTCCCCACACAGCTAAGAAGAAGAGTTAGAGTATGGTTAATAAAATGATCAGCTTCAAAGAAGACACCACAAACAATAAACAAAAATGAGAACCCGAGGGGTTACCGCCTTGAAACGGTCAGTGGCAAATCAAAGTGCCACTGTGGATTTAAACCAGGTTCTAGGGTGCAACAACCTCACACTTGTCCCAACAGGTTCTCATATCAACACACAAGTACAAGTTGTTTTGGTGAAATAACTCCAACCCACCCATCAGACCAACTTCCAACCGTAATTGCACGATGGATGGGATGGCATAACAGCGAATCGATTAGCACTTACATTATTACTACCAAATGAAATTTAGGAGATGCAGCTATTTGGTTTACTTCAAGTAGTGATTTCGTCCTCATGTTTTATGCGTTGCGATTATAAAGGGGTTTTACATAATCAGATAAAGTTTAGATATTATCTGGACCATGTATGCTAAATAAGTGTTCTTGCCAATGGTGTATAGTATAGTCCAAATACGATGTTAAACAAGGATGCAAAATCGTTTCTGTTAAATAGGATGTAGGATAGGTCAGTTTTATTCACATGGCATAATAATTGTATAGTACAGACTAACGAATGAATTTAGAGCAACATTTAGACAAAGGCAATACTAAGCGCATACGTATTATATCGATTTGTTTGGATAAATGTAAAGGTAAAACAAAGACAAGCTAGATATTTTTGTAGAATGTGCACAGATATATTGTCTAAATTAGTTTTGTAAGAGCGTTGTGTCCCGCACTATGAAGAAATGTATAATCATTAGCAATACAACAATACTGAAACTGTTAACGCTTAAGTGTTAGAAAAGTCATATTTTCATGGAATACTATCGATAAAATTAACCCAACATAGCTAGTACCACATACACAATTGAATGACGAAAAGTCAAACGAGACCGAATTACCATACAGTCCTACAGGTTTTGACAGATCGTGAACCATGCTCACAAGTTTAGCTTAACCAGGAAGTAGTTGATGATCCAGCGTTTCTTTGTCTTTTCAAATGTAGAATAAAGGATATATATATCCAAAACTGGCGCGCAAGATTTGATCTATCACTAAGGGCTATTTTTTCTATAAAAATGTTACAGATTTTGAATTTAAGAATTACCTTAAGCAGGTAAATAGAGAAACATTTAGGATAGCACTTACTAGATTAAGAGTTTCTTCTCATAGACTTTGTGTTGAAACTAGAAGATGGAAACAACCAGTTACCCCCTTTCCAGAGCGTCTATGTCAGATTTGCTTAAAACTTGAGACGAATATCAGCTTTTGTTGGAGTGCCCTTTATATGATAATCTTAGAAAACAATTTATCAAATTATATATTCTTAACAGAAGTAATATGTTTAAATGTTTAGAACGTTTGCAATCTGACAATAAGAAAATTACAGAAATCTAGCCATGTATTTGTATAAAGCTTTTTCTTATAGAAATGCTTATCTTCAGATATATAGGACAAAGATACTCTTCCATACTAAGATGTAAAGTCAGTATTATATAGTGTATTGCATAATTATATACATTCTCGATGTAATACAAATACAACATTCACAAACATATTTTGCTTACGAGATGAAATGTATGACAGTGTATATTCAGAATTGTTGTCTGTAGAAATTATTGCATGTGCTGAACCTGCCATTGATATACCATCTTAAAAATTGTTTGATCATGGGTCATTTTTAACTTACTTCAAATGTGCTGTAATGATTATTTGAATAAAATAAATTCTGTCTGTCTGTCTGTCTGTCTGCCCCGTATTCTGAGGCAAGCATGGTTTCTTACAACATAATCAAATGCTAACAGTCTATCTTTGTCTTGCAAATAGTCTAACAATTGACCTCTGTTTTGCAGAAATTTAATGACTGAATAGCAAACGATGTACAGGCTTCCATACAAACAGTTATCCACATTGTGTCTTGGTTAATTAACACGTTGGCATGAACAAAAGAAACTAATCAAGTTTTACGTTCCCGTTTTAAGATTTTCATTGAAATCTTAATAAAGTCTGTAACTTCTGCCATCGTTGTGCAACCAAATATGTACAAAATTGTTGATAAACAACGGGAATAGAAATTAGCAATAATGTTATTCTTAATGACTAAAGTGTTTATAATTTAAGATGACAAAAGTGGACTTCAAACTATTGTTGACACGTCCTTCTTCTTACAATTAGACGATAGGAACTCAATTAAGAATAATACCATTGTTGTAAATGTACTTAATTGATTTTTCTATTAATACTATTATAGATGTTATTTAAAATTGTATTTTAGACATTTGAAGATTGCTTATTTCTTTCGTAAATAGCGTGTTGACATTCAAGTAACCGCTTGCTTTAGGTGAATTAATTTAGTGATTCAACCGTCGAATAATTACATGCAAAGTTCCAGCCTGTACTCGGAATAAGAAAAACTGATCATGAAAATATAACTGAGTTAATTTGTTTTGTAGAAAATGTTGAAGCCAAACACCATGAGTTTCTCTTTATAAGAATAACTAACTATAACATTCAGCCAGAATCTTAAGTAAATCTGGCCAACCGTTAAAGTTGTTTGTCATTACAGTGGCAAAGGCTTAGGCAAATATATTTTCTTAAAATGATTGTTATTCCACCTACCAACAAAAATGATGGCGTTCAGCTTCCGCTCCGTATCTTATTGCGAGTTCAGAGAAATAGTTACATTTTTAAATATGCGCTCTGTGAGGATTAATTTTGAAATACGAAACATTCAACAAGGTTTGTTGTATTGAAATGTATACTCATTTTATGTTGTTTTCTTTTTATTCCATGAAATGCTTGTCAATTACTGATGTTAGCTCTGTGCACTTTACGATTATCATGCTTTTATCAAATAAGCATAGGAAAAGGTCGTACCCAACAATAAGTGTTCAAAAGTACAAATATTCAATATGAACGCTTCTTTTTGACCAACTTAGCTCTTTTATGCTTATTTTTTCCCAGGCAAGACAGGAAAACTCGTGGTTACAGAGACCGTAATTTTTACGCCAATTCATTTTCTTTTTTTTTTCGTAAACTACGAAATTTAATGCCCACGAATAATATAAGTGCACTCACACTTTATATCAATATCTGTGTACCAATGTTATGAAACCGCTACTTCCTCTTTTATAAAAAAAATACAGTAGTTAAACGGAATATAATAAGCACATCCGTTTTAAGGGGCTTGGCGAAAGCGAAATCTTAAA
The DNA here is from genome assembly GCA_038501625.1 of Corbicula japonica. Lineage (NCBI taxonomy): Eukaryota > Metazoa > Mollusca > Bivalvia > Venerida > Cyrenidae > Corbicula > Corbicula japonica. The sequence continues at coordinate 2,373,190 of JAZAYU010000062.1, read as the reverse complement.
CAGAACGATATTTTTCTTGCCAAAGTAGTAAGCGGCGTTTATATAGAGCATTTCTGAAAATATCTAACCGGAAACCAGAGTTTAAGACATTATTCATTTTATTTTGCCAGTATGTGAATGACCTATGTATATTTGTATTAATCGCTAAATTACTAAGTTAATATTTCACGAACATGTGCAAAGTCAACGGATCTAACATGGTCTGATGATCAATATTAAATATAAATTTTATCAAAAGAACATGACGATATCAAATTCGGAAAATTCTTTCCTGATAAACCTCATTTTAATATACTTGGTTGCCACGTAACCGCGTAGTTCTCGTAAACGTTCTTTACAAAGTCAACGGCATTTAAAACTTTCATATCGATTAATTTATTGTATAGTTAAAAAACACCCCGGGTTTCATATTAGATTAACTTCATGTGTTTGTTGTATGAGTCTCGATATCTGTTAATTAAATAACGGCGCCACATATGTCATAGCATACTCGTATCACGAAACAAAAGATACGTCAAACCTAGGCAAAATTGCAGCAAAAATGAAACTTTCAGCACCCGTCACATTTAGTATAAACAACATCATATCCAAAATTAGACAAAATCGGACCACGAATTATCCCTTTATTAGTATTTTTTTATAAAAAATAGGACGAGTTGAACGCAAAAAAACCCATAAAATTGTCTATTTACAATATTCTGCAGTTTTTCAATACGATCTTTTAAACTCTAGTCTCAATACCGACTTCTATAAATTATTTTGTCATTAAACATTAAGTCTGTTAAACCTTAAGTATATTCGGTCATTTTACATATAATAGTTACAATCCTTACAATGCTTGCAGACTTACAATGCTTTGTGTTGATTTACCCCTCCCACGTCAACGTTTTATGAAATGTTAAACTTTCACATAACTTATTTTGAAAACTGGCAATACTAGAATATTGTATTACCAAATTTAGTTTCAAGTAGCCTACTCATTTTTGGCTTATCTGTTTCTACTTGTGTGTTCTTAAAGCACCTCTTAATTAACTGCTTATCATGGAGCAATCTATGACATGTCTGCTACACGTGCAGCGATTAGTTGTTTTAGTGTGTTTAACATTTTGAAAAATTGAACAAATTGTTAAAACACACAATCTGTTCCTTTATGCCTGTAATCGTGTTCTCGCTGATCTGACCCCAGGTGATCTGGTGGTAGTAAGGTAACTGAGTACCCGCCTGTCAGCCTCTTTGTCTTGTAATGCCATTAGCTCCTTGTGCTTATAGGTTTGTGAGATTTGCATGCAACATTGTCGAGTTAATGAGTGGTCTGAAACTAATTCACCAAGACAACGTGTACTTGTTTGTTTATATAAGAAGCTGTTGGGCAAGTGCACGGTTAGTGCACGCTAGAACATGGTTCAACCCACGCCCACCCCTGTGACAAATTGTTTTTCCACTGACCGTTCCAAGCCTGTTACCTTTAGGTGTTCTTTTTCGTTGATTGTTGTGGTGTATATTAAAAACAACAACAACAAAACAACACAAACATGCTCACGTTTCCTATCAGCTTTTTAATTGTAAGTGTAAGTGTTTTCTGGATGTGGCCATTCTGGGTATGTATATTTCATCTATTTATACGATCGAGCTTATTATGGAAAATATGGTGCCGCAAATTATAATTTTTATTATTTACATTAAATTTTCTAGTAGCACCAAACATTAGATAAGAATGCAAGTGGATAGTTTTAATTGTAGACTTAAGTTGGCCATATAAGTTGGTTTTTTAAAACAATTACATAGATTTAAAGTGAAGCTTCAAAGCCACAGAAAACGAAACAATAACATATTGCTGACCCGGTTTGACTGAACCTGTTCAAGGGCAGTAACTGAAATGCGTATTACAGCCGACGCCGCCTAGCTTCGGGATGAGCACAACTAAATATTTACACAATAAAACAGTACTATTTGGATCCTATTGTAACAAAACAAATAGTGTAACTAATAAGAAAAACAACAGCAGTTGTCAGGGACACAATATTGATTTGTATGAATGTAGAATAAAAGTCTAGTCTAACTATTCTCACTGTCTCTACAAATTAAGCGATCTGTAATTATATGTTAAATGAAATAATGAAAATAAAGAAAGCTGAAGCTGACCTGAGCTGAAGGTTGGAAACCAGACTCAAATCTCAAGCATCTGATTGGCTGAAATGGCGACATGTTTCCATGCTCATTTTTATAACCTTGGGCACTAATCTCCATAAATCCACTAGTTACAGTGACATTAAAATCGGATCACATTAGATGAAGGATTGTTTATTTGCAACACAGCCATTTATCAATAATATGATTATTGCCCCAATTTCAAAAAGGTTAAACTATAGCTTTATGCGCAGAATCAGTTCCAAAGCAGTCCTAAAACTCATAGATACGTTAGGCAAGTGAAACTGACACAGGCTTCCCACCCAGCCATCAGATTACACAGGCTTCTCACACAGCCATCAGATAACACATCAGATAACACAGAATGTCCATACAGCCATCAGATAACACAGGCTTCCCACACGGCCATTGAAAAACACACACTTCCACACAGCCATCAGATAACACAGGCTTCCACTCAGCTTTCAGATAACACATGTTTTCTACTCAGCCATCAGATAACACAGGCTTCATACACGGCCATCGGAAAACACAGACTTCCACACAGCCATCAGATAACACAGGCTTCCACTCGGCTAACAAATAACACATGTTTTCTACTCAGCCATCAGATAACACAGGCTTCCACTCGGCCATCGGAAAACACAGACTTCCACACAGCCATCAGATAACACAGGCTTCCACTCGGCCATCGGAAAACACAGACTTCCACACAGCCATCAGATAACACAGGCTTCACAAAATCATATGAAAGGAATGTATACGTTTCGAGACATTTTGCATATTGATTACTTGTTTATGATTCTACGATTATAGTTTGGAATCCATCAACAGTCAGTTTCGGTAACTGAATTTATACTAAGATTTATTACATTAATTAATTTCGTCGACAATCACACTAAGTCTTGATATTCGCCGTTTCTGAGTAATAAGGTGCCAACGCCATTATTGCGACAACTGAAACAATTTTAACATTTATGAACTGACAGCCAGACGGACAAGACAGACACTCACATATAATCTATATTTTATTGTACATCGATTTCAGGACAACTTGCGCGTCAGAAGTATAAAGTAGTTTAAGATTTTCTTAAATTGAAAATATAAGTATTTTATAATGGGAAGTTATTAACAGTTATTATCAGATTGTTACTGTAAGAGAAAAGTGATGTAATAAAACGGTAAAAAATAGAAGTAAGTGAGAGAGAGAGAGAGAGAGAGAGAGAGAGAGAGAGAGAGAGAGAGAGAGAGAGAGAGAGAGAGAGAGAGAGAGAGAGAGATTGGTCAATTGTGTTCATATGATTGTTTGATTTGTTATCAGGAATTTCTAAACGTCCTTCAAAATACCATTTCCTATTTTCTGGACTGTCTGTATCACATGACTGATAATCCCGTACATTTAGTCAGTACTGTTATCAGTAAATCGACCCGTTACCGATGTCATGCAGTGATTGTTACGTATATCAGGGCTATCCGATCAACGTTTTTTGGCGTTGTCCTGGTTATCTCAGTTGGTTGCGTCGCAGGAATTGCAGGGTTAGGCGCTGTCGCCGTGACGGTGCGGGTTCGCTCCAAGCTACAGACACTATCGTATGTACACTTTGGACTCATGTAAAAGACCGATTCTGAACAAAATACTTTTTCGTCTGTACAAGGAGTATTCGGTCGCTGTCTGCGTGGCCAGATTTACTTCTGCGTTGTTTCTATTTGTTTTGGTTTGTGACAGCTTATTATAACACAGAGTTGATTCTACACTTATTATAAATTTTATTACACTTGAAACCGTACTTTGAATCTTTTTTATTTCGTTGTGAAGCTGTGTTAAAAGAATTATTCAAATTGGTTGAAATTCAAGAGTAATTTGAAAAATAAATTGTATTGATTCCAGTAAATTTTGTGTCGCGAATTCTTCAATATTAGAAACCTAAAGCAACACATATTTCCTGAAAATATTGCATCTAATAGATCAGATGAACTTTACTGAGAAACATCGGTATCTGATACGCGTTGGAAAATCCATTTATGTCACCTATCATGCGCAGACATCATATACGAGCATTCACTTTGCAGCAAAGTACTCCTAGTTTGATCAATAAAACGATTTTTATTGCAAAACTAAACATCATATATCAGGTATCGGCTTTATCGTTGTTTTTAATAACCCTGACTTCATATAATGACGACGTTAAAAAGAAGATAAAAGGAAACTGTTTTAGGACTATCTCTTTTTCAACTGAATTTATTTTACCATTGAAAACTTCAATTCCTCATAGCGTAATAAGAGAAGCTGTACTGTAAGAGAAGATAAAACGTTTATTTTTGTAACAAATACGGAGCTGTTTAGCAGATGGTTCTTTGGAGAATTATTCTGTTTGTACTTGTCATCACTTGATCAAGTCGCTCTCATTCTTACTGAATAATATATTTTGGTAGAACTGGTACCATCTTTTTATAAACACTTGACATGTCCATCTTTATTCAGTGAAATAAAACATAATGATCTCCAATTAATAAACAAAATACTTCAGAAATAACAAGCTTTCTTGACATATTTCTGTTTAACATGGTTTCGCTTAAATTTATGATGAAATAGTTGATTTTGCTATTTTAATTGTACATTTTCCTTTTTTGTAAAACCATTTGCATTTTCAAAACGAACATGAATGCTTGGTATTTTACCTTTTTGATCGCTTTGTTTGCATGACGTTGATAGGAGCTTAAATGATTCAGAAGGTGTTAAGCTCAATTTAGAAAAAAGGAAGTAAAAGCTCCATCATTTCCTACCATCTCGTTTTCTGCTGATAAAAGCTATAAAGTTCCATTTTGCCTTTATTAGTTTATCTACAGTTTGAAAGATTAGGAATCCTACCTAATTTTGGAATTTTATGTATTTTATATATTTTTGGCGCTAATTGTTTCCTTGAAATGAAACTCGAAAAATAAAAATTATATAAGGACTATGCAATATTTCTCCCGGCAACAAATAACCAGATTATAAACCAAAACCAATCACGTTTAACAGATATATTTAAATTGAAGAAATACTTCAAATACAATAATCCAGAAGTTGATCACGGTTAAACAAACAATAATGTAGTCATCAATTTCTTCTTACTGTTTAGTATTAAAAGAGAAAGAAGTTACGGAGAAGTTTCTTTTGTGAAAGTCAACATTACTGCCCATGAACAGACTCATTCAAACCGAGCCTGCAATATTTTCATATTTGTCATGTTCGGTGGCTTTCAAAGTTCCTTTTTCATCTTTTAGAAAAATGACCGAGGTTATGCTGCCTGGATAGTAATATATGAATATATGAATTTCCATAACTGCTCATTAACAGGCCCAATCAAACCGAGCCTAAAATATTTTGATTTTATTCACAGAAAAATTATGAAAGCACACTTTCAATAACAAACTGTGAATCAAGTATAGTTCTCAAAGATATCGTTTAGTTAAAACGCATTTATTTCATGTCGATTGTGAAAAAAGCTCTTACAGCTTATATTTATTACGATCTATGACTTTCTGGCTAATCACCGGTACTCGCGTTAAATGCGAACGCTGAAGAATCTCATCCCTGATAGGATTCGAAACTCCGGATCCCACGCTCAACCCCTTTTCCTCTAAATTGCAAAAATATACCGCCATACAGGAAGAATGAAACAAGCACAACCACTCTAATAACTTCATTTCATTTTACTTGAAATTAGATATAAACTCTGTAGTTGTGTTTTGCAATAAAAAAACTGGATTGGATAGTTAAAAAAACAAATTAGTACACTTTACCAATGTTCTTACTAAAGCTTAATGTGTTTCTCATTATGAATCCGGTGTATCCAAGTATTTTACTTTGATAGTGCAAAACGAAATATTATCTGTTTAGTACGAAGTTTTTGAAAGTTTCTTTATACAGGTAATTAAAACTGAGCCCTTTCACTGGTGGAGCTCAGACATTTTAAATACGGATTATAAGACCAGATAAATCAGACAGCTAAATTTTGATGGCACTATTTTCACCATTTATAATACCACATAAAAAGGTGAAATATGCATACCAAATTGCCACATTCAGAAAAAACAGCCTCTCCCCAGAGGCAAGAAGAGAGAGAGAGAGAGAGAGAGAGAGAGAGAGAGGGAGAGAGACAGAGAGAGACAGAGAGAGCATGGTTTATAAAATGATCAGTTTCAAAACAGGACACCACAATCAATAAACAAAAATGAGAACCCGAGGGGTTACCGTCTTGGAACGGTCAGTGGCAAATCAAATTTTAAATCAGGTTCTATGGTGCACCAACCTCACACTTGTCGCAACAGGTTCTCAAATCAACAAACAAGTACAAGTTGTCTTGGTGAAATAACTTCAACTCACACATCAGCTTAACAATGTTGCATGCAAAAGCACACAAACATATAAAACATAACACGCTAAGGAGTACACAATGATCTAACCGGGACCAGAGCCTTTGGAGTCAAATAAGAAAGAACACGATGACAGGGTTAAAAGAAACAAATCGAGCTTCTAGGTTCTTTAAAGAAAAGATTTCCCCATATAATTTCATAAACTCTCAAACCCTCTGTCGTGCAACCAAAGCATCAACTGTTAATGGGTTTATCACCAGGCTTGCAGAACGCTGTAGAATATCATGTTGGTAACCTTTCTTTTTGAATTTACAGATGGTTTTACGAAAACCGGGAGAAATTAATATCTCCTTTTATTGCCTTTTATTTTCTTGAGTTTGTAAATAAAATCTCCATAAAAGACTGGCTGTAAAATACCTTGTTTCAATAGTGACTTAAACTGCACCTGTATTTTTGAATTAAATCTGGGTATCGGCGATATAACTTGCAAAACGTTTTCCTTAATTTATGATACCGATAACCTTGTTTGAAAAGTTTTTCTGTTATGCAAAGATTACGTTTATTGAAATCATTAACATCATTGTAAGCTCTAGAAAAACGAACAAGCTGTGAAATATAAATCCCGTAAGATGTTGCACGAGGAACATCGCCATCTAAAGTAATTCATGAGCGTAAATTTTATTAACCAGTAATGGAAAATGGTTATTATCTATATTCAACAAATCAGCAAGGTACCTCGAGGTGTTGTTTAAGGCTGTAATAATGTCATCTTGATGTTCGGTAGAAAGAGATGACATAAAAACTCTTTAATAACAGTATAAAAACATATCAGCAACAAAGGATGCACAATTAGTAGCATCCCTTGTTGACATGAAATATACATCTCCGTAATTGCCACGCAATGAAATTGTTTACATGACTATTCACACCTCGCTTCACAATGTGCTAATGAACTAATAATGTTACATTGTGCCAAACAATTGTGTCGATCATTTTGAATACAATATATACTGTCAAGATCAGCTGTGAGAAACAGCAAGTTATAAGTGCACGGCCGAGGATCAAAGCCGCTACAGAGATAAATAGTACCACTCTAAAGACCTGAATGTTCATGGATCCTCAGCAAGAAGGAAGTATCACTCCACGTACAGACAGAGGCACATACGATGTTAATCACGACAAGATGAACAGTTGAAAGTGATCAAAATATCACCAGAAAAGAGATGTTAGCTCAGCTTAATGAAAACAATCGTTAAAATTGAAGTGCATAAGATGGAACGACTAAGAATGTATTTTGTTCAAAGTATATCAAGTTTAGACGACTCGTGTTAACGGTGGTTAATTCCATTTAAAAGAGATGATGATGTGGTACAAAGGAACAGGTACATGTGTGTTGTTCTGAATTACATGTTCAAGACAATGGTGACACTTTATATCAGAGCAAATGTTAATGATCTTTCCAAAACTATATATAACTTATAATATGTTTCATTTTTAATTTAATTCGTATTGGCAATTACTAAAACGTTGTCAATCTCAATTTTCAATATTAACGGACCGAAACAGCTTATATCTAAGTATGATGGAAACAGTATACATGCACATACTGCAACTAATAGACAAAACTATGTTTGAAACGGAAGTCTGTTGTAAGAGTCGTAACTAACTTAATATATGTTACATCGGGAGCTAATGAGCACAGAATTAAATGCCAGACGACGCCGCCGATTCCTATTGGTTGGTGTTATATTAACATCTTAAACAACTAGTTTAATTTAAAGTAGAAAATAGAAATACATGTAATGACAAGTCTGGGATTCTGTAACGACAGACTAATTTAATAATATGCAATGAACGGGAAGCGTTGATGCTTAGGTTGATTGGTAATAATCCTACGTGCAAATGTTAGAGCTCAATGCTATAGGCTACAAATGTTACATGGCGATATTGGAATCGGCATCATGTAATGATGCTCCTGGACACCAGACGTGGTTGTGACATGTCCTAATGTTATCAGCGAGACAAGAATCGCCCCTTAGGACTTACGTGATTTGTTACAATCATACATTTATTATTTAATGAAGACTGAATCGGGAATCATTTACTAGACTTAATCATATAAAATGATAATGCCTTTATGTTGTTACATGCAACTTACATTCTATAAATCGTTAACATTTCCATATTTAATTTTGTTTTAAAATTAGAAGGTTTTAATATCTCAACTAATAAAGTTATGTTTATTGGTTCCCCAAGTAATAAACCTGTCTTTCAGGTTTAAATTTTAACGTTTTCTTTGATATGACTGATTTATATTCTAAATGTTGTAATATATATTTCCATGGTTTGGACCTCTTACGCAAATACATTCTAATATTTGGGGAATTTACGCCGCTGTTTATGAAAAATTATTAGTATAAAATTACTGAAAGTACCACGGTCAACGTCAAATGCTCTTCATTTTTAAGGATGATCAAAATTTGTACAATTTCCATTCGTAGATATTGAGTTAACAACACCCTATTCTGCTAATTAAACGAGATTTCAATAATTACATATCTGGCTTATTGATAGTGTTTGTTTTTTCTTGTTTAAACAAAAACACAATATAAACTGTCTTAACTGCTCATTATTATAAGAAAATATACCCGCAGTTGTACTCCAGATGCCAAGGTTATAAAACTGAGAATAGAAACCAGTCTCAAATCTCAAGCATCTGAGACTGGTTGCCATTTCAGCCAATCAGATGCTTGAGATTTGAGACTGGTTTTCATGCTCAGTTTTATAACCTTCACACCTGTTCTTGGGACTCACAAATCTGTTTCTATGAGTTGTAATATTTCATTCATGAATTGTTCAAAACAAACTAATTCGAAGAAGAAAAGAATCGATGAAAAAGTTATGCAGTTTCATCTTTTATATGTGGCTTTGTTCCAGTTAGGAGAAAACTGTTGATTATCATTATATTTTATCTTGAACACCAAAATGCAAGTCTACGATGTTCGCCTTAACTTCGTGACTTCTGTCATGAGTACCTATATTAGGAATATCTAATTATTTTATATCCGATCTTTTGGGATCATTGAATCTAATAATACAGCTACCACTATCAAAATGTTCTAGAACAGTTTTGCCATATGGATTATTTCCGCAGTATAGTGAGAGTAATGTTAATTATAAAATCTATTCAGCGTAAGCGAATACATCATAAAGTAAAAATATTATATTTCTCCTTTTTTAAAATATTTAAAAATTATTAATGATTATGAACAATTAATTTAAAAACACGTTACCTTAACTTTAATAATCCACTTGTTAACACTTGATGTTGGCACAAAACTGATCTTTTACTAGTATAGTTACATTATCACGCTCCTTAGAAGTGAGGGATTTTGATGTGCAGCAGAACAGTTTTATCAATAATATCATAGCAGGGTTATGCCACCTCGTACACATTTTAATAGACGTAGACTTCAATACCACTAACAGTAACAGTCATAAATACAGCAAGCCACAGGAAAGTGACCGTAAAGTGGGTGGGAAAAGGTGAATAACAAACAAATGAAAAGAGTCATTTAATTAAGAAATCACACAACAGAAAGAAATTAAAAGTATACAGAACGAAAGAAATATATATAAGCAACTAAAAAAGCGATGTTTACACCGAATCAAAGTTTGTTAATATTTCTTATGAAATATACATGCACCTCACTCTCTGAGTCAAACCTATTCCAAAGTCATTCATGGCGGGAATATCAACGAATTGGTTCACCCATTAAAGGTCCGTTTGTAAGCATCAGTTCCAAATAAAAATCAAGCTCAAACCAAGTTTTAAATCATTGCATTTCCTTTACCTCAATTTCGTTTGTCTCATTCATATCAAAGCAGAAAAAAACATTAGAACTTATATAAGTTCTCAACATTAAATGTTTGACCGAATATAGAATGGGACAATAAAGCCGATACACTAAGATCACAATACCAGTTTTATATTCCTCACATGGGTTATCACTAATGCAACACGTTCTTATTAGTTCATATGAGAACCTGTTGTTGCAAGTGTGGGTTGGTGCACCCAAGTACTTGGTTTAAACACCCAGGGATAAAATGTTTTGCCGCTGAGCGTTCCAAGTCGGTAACACACCCGGTTCTCACTGTCGTTGTTTGTGGCCTCCTCATTGATATTAATCATAGTGTAAAACCATGCTCTCGTGCCCCCTCTGCTTTTTAGCTGTATGTGGACTGTGTTTTCTAGATGTGGTCGTTCATGATATGGATATTTCACTTTATAGGCAGTTGATGCTTTGCATATCAATAAAAATAAATTGAGGGTCATACAAGCAAAGCGAAGTTACCGGCACGATCCTCTTTTCAACAGGATCTGGTTTCGTGGCGACAACCCCAGCCAGCGCGTCGCCGAATGACGCTTTAACAGTCATCCGTCTGCCGACAATGCCAATGTGGCAGTTTTGGTAAGAAATGAGTAGCCTCGAGCAGGACTTGAACATCGGATATTCGGCTCATCGTCGCTACGCTCTACTTACCGAGCCATCTAGGAGGATGTGTTCAGATACTATTTACACTCAGCAAACAAACTTATTTCTAAACAATACTGGAGAATAATGCGGTTATACCAATAAAGGATTTACACAAAAGTCTCATTGTTATTCTGTGAAACATTATCAGTGTGTTCAATATTTCCAGAATTACTATGATGTATCAACGGGAATATGAAACATTCAATTATTGGCAGAGATCGATCTGCTGCCTTTTCGCTTTGGGGTTTAACAATATTGGTAATGGTATGATTATAAAACATAATTAAATTCATTGGTAGGAGGTAAATAAAACACAGTTTGCATATCACTTGCAATTTGGTTCGGTTTGCCCATTAAATTGCTTAAAGTTGTTGTTTGTTTTATTGTGTAAGGAAATAGTTTTACTTGTTCTTATTTACGATTTACAGCTTTCGAACGCTAGTCAATTATAGTCACAATAATCCTTAAATCAACGATAATTCCGGCAAAACTTATCGTGAAGACACATTTTCTATCATCCCGGAAAACATTAAATTCGTCCATCTTCCACTAAGGCTTCGTTCCGGCGTTCAGTTATCATTTTTGTTCGAAGACAAATGAATTAAATGTTGAATGGGGTCATCCATTTAGTATAGAGCGGTATTTATATGAAAATGCGGCAATACAAGTCTAGGGACATTGTCATGTTTACACTGAATGAAATGTTTATCAGATTACCTCTGAAATATACAAATGCGCTTTAACCGGAACTAGAGAGTGGTGGCTGTAATTTGCAGTTCGATCTATTTCGTTTAGTTTAATTCTGATGCCACTACGGTTAGGATGCAGTACCAACGTACATAATGCTTAAACCGTTCACATTATCGATTGCACAATCTGAACAAGAATTTAGGTTAATTAGTAATTACTGAAAATCAAATGGAGATTTAACATTACAGCTGTGAGCAAGTGATTATTTGTGCCTAATTTAATTTTCCTTTTATGAAATTATCCTACCAAATAAGATGTAACTTTCATTTGTTATAATTGAATTATGTAAAAGTTAACAGTAGAAGCAAAAATATGACGCCACTATGAATGGTATCTGATATAATATTAAATCTAATCCTTATGATCTAATATTCGTAAAATTACCAGTCTCACGAAAACATCAGTTAATGGTGTTGGTGTTCACCAAAATAAATGATCGCTATTTCACTGAAACAAACACATTTTCGTTCTATTTTATGTCTGTTTGTCTAACAAATCTGAACAGTTGTAAAGGAATGTAATGAATTAAAAAAGTAGTTCGGCAAAAACAGTGAAAAAATGGTATTCCAAAATTTTAAAACAGTGGTTATACCAATTTTATTCCACAGAGAAAAACTGTATAATTCCCTGGGATACATACAATAAAAAGAAAACTTCCATTACGTACTTACGTGTTTAAATATTGTCTGCATTGGTCCAGCCTTTTCACGTTAGCGCATAAAGTTCCTCGATTACGGCATTCATAGTTCCCTGTTCATCTGCTCTAATATATCGGGCCAGACTTAAAATATTCTTTGATTTCCCCATCCCGACCCAAGCAGATTTAGTATGGGTAGGTAGGTAGGTCGAAATATTTTTTTTATTTGAATTTTTTTTCAGATATTCTATGATTAACACCAATGGTAATACCAACAAAATTTAATAGGTACCAAGTTTACATGTATTATAGATGAATGCCTTTCTGCAAAATGACCAAGTCGTTCTTTTGATAAGCCTGTCCAGGACTAGTGCTATATAAATAATGAAATAAACTATAATGAAATAATACTATATAAATAATGAATAAAGTCTCCTCGTGCATTCAATCAGTGCTGTTATCAGTTACGTCCTTTGGCGCACTATAGTCATGTACTATGTAAATAGTACTTCTAAAATAACTTTTGTTTTAATATTTCGGCCACTTTATATATGGGTGGTTTCAATATCCCAGCCAATATAGATTTGGATATTGTTCAATCACCCCAAGGATATATTTCCTGCTTTTTGAATTTTGCTTTTGGCGTTGTCTGTGATATGCAGGATTTACATTCTCTGATCCCCTGTCAAAATTCTACTCTGATTCATCATCGCCAATCGTTTTCTCGTTTAGGGCAAACCCATTCTTTTATCTAGGGACCATACGCCGCATGGAATGATATTCATAAATCTAAAAATACCGCATTGAAAGTTCCATGTTCTCCGTCATTTGCATACCATCGTTTGGGATTGATCGAAATTGTTCTGTTTATTGGTGTAAATATTGAATTGCGCTCAACCTGGGACTAGGCGGCGTAGGCAGTTAAATGCATTTCCTTTACTGCCCTTGAACAGGCTCGATTAAACCGAGCCTACAATATTTTCATAACTGTCGTGTTTGATGGCTTTCAAAGTTCCGTTTTTACATATTCTTTATTACTTAAAACTGAAATACATTTTAGTACAAATTTCACATTTTGACAATGGAAACTTTAAGTACAGTAACTGTATTTTTATGAATTTAATGGAGATACATTTAGGTACTGATCATCTCAGTGTTGCAACATTTTTACATGAAACTAGATACACTTACTCCTTTGCAACTGAAGTCACGTAGGTGCTTCAATAAGGACAATCGGTTGCTTTCAATTTCCCTATCACCACACATCGTCAACTTTGTTAATAATCTACATTTTATACGAAAGAACGAGTGGTGTCTCCATAATTTACTGACACGGAGACGCAAACAGAATGTTCCCTTGGCTCGCCAGACCTCGCGGAAGACCAAACAATTGCCGGTCATTTGGTCAAATTAGCAATGAAATTTTGTCGGACCGAAAAAAGACAGAGATATTGCAAAAAATAAAAGTGTTTGTCTTTTTCAGGTACATGTTTGAAATACTTACGTTCACCATTAATACTTATACCTTCCAGTTATTGCTTAGACTCGGGTCATTTTTGATACAGAATAACAAAAAAGAAAGGTTGAGACGTACATGTAATCATAAACTTATTACGCTACTTCCGGTCATAAAAGACAGTTCCGGACAGAAGGACCGAAGACTTACGACATTTTACCGGACCGAAGCAAAATCTTCCGGACCTTTCCGACGCCTTTTGCAAAGTCTGGTTCGGCTATTTTCTCATGCGTTATTGCCAGGCGTCTGATAACCTTCGACTTCTTACTTGCGATCGGTTTCATACTCAAAATGATTCGAAGGAAATGCAATTTTCGTCTCCATGTTTTCTTTACCAAATAAAAAAAAATATCATTTAGATTTCGGCGATAAAATTTTTCGGGTCGCGCCGATTTTTTCGGGTCGGTCGTGGATGGGGAAACAAACAATATTTTATTTTAGGCCTCGTTCAGGTGTTTTTAAAAATAATGTATATAATTATTAACGTTATGAACGTTATGCACTAACCACTAGTATCGTGTTTCGTATTATACAGTCTTCGCTTTAGACGGTGGTAGCCATTGTTGATAATTGCTCTTGACACCACTGAAGTAAAGTATAAATAGTTTTAACTTCTGCAGCTTCAACATTTTATTGATTTTGTTCGAGCTTAATTATGTAAAAGTCACACATTTCTCCGTTCCTGAACACAGTGGCATTTCTTGGTAGTGGCTGCTACTGACCATCATCGTGAAGTAAAAATGTGAAATATGCATATCAGGAATCGCCACACCCAGTAAACACAGACTCCCCAGGGGGAAAAGTAGGAAGGAAAAAAGTGTACAAGAAGATCAATTTCAAATAAGACACAAAACAATTAACGAAAAGGAGAACCAACCTTTGGCACGTTCAGAGGACAATGCTTCATAAAACCAAAGCACTGATAAGAGGATTGGTGGTTATATTTAAGTATATGTGATTGTTTATTTAAAGGCTTGTATGAAAATTAAACAGTCAGGCACGACGAAGCCAGGCGACCGTTAAATTTTTCATAGAAGCCTCCAAATAAATTATAACGTATACAATTATTTTTGTAACTGAAAAAAACAGTCACCGCCTAAACTACCATATATGAGTTTACATAAAATCAACTGGCAAACTGAAAGCAGTTAGTAATTTAATGGCTTGTATACACTTTTACTGAGAGAATATTTTAGAAAGCGAATCGTGAGATTTCTTTATCTGGAAAGACCTGACTCTCATGGGAAAACCTGTGTAACAGTCAATCCTTGGATGGAGAAACAAGGTTTCGTCTGTGAACGTTCCTTGTAAAATAATATTGAGCACATCGATTTACAATAAACACCTTTCAGACGCGCAGCATTATGAGAATTAAGGGTCGAAATATTTGGAAAATACTGCCTTGTCATTGGCTTAAAAGAATTTCAAACGTAATTGGTTTGGTCCATTTTAACACATACTGACTTTTTCCTATTTCTTCAGTTCCGTAATACTAGTTTCTTGGTCATAATGTTTGGAATATTGATTTTAATGTTTCCCTGAGCGCATTTTATGCAGAGTTTTAACATTCGTTAAAGCATATTGTCAGTTACGATGCAAAATAACACTTTGATATTAAAGTAAATGTTAGAATAATGTTTGATCAGATGTTTCTCATTTTAATTTATTAGAAGTTTGTCCTAGCTAAGATACAGAACTATTTAATAGAACAGAACAGAACAGAACAATACTTTAGTCTTCACATGACATACAACATGGGGTTCATATCCTTTCCGCGCCCGACCCTGTTTTCCGGACGGACGTCTATAACGTATTTAAACGTGACAAAATTTTGACTTCTCAAAACCCGACCCTGTTTTACTGGAGGACGCCCGAAACGTATTTAAACGTATGCTTTTTCACGATTTTCATACCGATAACGTAAATCTGCGTAAATTGTTTAATGCCCGTTAATAAGCGTATGTTTGAATAAAGCATATACGCTTTTGTCCGTTACAGGTATTCTACCTTTTAATGAAATTCGGAATTTTCAACATGGTTAGAAACCCGATATAGCCAATCGTATCAAACCAATCCTCAGTAAAATCATTAGTGATGATCAAACAGGATTCCTTCCAGGACGTTTTATTGGTTTATTGGCGAAAATATCAGACTAATATATGATATAATGAATTATACTGAACAAGCTAGAGTGCCAGGAATGCTGCTGCTTATAGATTTTGCTGCCGCTTTTGACTCACTCTCTTGGGATTTCTTGTCAAAAGTCTTGGACTTTTTTAAATTTGGCCAAGATATAAAATCTTGGATTAAATTATTTTATTATAGTATTCAGTCATGTATAACCATAAATGGTCATTTGTCAGAATGGTTTACCATTCAAAGGGGTTGTAGACAGGGTGATCCCTATCCCCTTACCTTTTTATTATTTGTGCGGAAATACTAGCTCTTTTAATCAAGAAAAATGAAAACATTTCTGGGATTAAAGTGAATGGGCAGGAATATTTGATATCGCAATATGCAGATGATACCACATTATTATTGGATGGCTCAGAAAAGTCACTCAAATATTCTATGAATGAGTTAAAATTCTATGCTAATATTTCAGGTTTGCATATAAATGTAGGTAAAACACAGGCAGTTTGGATAGGTTCCATGAAAAACAGCACCAAAATTATATGTCCTGAGCTTGGGCTTGTATGGGGAAAGGAAAGATTTAAGATTTTAGGAATGACTTTCACAATAAACTTGAAAGACATTACAAGTATTAACTATAGTTCAAAAATAGAAGAAATAAAACTCCTCTTAACTATTTGGTCAAAGAGAATTTTAACCCCTATTGGAAAAAATGTTGTTATTAAAACACTTGCTTTGCCTAAATTGAACCATCTGATCCTTGGATTACCTAACCTTAATTCAGATACCATTAAATCAATCCAAATTATGTTCTTTAAATTTATTTGGAATAACTCTCCTGATAAAGTTAAGGGAAGTATCATGACTCAGGACTACCAAAATTGGGGTATACGGGTTGTGAATATTGAATACTTTATGAAAGCACTTAAAATAACATGGTTGAGAAGATTATTTATTAAAAGTTCAAAGAATTTTGAGTTGGTAAAAGAAATTTGTCCATTCATAACATCATTTAGAAAATATGGTTCAAACTTTGTAAGTCGCCAAATTAACATAATTCAAAATGATTTTTGGAAAGATGTGTGGTCTAGTTTTGTTTCTTTGACTGAGTCAAAATCAATAAACACACGGCATGAGTATCTCTCACTGCCTGTTTGGCACAATTACAAATTTAAAGTTGATGGTAGAATTATATGTGATAAAAGGTATATTGAGAATGGAATTTTCTTTGTCAATGATTTTATGAATACAAATGGTAGATTCTATTCATTTGAAGAATTTCAGCAAATATATCCTGTAGCTACTAACTTTCTACATTATAATAACATTATTCATTCTCTAAGAACATACCTGGACTCATTAAGTATTGGCCACAAAGCAATACTTTGGAAGTCAATCCTTTACAACCATTAATGTTTAAAGTTATTCATCAATACGATAAAGGATGTAGATCTTTTTTATGAATTATTAGTTAAAAATAACACATTTTTAAATGCAAATAGAAAATGGCAGGGACCTAAATATCAACAATTTGGATTGGCAGAGTTTGTATAAAATACCTTTTAAAGTTACTAAAGACTCTAAACTTCAATGGATGCAGTTTCGAATCAATCATAGAATCTTGGGAACAAACTACCTGTTAAAGAAAATGAGTTTACGTGATAATGATCTTTGCTCATTTTATAATAGGTTACCAGAAACACTATTGCATTTATTTTGTGAATGTGAAATAATTCAAGTTTTTTGGCTTCAATTAAAAACATGGATAAACAATAAATGTATAAATATAAATGTTAACTGGTCAAAAGAACACATCTTATTTGGAGACAAATCTATCCAAACTGCCTTGAATAAAATACTTCTGTTAGCAAAATGCTATATATACAAATGTAAAATGAGTTCATCTATACCTAACATAAATGCCTTTAAAATAGTGTATATTTAACCTATAAATTAGAATATTACAATGCCCAACAGTCTTTTAGTTTACATAATTTTGAAAAAATCTGGGGTCCAGTGGCAGCTCTTACACAGACACAGGATGGGTAATTAATATACATTGTGTTAAGATATACAGCTTTGGTTCTCTCTTTCTCTCTTCCGTCTTTCCCTTATCTAAATTTTCAATTCTCTTGCTTCTCCCTTTAAAAACCACCCACCGGATGGCTTCTAGCCTTTTTAGAAACTTTATTACAAAAAACACAAGTAAATTGCATTGAAATTAATTATATTTCAGCATCTTCTAAACTAGTACATTATGTCTTAATAATTTGTGTATCTATATTACAGTCAAGCCTGTCTTAGGGGTCCAATTTACGGAAATCCCGAAAATGACTTCTAAATTCAGGTGGTCTCTGTTCACAGGTTTTATTTTTTGCTAAATCAGTGAATTAGGCAATAAAATATGGCCTTCATTAGCAATTGATCTCACGAGTGGCCTTTATCACATGCTTGGCTGCAATAGATTTTTCGTGTTAAAATGTCATAAATTGTTTTTGAAACTTCTTTGAAGCCCGTCTTTTATTCTCTGTTTGAAACATATCAAATATTGATGTTAACCTATGCAAAACTCATGATAAAATGTCATAAATTGTTTTTGAAATTTCTTTGAAGCCTATCTTCTATTCTCTGTTTGAAACCTAGCAAATATGGATGTTAACATTAGCAAAACTCATGTTAAACCGATACACATTTTGAAGGGAAATTGTAAATGAATTTGTTCTAAAATCTTGCTTAAAAATTTAGTGATGGTTACATAACATAGGAACCAAAATTCCTTGTAATTTTATTAACTATCTTTGTACTTAGAAGATGCTTAAAATGTGATTTCGATGTACTGTATTTTAATGCTTACTTGAATAAAAATAATTACAAAAAAGAAACCCGATTAAAGAACTGTAAAACACGTAATCTAACGTTACGGTCTTTCTTCTGTAAAAAAGGTGGAATATGCATATCAAAAATAGTGCGTTAAAATCCCGAATCTCAACGCTCTTTTACGTAATGGGAGAAACCAAACCGAAAAATTCGGTTTATCGCTGGAAGACTGTAAAAGAAAATCCGTAAATCAAATCACCTAATTAACAGTCATTAATTTTTATGTCATTGCAAAAAATGTCATTTTTAAGTAATTACTTTAGGTAGATATAGGTATTTTCTAACATAATGGATAACTGTTTTGGAGCCACTTTTTTATTTTGACAATAAAAGATGAAGAAACAGCAACACTGTAATTAGATTTTTTTGTCTTAAAATTTGACATTTTAAAATCACTAATTTTCTTATCAGACTATCTAAGTTACATGTATTTAATTTCTTACTAAATAATATTTGAGAGAAAACATGCGATGCGTTCTAAGGACTAATAGTGTAAAAATACTGATCGATGATTCCGTGTTCTGCTAAATAGCCACCAAAGTAAGGACTTTTTAATAAAAAGAAAAAAAAATCGACGGGTTTCCGACGGAAAAACAGGGTCGGGTTTTGAAAAGCGATTTTTTATACGTTTAAATACGTTTCTCGGGTGTCCTCCCTTAAAACAGGGTCGGGTTTTGGGAAGTCAAAATTTTGTCACGTTTAAATACGTTATGGTCGTGGAAAGGATATATAGAACCCTAATCAGGTAGTTACAAAATCCGATTTTTTTCTCTACGTATAGCGATGAAATATAACTGGGGACACAAAACAAAACTATCGTCAAAAACATAGATTTGTTTTTTGCTGATAAGTAAGTTTGGCTATTTGCTGAAAAGCAAGTTTGGCTATCCTGAATTATATTAAAAGCAAAATGACCCTGAGGAAAACTATCCAAATCAATTTAATTGATATTACTAGAAACCATTAATTTAGATTACGTATTCTTGTATTATTTTTAATAAACGTTAAGTAATTAGGAACACATGCACGATTGCCTATAAAGCATTATTTGT
This sequence comes from Corbicula japonica, assembly GCA_038501625.1. NCBI lineage: Eukaryota > Metazoa > Mollusca > Bivalvia > Venerida > Cyrenidae > Corbicula > Corbicula japonica. The sequence continues at coordinate 2,353,180 of JAZAYU010000062.1, read as the reverse complement.
ACATGTAAGATAAATCGATTGAAAAATTGTGTATCTTAAAATCCAGACGTCAAGTTAGTATAAAACATTTTCACACCCGTCAACCGACTGAGCCAGGAGCGGACGGCGCATCCAGGAGCAGACACGGTAAGTTTTTTCATACTTGACAGCGATGTAAGAAATTATCATTTTCGGAAGTGTAGATTTACTCTTGGAAAGAAATATCGGCTGATTTTAAAAGCCAAATGAATTCTGCACATATCCGTTGATTTCTGAAATGGTAGAAGGGATAATAAACATTTTATCGCGATTTAAACACGGAAGTTTTTGATGAAATAATGAAGTTATGCGTTTTATAGCAAAAAGCTCCATAGTTCTGAAAATCTGCATAAATCTGTAAACATTCTTGGAAAATTTAATCATTCCCCTGGCAATATGTGAAATATTAGCACAAACAGACTTTTAACAAATTCGCGAGAGCTTAGTGAATAGAGCTGGGGTATAGAAATGGGCAGGTCCATGGAGCAGAAAGCGAATTTATTGGCGGTGACCAGAAGCAGATATAATCGAGTACGAAAAATCGTTTGATGTATTGTTTTGACACTATTTTTCGTCCTCAATAATAGAAGTTTGTTGACATACAGTGATAGTATTGTCCGTCGGTATGTCTGTTCATGTCATAAATAATACAGAAATCATTTTAAAGGAGATCTGTAAGCTTGTAATGCATGAACTCTCATTAGTTAATGGAATTATCGTTGGTTAATCATTCGTCACACTGTTGTTGATCGTTCACAGAAAATAGCACCTCAAAACACCCAAAACGAAAGTTGAATGACTGACGTCATGTTCATCCCTGATAACGTTTAAACTTATTTCTCCGTCATTACTTTATCGATTTCTTTAAACTTAACAAAATTGTTAGGCTAACTATGTCTGGTTGTAAAGCAGTATAGTTGAACATCTATTAAGCAGCAACCTTAGGAAGTGACAAAAAGTGGCTGCTTAAAATATGTGGCTTTTAAAGAAAGGTAAAAAAATAGAACAAAATGTCAGTTTAGGACATATTCAAACTGACTGTTTGAGAAAGGTAGTTGCTGAATGTAGATGGCTGCTAAGGGAGGTTCAACTCTGTTTGCCTTTTTCTGCACGTTGTGTTTTGGTTAAATTTGCGATGAAGTGTAGCCTTGTTCTTGACATTTGCGAATTAGTTGATGTTTTCCTTTTAGCATGAACCCAAAAACGCATTTGTTCTCTCAAAATAAGTAGGAAATTATAAAATATAGACTTTCTTCCGCCGTCACGTCTTTTTATTGTTAAATATTTTATATTAGTTTATCGTATCTAAAAAAACCGTAAAAATCTCGTTAATTTAGATATGCGCAAGTTTTAATAGTAATATAGTCCCTCCCTATTTTACCAAAGATAATTTACATACGTTTGTTTTTAAATGAAGTCCACAGATCAGATAAAAAGAAAAACTCCTAAACCTATCTTAGTTCATTTCACAATGCATAACTCGAACATGACTAAATATTGTTTGATAGTGATACAAATTTTGGAGTTCTGCTGTAACGTTCTAGAAATTTTGGAATAAATTAAGGTCTTCTGAGTTTAACATTTTTCTTTAAAGTTATGGTCACGTGTCAAAAGTGGTAAAGAGGGACGGAAACGGCGTTCCACCATTACTATTTATGTTACGTATAATGTGTATGGTTCAATTTAACACATTTTCTTCGAAAATACTAAAAATGTTTTATTTTACGTTTGGTCTTGCAATACAAATACCAATAGTAAAACCCAGCTTCGCGCTCCCTACTCTCGACACTAACGCAATTCCTTAATCAGTGTATTTGTATGCTCAGGTGGCCTAGGAATACAGGTTTTCCCTACATGTTTCATATAAGCATTTGTGAACAGAACATTTTCATTCATGTTCCGAATTGAAAAATCTCACCTGAATTTTGTAATATTATCCAATGCGACATATTCTAGCCGCAAGAAATGTTACCTTGACCGGCTTCCTTGCGCAACAACTTTAAAAGTGTCACGGCTGGTTTGACAGGTAAACAATCTCGGCAGTAAACAGGCCAAAATAACCCCCATTCAAAGGCTGATTAACAACAATCTATCATTAAAATTCACTCAAAATTGACATTTACTTACTGCTGCAGACCTATTCTGTTACAAAAAGCCATTTAATCAGTATTCTTCATTCAAATTTCAAACAGTATTCATCCTCTCAAAGAGGAATCTTTTACTGTATAAGTTTTTCCTTATTGTGGGTAGCAATAGGGCTTAAAACTGTGTTCTCGTTCCAGGTATTCAAGTTTATTTTGGCAGAAAATCGAATTCGTTACCTACTTTACACCGTACACTCGCAATTTTTCATTTACACTCCGTACATAACTGTGCTAGACACTGTACACAAGGCATGGTCGTTTTTCGTATATTGTTTCGCATTTACAACAAAAAGTTGACAGAAGTAAGAATATTAACATAGGGCTAAAATGATAATTCCGTTAACTAATGAGAGTTCATGCATCAAAAGTTTGCAAAACTCCTTTAGAAATTATTTCTGTATAATTTATTACATGAACAGACGTACCGACGGACAATACTATCACTGTCAACAAACTTTCATTTTTGAGGACGAAAAATAGTGTATAAACAAGACATCAAACGACATTATATCTGCTCCTGGTCCCCGTCAATAAAGTCGCTTTCTGCCCCATGGACCTGCCCATTTCTATACCCCAGCTCTATTCACTAAGCCCTCACGAATTTGTTAAAAGTCTGTTTGTGCTAATATTTCACATATTGCCAGGGGAATGATTAAATTTTCCAATAGTGTTTAAAGATTTATGCAGATTTTCAGATCTATGGAGCATTTTGCTATAAAACGTAGAACTCCAAGATTTCATCAAAAATGTCCGTATTTAAATCGCGATAAAATTATTATTCTACCACTTCGGAAATCAACGGATATGTGCAGAATTCATTTGGCTTTTAAAATCAGCCGATATTTCTTTATAAGAGTTAATCAGCACTTGCAAAAATGATAATTTCTTACACCACTGTCAAGTATGAAAAAACTTACCGTGTCTGCGCCTGGATGTGCCGTCCGCTCCTGGCTCTGCCGGTTGACGGGTGTGATTTTTGGATTATTTAATAATTAATATGCGGAAACGAAAGCTGGACAAGCTAAGTTGAATATAAGTATGTTTAAGCTATAGTGAAATCTTCAAGTATAGAAGGTAATGAATATCTTTCTAACACAAAAATGTTCATTAGTCAAAGTCATGTTATTTAATTGCACGATGACTTTAGATCATCTTTATGATATCAGCAGAATAAGGGTTGGTATATTTTACCAAACAAATCATGAAAAAGTGCAAAATTAATTTAAAGGTAAAAACTGTTGGTACCCCTTACAACAAAATTAATTCGGATGAAAACGCGACACATGGAAAATCAAATTGTTAGTCAGAGCCAAATGCAATAAATTTAAATGAATCTGGTAGATAACTGTCAACACCGTATGTTACACGTGGCTTTAAAACATCTGTGATGTTTTGTACCGTAGGACTCGAGAAGAACGACATATATTGAAATAAATGATATTTATGCTCGTCAAGCGTATCAATATATATCTTATGTATAGAACGTGAGGCGTTTTGTACGGAAGAGTATACTGACCCCCCTTATATCTTTTGTATAGATATGAGAAAATAATGGAGTTATATACTACAAAAATGATTAAAATCAAGAAAGTTATATTATACGCAAAACGTATCTGTGATTTTATTATAATTTAAAATATTTTGAAAAATGAGGTTTTTTTGTTTTATGTCAAGATATATTTGTATTAAATAACTGGCAAAATCAATAAAATTATTCTGTCTAATTTACAGCATATCAAAATTGGTAAACATATATATTAATAATATATAATTGTATTCTGTCATCTGCCATAAAAAGTTAGGGTGTTCCGTTGGGGCCATAATTGTTTCGCCCTGTCGACCTCTTGGGCGGGACCATAAAAACGCGACAACACGATTCGAGTTCGCGAAACCACGATGCGAGATCGCAAAAAACGATAAGAGGTAACGAAAGTACGATGCTGGTAGGTACTCGCATGCTACTTTCGCGACCTCGCATAGTTGTTTTTGTGTTCTCGCCATCGTTTTTGCTGAGGACAGCGAGACCTTGAAAACATGAAAGCACGACGAGAGATCGCCTAAATAAGATATCAAAATCGCGCCCTTGCATTGTACGTCCGCGATATCGCTCCGTTGTTTCGCGATCTTGCAACGTACTTTTGTGGTCTCGCTCTCCTGAAGGTCAGCGAACCGAAAACTTATTGCTTTTCCATGTTTGATCCATAGGAATTCTTGGGATTCTCTTTGATTTTTTACTCTTCAGGCACTATAAGGCATGGTCTTCTGATCGAGTTCATTTAGACACACAGACCATGCCAACATGGCAGTTTGCTTCTGCCTTAAATTTCAAATTGATGGTTTTTACCCTGCCTGTTGACTAATTGACTTGTGTCTAACCTGTAAATTTGCATTCTTTCAAAAGAACGATGTATTTTCTTATATTTGATGGTTTGGATAATGGTGATACAGAAATTTTCAATATGTTTTGTTTTAAGAAAGATATTTACATTTCTTAGCTATTTAAACCACACAGCTTTTGTTTATATCTAGTGTACATCCCTAACTTAATTCTATTTGTCATGTTTGTCTTAGCTGATTAAAAAGCGAGATCACAAAACTGCGAAAACACGATGAGAGATCGAAAAACAACGATACGAGATTGCGAATGCACATTGCGAGGGCGCGAAATAACATAATACCTCGTATCGTACTTTCGCGAATTCGCATCGTGTTTTCGCGTTTACGTGGTCTCGCCATCCCGAGGCTGAGACCACGAAAACTCGAAAACAAGATTCGAGAACGCGAAACAACGATGCGAGCTCGTGAAAGTACGACGCTAAAGCGCGATATTAATTTTTGCGTCCTCGCTTCGTATTTTTGCGACTTCGCTTCGTTGTTTTTGTTGTTGTTGTTTTTGCACGATACTTTTTGCATCATCGTTTTACGATCTCGCATTGTTGTTTCGCGATTTCGCATCGTGTTTTCGCGTCTTCGTTGTGTCGCTCAAGAGGTCGAAATGGCGAAACAACGATGGCGCCTTAGGAACACCGTAGTAAGTTGATACATGAGGAGGAATATGTAATTTTATATTTCTCTCAAATTATATATTATAGTTATCATATAAGTCGTGTTCCAATTTTAGTTATATTATATTTATGATATTATACAATTATTTCCTTATTAGCTGGGAAATATGCTGTGATATTGACCTAAAAAATCGTTATTGACCGAGGCGATAGCCGAGGTCAATAACGATTTTTGCGGTCAATATCAACAGCATATTTCCCAGCTAATAAGTAAATAACTGTTTTATTACATGAACTATAAATAGTTATATATATAGAATGGTTTATTACATGAACTATAAATAATATAAAAGATGGAAACTTTCGGATTCTATTTATAGACAGGTCAATATCAGCGAAAGCGGGTCAATATCTAGATTTATTGACTCGGTTATTTTGGGGGTGTGACCAATCGCGTTGCGTCTATTTATAGTTCATGTAATAAAGCAATTTGTTTGTTACAATAACATATATATTTCACAGAATATTATTTCGATTTTTAGGAAGGAAATTGTATTTCAGTTAAAATAAACACAGGACTTCTGGTCAGATAACTTTTATTACAGCAATAAAAACTAGGAGATAAATATAAAATATATGTATAAGTTTAATAAAAAATATACAAATATATAGTGATATTATGTATATTCCTTACAAATTAACCCTTATAAAAGATTTAAGGGGGGTCAGTATACTCTTCCGTAGTTTTGTTACAACAAAATAGTTTTCACAAATAATTTGACAACACGATGAAAATTGGTTGTCTTGGTGAATTACTTTTCTACTTCCACAAATGTGGCAATGTAAAGTATCTGATCACTTTTTTTAAAGTAAACTATGCATATCAGGAATCGCCACACTCACAAAACAGCCTCGCCACGCAGCGATAAAGAAGAGAGAAGTTTGTTAAAAGTATGTCAAATTCAAATAAGATGTCACAAACAGTAAACGAAAAAGACCAGGCATAAAAACGTTTCTGTTAGCCAACAGCTTTATCATAATGATGTAATGAAATAGCGTGATACCTGCAAAAATCAAGGTTGCAAACTTGCAAATCAGGTGCTTTATGGGTCAGCTTTACTCTTCCACTTGTTAAACGGAATGTATCTTGTTATCGAAATACATATTTGCTGCGAAGTATTAGCATACAAATAAATGTGTTAACTATCATTAAATAGTTTGGTCAAAAAACTTAAACACATATTCCGGGTATAATCTATAATGTTTCACTACATCATTTTTGCAAAGACATACATCTTGCTTATTTACTTACTTTGATAACTTGCTCTATCAATTCGCCTTTTACAGCTTTTCGAGGAGTTGACATGTCATTATAATGATAAGGCTTTCAGTAATCAATTCTGTTATTAATGACAGACCAGCGAGTAACAAACTAAGATACCAGATATAGAGTTTGATGATACATGGTTAATATTCCCTTCCGAAGGATAGTGTCCTGTTGTCAACAATCGACAGCTGATGTCTTCATTGGTGCTTAGATAAAACATGTTAGTAGGAAAACAAGAAGTCTTGGCTAAATGATTAAATGATACAGTGTGTTCATATAAACAAAAATGATCTTATGGCATATACAGGCTAATTAAATATTTTTCCAATGATAATTACTTATCAAGGAAACATAGCGATGTTAAATTTATAAATTTCTTAGCTAATAAATCGCATTTAAAATGATAACGCGTCTGTCACGTGACGGTCAAGTTATCAAATGACATATGAATGGTATAAGTTGTTACATTTTGTTTTTGAAAGTTTTAGAATCAAATCTGTAGACATAATCTAACTGATATATTTTTATATTAAACCTAACTTACTGAGGTTCTCGTATGAACAAACATGCACAAGTTGTCTTTGTGAAATAACTTCAACCCACCCTTCAGCTCGACAATGTTGCATGCTAACGTACACAAACATATAAAACATAAGAAGCTAAAAGCCTTGCAATGCAAAAATGCGGGGTACTCAATGATCTTACCGAGACCAGAGCATTACTGAAATCAAATCAGCAAGAACAGGATATTTTCATAATTTCCAGTTCTGGTTGCTAATTGTTGGGATGAACGTGAAATCTGATAAGCGCATCAGTTTTAAAATTATTTTTAAGTAAAAATTCTAAATAACTTTCAAACAAAAACGAAAATTTGCACAAGCTACACGCTTCAAGATTTTGAAGACACAAAACTGATGGTATATACCATGTTCAATTGAAGTAGTAGATAGTTTGAACACTCAATTTCTATTGTACTGCATTGGAACGGTAAGTGGCAAAACAATTTTACGCTTGTTAAGGGCTAAACCAGGTTCTAGGGTGCAGCAACATCACAGTAGCCCCCAACAGATTCTGATTTGAACAAACAAGTGCAAGTTGTCTTTGTGAATTAGATCCAACAAATCCATCGACTTGGCAATGTTGCATACATGCAAAAGCACACAAACATATGCCCCAACTTCTAATGATCATGTTGCCGTTATTTTTATTCCTACATTATGTTCATGCATAATTTTCGAATATTTAATGGGTAATATTACAAATCGTTTGTTAATAGTATTCTAAACCAGTAGTTTTGGTGACAAAAAGTAAAATAAGTTAAATAGTACACCGGTAAAAATAATCTAAGGAAATCGATTTAAAATATTTTTGAATGGGAAACTTTCTGGTAATAATCTTTAAAAACACAACAACGCACAAATTTCTGTCACATTGATTAAAGTCTGTGGTATAGATGAGGCAACCTCTCACAAAAGAACATAATTTCCGCACAATATTTGAGATTCTTGATAAAAGAGTTTCTCAGTTATGTTATTCAAACAGATCTGCTATTGGGAGAGACGATTATCAGTTTTCAGTCAGCTTCTATTAAATACATTGCAACAATTCTAGCATGCATGGGAAACCTGATATATGCAATTATAAGCACTTTTAAACTGAAAGATCACCTCCATTTTATTCACTTGAGGTTTCGCAATGTTGTTTTTCCTATGAAAAGTAAAGCACAGCTTAAATTACATGAATGAACACGCTCAATATAATACTTTAAAAATATTGGTATGGCATAAAAATTCGATTATGTTGAATTCGAAAAACAACATCAAATATTTTGACAATAAGTGAACAGCTTACAAAACAAATTGACGATTGTGGTGAAATCCTCTTCGTTTGGGAATGTCGCATGACGACAGGGGCGTGGGTGTTACGGGGATTTTAAATAATACCCATACAAATTTTAGATCAAAAGATTTTGAACCTTCTTTTATGCCTGCCATCGTGGTCTTGCTAATGTGTTTCCAGGAGCTCTGGCCTCTGTATGGTCATATTCACCTGTTTTACTTGACAATGTCATTCGCGTCGTATTTATAACAAATGTGTGTGCTTTTTCATGCAACATTATCGAGTTGGTAATTTAGAAGTTATTTACCAAGACATTTTGTGCTTGTTTGTTCACATAAGAACCTGTTGGAGCAGATGTAAGGTTGATGCACCCACGAATCTGGTTTCAAACCTCCTGCAGTGGCAATCTTTTTGCATTTACCGTTATATTGCGGTAACCGATCAAGCTATCATATTATACAATTATTTACTTATTAGCTTGGAAATATGCTGTGATATTGACCTAAAAAATCGTCATTGACCGAGGCGATAGCCGAGGTCAATAACGATTTTTGCGGTCAATATCAACAGCATATTTCCCAGCTAATAAGTAAATAACTGTTTTATTACATGAACTATAAATAGTTATATATATAAAATAGTTTATTACATGAACTATAAATAATATAAAAGATGGAAACTTTCGTATTCTATTTATGGACAGGTCAATATCAGCGAAAGCGGGTCAATATCTAGATTTATTGACTCGGTTATTTTGGGGGTGTGACCAATCGCGTTGCGTCTATTTATAGTTCATGTAATAATATACAATTATTTACTTATTAGCTGGGAAATATGCTGTGATATTGACCTAAAAAATCGTTATTGACCGAGGCGATAGCCGAGGTCAATAACGATTTTTGCGGTCAATATCAACAGCATATTTCCCAGCTAATAAGTAAATAACTGTTTTATTACATGAACTATAAATAGTTATATGAACTATAAATAATATAAAAGATGGAAACTTTCGCATTCTATTTATAGACAGGTCAATATCAGCGAAAGCGGGTCAATATCTAGATTTATTGACTCGGTTATTTTGGGGGTGTGACCAATCGCGTTGCGTCTATTTATAGTTCATGTAATAATATACAATTATTTACTTATTAGCTTGGAAATATGCTGTGATATTGACCTAAAAAATCGTTATTGACCGAGGCGATAGCCGAGGTCAATAACGTTTTTTGCGGTCAATATCAACAGCATATTTCCCAGCTAATAAGTAAATAACTGTTTTATTACATGAACTATAAATAGTTATATATATAGAATGGTTTATTACATGAACTATAAATAATATAAAAGATGGAAACTTTCGGATTCTATTTATAGACAGGTCAATATCAGCGAAAGCGGGTCAATATCTAGATTTATTGACTCGGTTATTTTGGGGGTGTGACCAATCGCGTTGCGTCTATTTATAGTTCATGTAATAAAGCAATTTGTTTGTTACAATAACATATATATTTCGCAGAATATTTTTTCGATTTTTAGGAAGGAAATTGTATTTCAGTTAAAATAAACACAGGACTTCTGGTCAGATAACTTTTATTACAGCAATAAAAACTAGGAGATAAATATAAAATATATGTATAAGTTTAAAAAAAAATATACAAATATATAGTGATATTATGTATATTCCTTACAAATTAACCCTTATAAAAGATTTAAGGGGGGTCAGTATACTCTTCCGTAGTTTTGTTACAACAAAATAGTTTTCACAAATAATTTGAAAACACGATGAAAATTGGTTGTCTTGGTGAATTACTTTTCTACTTCCACAAATGTGGCAATGTAAAGTATCTGATCACTTTTTTTAAAGTAAACTATGCATATCAGGAATCGCCACACTCACAAAACAGCCTCGCCACGCAGCGAAAAAGAAGAGAGAAGTTTGTTAAAAGTATGTCAAATTCAAATAAGATGTCACAAACAGTAAACGAAAAAGACCAGGCATAAAAACGTTTCTGTTAGCCAACAGCTTTATCATAATGATGTAATGAAATAGCGTGATACCTGCAAAAATCAAGGTTGCAAACTTGCAAATCAGGTGCCTTATGGGTCAGCTTTACTCTTCCACTTGTTAAACGGAATGTATCTTGTTATCGAAATACATATTTGCTGCGAAGTATTAGCATACAAATAAATGTGTTAACTATCATTAAATAGTTTGGTCAAAAAACTTAAACACATATTCCGGGTATAATCTATAATGTTTCACTACATCATTTTTGCAAAGACATACGTCTTGCTTATATACTTACTTTGATAACTTGCTCTATCAATTCGCCTTTTACAGCTTTTCGAGGAGTTGACATGTCATTATAATGATAAGGCTTTCAGTAATCAATTCTGTTATTAATGACAGACCAGCGAGTAACAAACTAAGATACCAGATATAGAGTTTGATGATACATGGTTAATATTCCCTTCCGAAGGATAGTGTCCTGTTGTCAACAATCGACAGCTGATGTCTTCATTGGTGCTTAGATAAAACATGTTAATAGGAAAACAAGAAGTCTTGGCTAAATGATTAAATGATACAGTGTGTTCATATAAACAAAAATGATCTTATGGCATATACAGGCTAATTAAATATTTTTCCAATGATAATTACTTATCAAGGAAACATAGCGATGTTAAATTTATAAATTTCTTAGCTGATAAATCGCATTTAAAATGATAACGCGTCTGTCACGTGACGGTCAAGTTATCAAATGACATATGAATGGTATAAGTTGTTACATTTTGTTTTTGAAAGTTTTAGAATCAAATCTGTAGACATAATCTAACTGATATATTTTTATATTAAACCTAACTTACTGAGGTTCTCGTATGAACAAACATGCACAAGTTGTCTTTGTGAAATAACTTCAACCCACCCTTCAGCTCGACAATGTTGCATGCTAACGTACACAAACATATAAAACATAAGAAGCTAAAAGCCTTGCAATGCAAAAATGCGGGGTACTCAGTGATCTTACCGAGACCAGAGCATTACTGAAATCAAATCAGCGAGAACAGGATATTTTCATAATTTCCAGTTCTGGTTGCTAATTGTTGGGATGAACGTGAAATCTGATAAGCGCATCAGTTTTAAAATTATTTTTAAGTAAAAATTCTAAATAACTTTCAAACAAAAACGAAAATTTGCACAAGCTACACGCTTCAAGATTTTGAAGACACAAAACTGATGGTATATACCATGTTCAATTGAAGTAGTAGATAGTTTGAACACTCAATTCAATTTCTAGAACCTGGTTTAAACCCCCCAGTGGCAATTTGTTTTGCCACTGACCGTTCCAAGGCGGTATCCCCAAAGGTTCTCTTGTTTATTAATTGTTTGTGACGTCCTATTTGAATTGACATACATATATAAAACATGCGCTCTCTCTATCTTCCTCTCTTCTTTTTCGCTGCGTGGGGAGGCTGTGTTTTTTGAGTGTGGCGATTCCTGATATGCATATGTTGCTTTTCTATTGTACCGCATTGGAACGGTAAGTGGCAAAACAATTTTACGCTTGTTAATGGCTAAACCAGGTTCTAGGGTGCAGCAACATCACAGTAGCCCCCAACAGATTCTGATTTGAACAAACAAGTGCAAGTTGTCTTTGTGAATTAGATCCAACAAATCCATCGACTTGGCAATGTTGCATACATGCAAAAGCACACAATCATATGCCCCAACTTCTAATGATCATGTTGCCGTTATTTTTATTCCTACATTATGTTCATGCATAATTTTCGAATATTTAATGGGTAATATTACAAATCGTTTGTTAATAGTATTCTAAACCAGTAGTTTTGGTGACAAAAAGTAAAATAAGTTAAATAGTACACCGGTAAAAATAATCTAAGGAAATCGATTAAAAATATTTTTGAATGGGAAACTTTCTGGTAATCATCTTTAAAAACACAACAACGCACAAATTTCTGTCACATTGATTAAAGTCTGTGGTATAGATGAGGCAACCTCTCACAAAAGAACATAATTTCCGCACAATATTTGAGATTCTTGATAAAAGAGTTTCTCAGTTATGTTATTCAAACAGATCTGCTATTGGGAGAGACGATTATCAGTTTTCAGTCAGCTTCTATTAAATACATTGCAACAATTCTAGCATGCATGGGAAACCTGATATATGCAATTATAAGCACTTTTAAACTGAAAGATCACCTCCATTTTATTCACATGAGGTTTCGCAATGTTGTTCTTCCTATGAAAAGTAAAGCACAGCTTAAATTACATGAATGAACACGCTCAATATAATACTTTAAAAATATTGGTATGGCATAAAAATTCGATTATGTTGAATTCGAAAAACAACATCAAATATTTTGACAATAAGTGAACAGCTTACAAAACAAATTGACGATTGTGGTGAAATCCTCTTCGTTTGGAATGTCGCATGACGACAGGGGCGTGGGTGTTACGGGGATTTTATATAATACCCATACAAATTTTAGATCAAAAGATTTTGAACCTTCTTTCATGCCTGCCATCGTGGTCTTGCTAATGTGTTTCCAGGAGCTCTGGCCTCTGTATGGTCATATTCACCTGTTTTACTTGACAATGTCATTCGCGTCGTATTTATAACAAATGTGTGTGCTTTTTCATGCAACATTATCGAGTTGGTAATTTAGAAGTTATTTACCAAGACATTTTGTGCTTGTTTGTTCACATAAGAACCTGTTGGAGCAGATGTAAGGTTGATGCACCCACGAATCTGGTTTCAAACCTCCTGCAGTGGCAATCTTTTTGCATTTACCGTTATATTGCGGTAACCGATCAAGCTATCATATTATACAATTATTTACTTATTAGCTTGGAAATATGCTGTGATATTGACCTAAAAAATCGTTATTGACCGAGGCGATAGCCGAGGTCAATAACGATTTTTGCGGTCAATATCAACAGCATATTTCCCAGCTAATAAGTAAATAACTGTTTAATTACATGAACTATAAATAGTTATATATATAAAATAGTTTATTACATGAACTATAAATAATATAAAAGATGGAAACTTTCGTATTCTATTTATGGACAGGTCAATATCAGCGAAAGCGGGTCAATATCTAAATTTATTGACTCGGTTATTTTGGGGGTGTGACCAATCGCGTTGCGTCTATTTATAGTTCATGTAATAATATACAATTATTTACTTATTAGCTGGGAAATATGCTGTGATATCGACCTAAAAAATCGTTTTTGACCGAGGCGATAGCCGAGGTCAATAACGATTTTTGCGGTCAATATCAACAGCATATTTCCCAGCTAATAAGTAAATAACTGTTTTATTACATGAACTATAAATAGTTATATGAACTATAAATAATATAAAAGATGGAAACTTTCGCATTCTATTTATAGACAGGTCAATATCAGCGAAAGCGGGTCAATATCTAGATTTATTGACTCGGTTATTTTGGGGGTGTGACCAATCGCGTTGCGTCTATTTATAGTTCATGTAATAATATACAATTATTTACTTATTAGCTTTGAAATATGCTGTGATATTGACCTAAAAAATCGTTATTGACCGAGGCGATAGCCGAGGTCAATAACGTTTTTTGCGGTCAATATCAACAGCATATTTCCCAGCTAATAAGTAAATAACTGTTTTATTACATGAACTATAAATAGTTATATATATAAAATAGTTTATTACATGAACTATAAATAATATAAAAGATGGAAACTTTCGTATTCTATTTATAGACAGGTCAATATCAGCGAAAGCGGGTCAATATCTAGATTTATTTTGTTATTTTGGGGGTGTGACCAATCGCGTTGCGTCTATTTATAGTTCATGTAATAATCGTTATTAAATTGTGATATCTCAGTTGATATTGTTCACTTTACTACCCCATGCTCTCTTTTCCTCTCTACCTTTTGGTGGTGTAGGGAGGCTGTGTTTTCCTCTCTACCTTTTGGCGGTGTAGGGAGGCTGTGTTTTCTGCTTGTGGCAATAGCCGACTCACCTTATTGAATCCATTAGCATATTCAAACATACATTACGGAAAAAACTCGTCGCTGCAAGGTTGCAAATACTTGGGAAATTGCTAAGCATGGTACAGGCCTTGAGAAAGACATATCCTTCGAAGACCTTGAAGCCCGACTGTGATCTTGGCAGCTCAAGGTCACTTTGGTATACAGGTGGACTTTTTAACATGTTTATGTGCGCTGCTAAAACACATTTAGGTATTACAATATTGAAAGTTTTTTTGCAGCTAGCATCTGCTGTAGTCATATTTATGAGACACTTTTAACATATATCATATCACTGTATACCTTAGGTATCTCTGGAGAATGCTTAACATTCTTTTGTTCCTTCAAACCATTAATGAACTTAAACAAGATAAATCATTTTAGAGCAAATCAGAATGTTTTGTCATTTTAATGACAAACGTAAACTGAATGACATTTCCTGGTGTTCAGAAGCTGACAGGCTTGAAGACGTGTCATTTAAAAAAAAACAAGTGGCGTTTATAAAAAGGTTTTCAGGTGAATAAATTTAGGAAAAAAAGAAAAATGACGCGGAGAAGGAAATGATTTTAAGTAACGGGGTTATAAAGCTTGATTTAAGGATTTTGTGGAAAGAAAGTATACTAAGGTTTGTTGCAACGAGCTAGATTTACTTGTATTTAAAATACTTTTAAACGCGTTCCCATAAAGAATTGATACCGGAAAGCGAGTGTGATGACCACACTTGAATATTTTGAAGAGATATTGACACTGATTTTCAAATTTCCATAAGTCTAAGATAACTGAAATTATAGAAAGATCATATTTACTGAAAACCGTTTGATTGTGTTTACCGTTATAGAAAACCCCGTATGGTTTAAGTTTATTTTTTGACGTTTGTTGTCCTATAACTAATACCATGGTGCTACAAAAATGCCGGAATCATAGCATCTGATTTCCGTGTTGCTGACGCGTGGCAACGGGCCTCCTGTTATGGTATGGGGCATTGTCGTTGACAAGGGCGCTTGTTGTTGGTAAGAGCGGAAATAGTATCACTTTTTAACTCTGAAACTTTGATTATTATAAATTTTAATTAAACTGGACAAAAATGAACTAAAATGATCAAATAATCGTGTCACTTGTACGGTTTTCTTTGGAGATGGGGAAATAATGAAATAGTAGATAGAGACAGGGGCAGAGGAAGTGAAAGAAAAATAGGGAGGGATGCACTTTGTTTATCTTTATACTGACCCACAATGTTGCTTTATAAAAATTATGGAAGTTCTTTGTCCTTGAAACAATAACATGCAATTATAGCATTGAACGATTTGTCATTTATTCGCTGTTTCATGAAACAGAAGATCGTTAAAAACAGAGCGGCTTGTTGGAACCAATCATCAATATTATTCAATTTGTTAAATAACAACTCTGCAGATTGCTAGAATAATTATACGGCTAACACTGCTTCCGTTAATACCACGTTGTTTGATCAGTTGGCTTTTATTTACCGCATTGATTTGATCGTTCCTTCTGTGACGGTTTTATGAGAGCAAAGCTCATATTGTTTGCATATGAAACTTAATCAAAAGCTATCAATATCTGTATCCGGTGCAACAATTTTAGTGACGAGTTACGACACATGACCATTTTGCAATGTCTCTGACACCAGTGCTGGCTTCTTCTCTTAATTACCTAATTGTTTAAATTGATTTTAAAATGACAATAGAAACTTAAATTCAAAATTATAGCCGATGTTATATGGCTAGGCGCCGTACTGGTTCTATTCTAAGTGTGGGCTTATAAACAGTTAAAATTCATAATAGCTCTGATAGTGCAGTATGACGCCCGTAAAAATATATATACTTGAAAGTATAGAGGTCGATGTAATGTGGCTAGGCGCGGTCGCGGTACAGATTCGATTCCCAGTGCGGGCTTTTAAGGTATCGCAAACACTGCAAATGGCGAAAACAGGCTAAAATTTCAAAAAATGAATTTTGGGGGAAATACTTATTGCCACTTAGATTTTAGTAAATAAATGTATTTAGCTATGGATGTAGTAAATGTTTGCAAGCTCAGTTTAGTCTAATTCATGTTCTAATTACCAAGCACATACTAAAACAAAAGAAAAACCATTTGCATGAGAACTCTGAAATTCATGAACAATATAACAAAGCAACTCATACCTGAAATAAGTATATGCTGGTTTACGATGTTTAGTGCCAATTCGTTAAAATAATGTTAGGGTTTTCAAGAAATTCAAGGAAATCTTACTTCCTGGTCCAAAGTCACTTTGTGAAAGTAGAAATCTATAGAAATTTTAGCTAGTTTTCGCCATTTGCAATGTTTGCGACCTCTTAATCACTGCGGCATGGCATAATGTCTCGTTTATGTTTCAACAATGAATTATGTCTTACATTCTGGAAGAGACTGAAATGTGGGGTAACTCTTGTTATATACGAGCGTATACGATTTCTAATATACGACTTGACATCGATTGTAAGGATATGTATGTCGCTTCAAATCATGTCTGTTTTATCCGCCATAGACTTTTTGAGGAGCAGACAACGTACTACTTTTATTAAAAGACAACAAACCAAAACAGTGCAATAACCCAGAACTTAAAGCTCAATTTTCACGTGCTCTATGAACCATATGTTGCTCAACAACATAGTTAACGCGTTTAGATAATTATTGAATATGATACTGAGCAGAACCGATTATATGGTAAATCAAAAATCAAAGGACCATAGATGGTGCTACCGTTATGATTTAACAGGCAATTAAAGCTGACAGATGCACTGTAATGAACTTGGATAATAACGTGACATTAAAAGCTGAAACCGCTAATTTCTTCCTGACGTGTGACCTTTTGTCTGCGGCTACTCGAAGACATTTCACTTTTGTAATTACAGTAGGTATAATGTTTTGCGTGCATGTCCTAAAATGTGCTGTAACATAATATTCTGTGATTGGTAATATCTTTTATAATAGCAAACATCAAAAACGATAGCCATTTAGTATATTTCACCATTTAAATAGATGAAAAGGGAACTTTGAACGCCATCGAACACGACAAATGAAAATATTGCAGGTTCGGTTTGATTGTTCATGGGCAGTAATGAAAATGCATATTACTAACCATGCCGCCTAGCCCCGGGTTGAGTCGACTCAATATTTACACCAATAAACAGTACAATGTTGATCTACCCCAAACGATGGTATGCATATGGCGGTGAACATGCAACATTCAATGACGTATTTTCAGATTAATACCATTCCATTTTCAGCGGCGTATGGTCCCCAGATAAAAGAAGAAAACAATGGACGGAACTAAACAAAATAGAATTTTGAAAGGAGATCTGGAATATAAATTCTGCATATTACAGACAACGCCAATGGAAAAATTTGAAAAGCAGGAAGTATATCATTGGGATGATTGAACAAATTCCGAATCTATATTGGCTGGGATAATTAAACCACCCAACTTTAAACCGACCGACATATTTAAACAAAAGTAATTTTAGAAGTACTATTAACATAGTACGTAATTTATTTCTCTCAACGACCTTTAAAGGAAGTAACTGATAACAGCACTGACTGAACGTACGTGGCGACTTTTTACAGCTGTCACACTGTACAAACAACGCGAATGTAATATTGAAGTAGATTAAAAGGGAACTTTGAAAGCCATCAAACTATCACTTATTAGTCTTTGTAATAGTGAAATAAAATCAAATAAGTATATTGTAAAAAAACTATTCTAAATGTCCACTTTCCTGGTACACTTAAGGTTAATAGGTGTTGACCGCAATTTTTGAAGCACTGTGTACTTGAACGAGAAAAAACAACTACCGGTACTTATAATAACAAACGACTTATCAAACCTAATGCGATGCATCTTCTGTAGGATAAAAGTAATGGCATACCTGACAATACATTATTATATCAATTTTTAATTATTTTTTTTTAAGTTTGTGGAGTCAAGCAATATAATAGCTTCTAATAGTTCAATGTATCAACACTACAAGTTCTGGTTCTGGTAAAGATCTGAAGAATATGTGGCAACTTTCATACATTTCTTAATCTTTGAAACCTTTTTTGCTCCTTTTTAAATAATGTTATCACGTCGGATGAGTGTCAGTGTTTGAAACATGTCAGCAGCCAAAACTTTGTAATCCATTAAGAAGACGAAAAAAATATTCGAGAAAATTTTAACTTTTCTTAAGTTCTCAAAGAAAATCTTAAAATAATTCTCTTTATGTGGCAAAAAGGCTCAGTGTCGCCCCATATAAGAAATTTCTGCTTCATGCGTTGAGCGTCACCGCGGTCGCCCTGTTTATGCGTTGAAAAATCACCGCATAAAGAAGCATACAGATTAAAATCATAACGTTACGTAGTTATGTCACATGCCAGGAGTGAAGGAGTTGTACTCAAGATATGATAGTGAACAAGTGCAACAAAAAGTTTCACTGCTATATTATACGTAGTATGGAAGTTAAGAGCTTGTACACCAATATGTCCATACTTCTGCATTATAACTTATTGACAGACCTGACCACAAGTGACTACAGTATACAAAATTCCATTTGACAGGGTACAAATACAATATGTTTCAATACAGTGCAAATATTTAAGAAAATTATTAAAACTTATTACACAGCGCATAGCAGCCACAAGCTATATAAACCTGTATTGAAATTCCTCTTTTGTATGACAGCATAAAAAATTGTTTGCAGGATATTAGTTAAATTTCTTGGATTATATGATTATTTGTTGCTGGGGATAATGGAAGAGTAGACTCGGCCTTGTACACCACAAATTTAATTCTTTTACTCACAAAAAATGTTTAAACACATGTACAAACAGTGAAGATCCAGATCAGTTGGCACATCTGTTCTTTCTGATTAAGATCTACTGTCCAGTCTCATTATTTGCTAGATTGGACACAGTAACTCATGAACTATGTTTAAATCCTATAATATTTACTTCATGGGGGTAGTATGGCCTTTATCCTTAGGTGAACAGATCAGCCGGCGCATCCATGCTATCTGATCAGTACCTACACTGTTTGCTTTTTGATTCATTAGGGTATTTCTGACCATGAAGTGAACAGTGTAGATCTTGATTGGATGGCGTAGATTTGCCAGCTTATCTTGATCTAAACTGTTTGCACTTGTAATAAAACCTGTATAATGGAGTGAAGGGATAATATAGTCTTTTGGTAGTAACACTTCTCGTGATAAAAAATAACAAACTTGAAAATAAAGTATTTGATTTTATTTGGACGGAATACTACAAGTACAAGGTATTCATTAACTTTTGAGAACCTGGGAAATTTGAGCCCAGTCAATAATGTTGAAGAGGTCATAATCACAATGTATGTTGTATTCAATGACCCTAACTAAATATAAAACTGCCTATTTTTTTGGACTTAATCTGTCAAACTTAAATTAAATCGCAAGTTGCAATAAGGACATGACTTTAACTGGTAATATTTATATTTTTTATTTCTCTTTCATCAAAATGGGTCCAGTGTTAAAATAAGGTGAAGGCAAAAATTAAACTTGTTTGCATGGAAATGCAGAAATCTGCTTAAATAGAAATCCCAAAGTACTGCAATAATGGAATCACATAGAAAAGTAAAACAACTATCATTATTATAAGATTAACTATTAATTTATACTACATGTGAAAGCTTGAAATGTTTTATTAAGAAAAAAAGAAATAACAGGCTGGATGAATTAGAATGAAATACATCGTAAAAAGGATCTTGTTTCATTAGCTTTTAGTCTTGTAATAAAAGTGTAGCATTTACCTCCCTTGGACAACTGTATCACTTATTTTCAAATATTTTGATCACTGTGATATATAATATATTAATTATCATTAATTAGAAAGATGCCAGACTGTGACTTTATTTAGATGTTTTGCTAAGGAGACCCAACATGAAGACCCAACATAATATATCTTTAGCTGCAAAAAAGGAGGTAACTACAGTGCTCTGAACATGTTCAGGTTCCCAAAAGCATACACATTTTGTACCTGCTAAATAATGTCATTTTATATAATTTAAAGACATGTCAGCAAGTTTATTCAGATTCTAGAATTTAACACTATTTTTTCATCAATATTTTGCTCCTCGTAAAAAAATTTATTTGAAACCCTTTAAACTCTGTGGATGTGACTTATATCACATGTGGGACCAGTGTAAATCCTGATATAATTACAGCTGGCACATTCATGCAGTCTGATTGGGATCTAGACTGTTCCCTTTTAGGTCCATGAGATTATTTCTGACCAAGAAGCAAACATATTAGATCCAGATCAGACTACATGGCTTTGCAGGCTAATCTGGATCTACACTGGCAGCACATGGGATTCAAGCCATATCCCATATAATAAAGGGTTAAATGATTCCCAATTCATAATGATACACAGTGATGAGAATGGTCTCTGTTATCCATGCATGGCATTTCCAGCAATGTTAACTTTATGTACAGCCACAAAATGGTCATAGCCAGAGTCGATCACAAATCTCAGATATGTCGCCTTTGTCCGAATGTCCAGGTCCTCACGCTGCATCTGATGGTCAGTCTGAGATAAATCTGCAACAGACAATTATATCATCACGTAACAGATACAGATCAAAGTTATCTTCTCACAAATTATAACGGGGATCACTCGGCTTTATAGCAATTCCAAACAATTTTGGGCCCAAGATCATAGAAGACCATGCAATATGACAAAACCTGTTTTGTTCTTCAATTTTAAGTGAAAAAGGGGCATAACTATGTCAAAATACAGTCAAGAGTTATGAAACTTGTCCTGATATTTGCTATTGTGATGTCAGACAACTATTTTAAGTTTCATAGCTCTACTTTGAATGGTTACTGAGAAAAAGTGAACTTAAACAAAAAACTTATTGATATGTTGACAGATGTATTGTCCACCCATCCTCCTGTCTGCCTTATGACATATCACAGTCTAATAACCAGGGTTTTCTAAAGAAAACATAGTGAAAAACTGAATCTGTAGACCAGTCTCAAATCTCAAGCATCTGATTGGCTGAAATGAAGACTTGTTTATTGTGTTTTTTTTCAGTGCTTTATTTTTTTATTGTAAAGAAGAAATACATTCCGATAAAAATCCAAGATGTAAATAATGAAATGTAAACTGCTGAAAACCATAAGCATCCAGGGCAAGTATGATTTTATTAACCATGGGATATGACTATTATCAATAGATGAACAGTGTAGATCAAGATCAACTGACACATCTTATTCAGTAGGTTATTTCTTACCAAGAAGTGAACAGTGTAAATCCTGATCAGAAGGCATGAATGTGCAGGCTGATCTGGATCTACAGTACACTGTTCGCTCATGTATGTGATAAAACCAATATATAAACAAACCTGGTAAATGCAGTGCTAATTCAACAGTAAAAGTCTTAAAGGAATGACACTAAATTTTAACTCCATAATAAATGGAAAACTTCAGTTTCACTGGGTTTTAGATATGCGAATAATCTAAGATACATGTACCATGTCTTCGGTAAGAAACGTCTTTATTTGTAAAGCTGACTAGACTACATTGATTACCTTAAATTGGGATATTTTTGCCTTGATTAATAATTGGCCTAATTGGCCACTTTAATGAAAAGGCGAAAATTAAACACACCAATATTTGTCACACGTAATAATTTAACTCAGTAGTGTAAACAAAAGAATACATATTATTTTTCACAATTTACGTATGTTGAGCACTAATTACATTGTATCACTTTCCAAAGGTGCTCAATTAATCTCTTGATTTTAAATTTCAATTGTATTTCAATTCTTTTGGATTGTTTTCTGTTAAAGAAAACTTAGGTTTTAGTGTTTTGAATATCATCGTAATTTTCTTTACACTTAAATAATGTTTATTCATTGTATATTTCTGCATGTTCATTTTTAGTTTAAATTTATATTTGAAAATAATTATATGAAACATTATGGTGTCTTCTGTCATGTTTTCCTATATGTCATCATTTTGATAAGATAAATAAAGTAATATGTGCACAGGTGTAACAGCGAATCAAAATACTTGTACAAAATATCGCATCTGTGTTGGGTTTTTTGCCACTCGATGATAAATGGCAAAAATTAAACTGGCCAAAATAAACCACAGGCATTATTGGGCAAAATGGCCTAAATATAACAACGCCAAAATATCCCAATTTACGGTATTATTTTCTGGCAATAAATACATAATGCAGATTTTTTTATCAAAAATTATGCAATATAGGTTTCTGTAGTGGAAAAATGGAATTTGTGTTCTTTTGTTGGAGAGACTTGACAAAAAATACCTTTTTCAAAGACTGGTTCAAATGATGATGGATCTTGTGTGGTGCATTTCTCTACTTGAATGTGTCGTACTGGAAAGATATTCAGTTATAAAATGTTGAACATATATCAAATATCTGAATATGTACACAAATATGTTAGCAGTTCATATGTATTGATGAAAAAGCACCTGTCCAAAATGCATGACAGCATAATGTTTGACAACTTTTCCTGTTTTAAGTTTCATCAAACTGGCTAAATTCAATTTAAAAATCATAATTATATCTTCTCTTAAACAATTATTGCACTGTCTAGTGAATGTACTGAAATCATGAAATGTCTCTTTTGGCATAATGTACAAGGTCTTACTGTTATAGCAGGCCAGGTTAACTCTCTGTATGTCCATCATATGACCAAATCCCATGATAAACTCCTGTGGATATAATCCTGTTGATGCCCAGAACGTTTCATCATTTCTAAAACAACATTAACAAGAACTCATAATCATAATTTATGGTGAACAAATGACTTGATAAACTATTTAACACTTTGTCAAATATGTTCATAGAAAAGTTTCAAGATTATAAAAAACTAATAGGGCTATTTCAATTCAGTGCCCAAGGTTTTAAAACTGAGCATGGTAACCAGTCTCAAATCTCAAGTATCTGATTGGCTGAAATGGCGACCAGTTGGTTTACAATCTCAGTTTTATAACCTTCAGCTCAGGATCTTTGTAATGTTTAGCCGAAATGTGTTGTAGTGTTTCACATTTTACAATTTCTATCTTATTTGTCCCCTCCAATCAATTTTTACTGTAAATAATATTATTATAGATTAAAAAAAAGAGGAGTTGTCTTTTGTTTTTTAATCCAGTTCACTGCACCAACATTTTGAGATTTCTCTCCAAATTGAACAGTGTGGCAGCTTTTTATGAAGTAGCAAACTTGGAAATAATAAGCTTTCTGTTACAGTACCAGTACAATTATTAATTTTAGATTTGCAGATAAAAGAGCCATCATTGTAGTTTTTCTAAAACTTAACTTTATTTCGTATGCCTGTCATAATAACAGGAAAGCACTGATGAAGACCAACCAAAATTATAAAACTGAACAACCATTTCTGTGTGACCACATAAAATGTTATCTAACAAAGTAGATGTGGATGCAAAGGTCATGGTGTGATTCTTAATTATTAATAATTTGTTTAGCACATCCGTGCTGTCTGATCAGGATCTGCAATGCTTGTGTTTTTGGTCAGAAATAACCTAAATATAAAAGCAAAGTGCAGATCCCATCAGAGGGCAAGGATGTACCGGAAGATCTGGATCTACACTGTTTTCCTACGCCATAAAGGTGTGTATAAGGAGGAAAGGGTTCAGCAACAGTATGCTTGGTCAATGCCCAACTGGGGGTTGGATGTTTTACTGCTACAAATTACTTCCCTGGTGTCAGAAGTGCTTCACAAGCACATTCTTTTATTGGGCAGGCTAGAAACTGCAGTCCACAGGTCAGAGCAGTGGATGCCAGGCTCTAAGCAATGGGCATTGGCCATGCATGCATAGGGTACCCAGTTCAATCCTAAGCTCAGGTGTAGATTGTGCCCTTGTTATGAAGGGTGATAATACTCATTGCTGATGTATCTTTATAGTGAGATGCTAAATGTATACCTAAATTCCTGTCAAGTTAAAAAGTAAAGCAACAGCAAACTGTTTGCTCAGTAAATGCATGGACGGGTGTAACCCTGCAGGGCTTTTCATCCTTATATCACAGAGGCCTATAAAAAACCTCTTCCCAATCCAAACATTTGGTATTTTTTCCCAATTGTGGCAGAAACTCTTCCCAAAATGCTTAGTAAGATGTCCAAAATGGTTAAAGCTCCTCTGAGGGATCAGGGTTCGACATTAAGGCCCGACCAAACGACATTTACTAGTTTATCGACGGTTCAGTCTTGTCACGTCCCAGGCTAGCTGGACCGAATGGTCGTGTTGAAAAATTGTCAAAATCCGCCGAAATATCCGGTATAATTAAGTTTCAAAAGGGAAATTTCGGTAAATCTCTGACAATATTTGCCGATTGATTCAATTTCCCTTAAGTAACTGGGAACTTCGCCGTTACTATTTTTAACCTATCCTGACATGCGTTCAACTGAATGGCTTATGTATCCAGATCGAAGCTGTGTTATTTAAAATAACGCATATAAAAATGCCCTTCTGTACACGTCATAGTCTATTTCATCGAGCATCCATGAAACTAATAGACAATGATGTATCCATACGGGCATTCTCTAAGTCAAATCGAGGCATTGTTTCGCGAATTTTACGACGTCGTAATGATAATCATTCATACTATCTGCGTATTTATGTTTATTTATGTTCTCCACTGATCCGTTACACAATGATAAAGCCAACTAAAAACAAATGCTGCATATTGACTGGAGACAGTTCCCATTTCATAAATAAATTGATGAAATCCCAAGTAATACGACATCGGACTGTTTCCGGTTTTGTTTTGTTATTCATTCTGACAGCCGACAGTAAAGTGTCAAATACGAACGATCTTATTAATTTTGGCCATTGAAGGGCCACCTATTGATTCATACAATGCCAAGCAAGCCCTTGAAAATTGGTGGCATGGGGGACAAAGGGCCAGATGTCCTGACTGATGTGTAACTATAACCTAAGTGTAACTCATAGGTACCTGGCATTTGACGTTCAGTGTAGTTAACAATAAATCATGATTGACAGTTTAGAGTTGAAGCTATTTTATATTATACTCACTCTGTCTAATATTGGTTAATTATTTTTTTGTTCATGGTGTATATGCATGTTTAACTTGTGTACATATATCAGTGCTCTGTCCTTTCAACAACTCAGTGTACATTTTCAATGTTGGAGTACTGTTCACATGTCGGTCTAGTTCATGTTAGGTCAGGTCTAGTTGATTTTCAAAGTAACTGGACCACTGGTCTAGTTATTGAAAAAGTTAACGTCGAACCCTGGGGCTGTTTGAAAATTGAAGTCTGGAAAATAAAATGCTTAAAAAATAGTTTTAAGTTGAAAAGACCTATTACTATTCAATTTTATAAAGTAGAACCCATCTTCCAATTAATTTTGTTTTCCCAAAATAAACAATTAATGAATTTATCGCGCATTAATTTCCTTATTAGAAAGGCCAGGGCCTCTTCCCAATTTTCTGATGAAAAGCCCTGCCCTGAGGGTTTTTGGTTTGCTACCACCAGACCATCATTTCATTTAAAACAGAAGGTTGCAGATTAACTGTTATTTTCATTCTATGAGCAATTGAGAATTCAACATTGTTTTCCTTACAGTTATTCAGACATAGGCACCGGAAAATCTGAACATCTGTACAAATTGAATCTTTACCCATCTATCATGTTTTCAGGCGGATGTTTTTGATCATTTGAAGTCGCAAGAACGATACTGGCTCCACCACCGCTGTGTCCCACGTCAAACATTTTTTTTATTTTGTAATTTGTGAATTCAAGAATGTAATCTTGGTTGTTAAACGCTGGTGTCAATGAAAACAATCACTTGAAATACCGAGATTTTAAATTGACTTTAACTTCCGGTATCCGGTATATGCTGCGTAGACTCTCACGCAGGCGTTGTCAAATACCGGAGTAGGACAATGCGCCTTCCAGTAATATAACATCCAACTTCAGAATACAATTCTACTTATCGATTGTTACTGCGTTATCATCATTTAGACTGCCTTGCAATATTGTAATAAGGAGACTGTGGGGTACAACCAGCCCCCCCACCCCCCCCCCCCCCCCAAAAAAATAATAATAAATTAAGACTTCAGAAGTTATGAAGAGCTTGAACGTATCACATTGCTTTACAATTTGAAAGATTTGTAAAAAACAATTTGATTTATCTCAAAACAGATGAAACGAGAAACATTTTAAGTCACCGGACGCAACAAATATGAACGAATAATGACAACATCACAGGCTCGGTTTAATTTCTCGACCACCAAATCAATATCTATACAAGTAATCGTTTTGTTTTTAACTTTTGCACCATTTAAACGATGCTTGTATATGCTTGTGAACATGGCAACTTCAATTAAAACCGTTCCATTATCAACGGCATATGGTCCCAGTTAAAAGAATGAGATTTTCCTATACAAGACAATAATGGGAAGAATTAAGCCAAATAGAATATTAATTTTAACAAGGATAGGAGAACATAGTTGTCACCAAAGGCAATAAATAGAAAGCGAGTGATTGTAAAATACCAAAAGTAACGTATAGCCATATATTGACAGGAACAATAAAACCATTTAAAAATAATAAAAATTAATTGATCTTTTTCATAATCATTAATATTACCCTACAAGCAAGCTGACGTTTGCCCAACGTTGGCGTTTGGTTGTACGGTTGGTATAACGTCGGCATCGGTGAATAACGTTGGCCCAATGTTGGCCCAACGTCGTTATCTGGAGTAATGGTTTTGATCGTCACGTCGACATTGGTACAACGTTGGGCCAACGGTGTAAAAATTACCTCATATTACGTCATATTTACAAAATTATGTCAACCTCCAAAATAAACATTTTTATTTTACACTATTGAAAAGACTGAATTCCTATATTCTAGGTTTATAAACAATCGAGACATATTGCATAAAAAATAAAACTTGATTAAAAAGAAGGTCTGTTCGCTGACTGACTGGCTTGTAAACGGACGAACGGACATAATTTTGTAAATGTTTTGTACTTCAAGAAAATTTATTTATGTTATGTAGGAATATCGAATTGCGTATATGTCTTCATGTTAATATTATTAACTGGCACTTAAATAAAAAATGATCTTTTCCAGAAAATACTAACACTATGAGGATGTATGCATGCAATTATAATTTGTAGAGATAAGAACTACATGTTGTTAGCGGGGTCAAGCTTATTACAGCTTAACAGTCAGTTATCCAGTTACCATAGGAATCTTGCAATTAGAAACATAAGGGAAATTGGTATAGGATTAATAGCTCTTTGTGCATGATTACACACATTTTGAGCAACCAATGTAGCAGTGTGCTTGTAAACAAAGAAGGAAGAATTTTAGAGTGGACGACAGTACAATAAAATAAGTACATGTTTCTAAATCTCCCTTATTTTTAATTTAATAGTTTTATAGACTGAAAGATAAACTTTATTTACATTATTTAATTATTCTGATAGAAAAACTAAACAGTATGGACTCCTGAAATATAAACTTTAAAACTCATATTTTGAATCAATTGAAGATAAGTATGACTGAACATTTCCTTTTGTTCAATCCATTATTTGTTGAATGAGTCAGGTAATTGAATATCTTGAGACGGGATTTACTTCATCAGTTGATAAGATTATAGCATACTGATTTTACCATTTCTTTCTTTTATCACAGTCGCAAACAGTGAAGATCCAGATCAGAAAGCACAGCTGTGCCCTCTGGTCAAGATCTGCAATCTTTTCTTTTTGATCAGAAATAACATAATAAATAAAAAAGCAAACAGTGTAGATCCTGATTAGATGGCTCGGTTGTGCCAGCTGATCTGGATCTACACCGTTCGCACATGCGATAAATGCGTTTATTTGGAGGAAAGGGTAACAACGTTCTGCATAAAATGTATATGTGCGTGATTGGCTATGATTAAATTTTTGAACATTTTGAAAGTTCTTATTTTCTGTTGTTAACAACCTCTATTCTATTTTATTGCAGAAACATTAAGAAAAACAAATTGCGTGAGATAGCAACAGATGCTGAAATCAGCAATCTTATCAAGGACTGGTTTGGCTATGCTTGTGACAGAGAGAGGAGGGGAGAGAAAATAAAAGAGAACAAATTAAAGAGAAAAAAGATCAAAGTAGAAAGAGCAATGAACAAGAAGAGAAGAGAAGTGAAGAAAATGAGGAAGAGCCATCGGCATAAAAACATACAGACTTAACAAAGTATCATTAAAAATAATGTGACATTTATTGTCTACATGAACTATAGAATATTTTGAATATGATTTTTTTAAAGCATATCAGTTGTAAGAAACACCTAGATTTTATAAATTTTGAAAATAATTCTACTGTGTTTGGTTTGATTTAAATTATATTAAATGTCACAACCCCAGTTAAAATAGCATGGCAACTTTCTGGCTTTTCTTGTGGAGAATGAACCTTGAGATGTGAAGAACTACCTAAAACAAGCTGGATATCTACTTCATGTGATGGGTCCAAAACCATCAAAGAACCACCTCAATGTGTTTCTAACCACATTCTCTTTCGGATTTAGAATATCACGTAAGAACCACATTTTTGCTGGGTTTTAAACCACAGCTTCTGGATCAGAAGTCAGTCTCTCAAAGTTTGTTTGCACAGTGCAAAGCTAACATTATTCCAAAGAAAATTAAAAATTTCTAACGTTGGGCCGACATTGGGCCAACGTAAATTTAAATTTTCTTACGTTGGGCCAATGTTGGGCCAACGTTGGCAAAATTGTGTTGGAATTCCAATGTTGGCCCAACGTTGGGCCAATTGAACAAAGCCGACATAGCGTCGTTGGCCCAACGTTGAGCCAACGTGTCGGCCCAACGTTGGGCCGATGAGCAAAATTACATTGGGCCAACGTCATATGCCAACATTGGGCCAACGTCACTGACGACATTGGCCCAACGTTGGGCCAACGTCAGCATGCTATCTGGGCTACTACCGTGCAGGACCATCGCCTTGACTTTGTTGATCTGGAAAACGTGAAATTACGAAACAAAGATAACAAAAAAAAAAACAACAAACAAACGATAACACGATAATGAAAACGCGACACTATGCTAGAAGGTATTATTGCCCTCCTAGCCCCTAAATATTTACACAAGCAAAAAGTACCAGCTCCACGGAAAATAATATTGATTGTCATCGTGTGAGATGTAGTCCAAAATGAGAAATACGGATCGCTTACAAACTCTGATTCTAAGTAAAAGTTTAATCCTTCCTAAAGCAGGAAAAATGAATGATAATACCATGTTAAAAAGTAATTTGGGGCTTTTATGATAATCAGTCATTTTTATCGCGTTATGATGTGTAAAGAAAAGTAATTTTTGAAACTTTTCTCAGACTCGAAAATAAAGACAAGAAAGCATTGCAAGTTATGATTGTCTATTGGAATTTATAAGTAGTTGTGGAAACCCAACCATGCATACTAGTATGCATTTGATGTGCATATGGGACATATGGGACATAATCCACCGTTCCATTAATTGTGTTAGGCATGGCCTTTCCCTCCCTTTCTCTGGGTATCTGTATCAGTATGTATGTTCAAATTGTTTAAAACGTTAACTTTGTTTTAAATATAATAATAAAAACTATATGGGCTCAGGTATTTAAATTAACATGCATAAATCTTTAACTTTGGAAGTTAGTAATTATTTTAGAAGAAAAGGTAACTGGACGATTTCACAGAAAGTCTCAAAAAATAATTTTCTTATCTGCTCAATTTTACCATCGTATTTGATGTTACTTTATTCAAAAGTTCTTTTATTTAAATTTAAATATTTATTGTGTTACGTAATTCTTTTGAACATTAAATTGTTGTAACCGCCTAAATTTTCCACCAGAGAAAATGTATTAACATAAGCTTCCTTCGGAAACTTGTTTTTCCAGATTCTCATACATTATTTCTACAATATTGGTTTAGACATTTGTGTCATATTATATGGTAAATAAATATTGTTTAAACTAAACAAATTAGCAAGTGAATACCTTGTACATGATAACCTGACATTTTTTTTGTTATTTTGAGTTATTTATAACTAAATAAGCACAACGAAATTAATACAGAAACCTATATGTGTTCTTTGCTGCCGACGGATGAAATCCGGCACATTAAACCTTGTTGTAGTATAATAACGATACTAAGTTTGAGTAGTTATAACCTCATTTAAGTCAATTCTGCTGTTAATCATTGTAGCGCATTCTGCCATAAAGTATTTTCTTTTACATCTCTCGAAACACATCTACCAAATCTGACCAGCTGGGCAGATCATGATGGGAAGCGGCTCTTTTGATATTCTCTAATGACACGAATATTATTTGCGCTGTACACTTTTCTTGACTGCATTATACCACTTTAACGCTCAATAAGATAGTGTTTGTGCCTTGGTATAAGCTAATACAAAATACAGTAAAAATCAAGTATTATATACCATTCATTCTAAATTCGAATCCGACGAAAACATACAAGTACTTAGTTTAATAAGAAAAAAGATTAGTGTCGGTTTTTGTACAACACGGATATAAAAACTATTATCCGCGCAATATACTGATAAACAATGAAGTAAAACGATATGTTACCGAAATACTTGTATAAATTTTATTGAGCTCGAAAGTCGGACAGATTTACCGCGTTTTTCATTTCCTGCAAAATGGCCCAATAAAACTTTTAAAAGCACGAACAAAATTTTTAATTACATATTCTTATACCTTAATTATGTACTAGTATCTTAAAACCTGAACACTTCCATTAAAATATATCAAGGCAAAAACTGTGGATGTTTTGAAACTTTAGCAAACGTCTTAAACTGAGCTGAAGGTTATAAAACTGAGTTTGGAAACCAGTCTCAAATCTCAAGGATCTGATTGGCTGAAATGGCGACTGGTCGCCATTTCAGCCAATCAGATGCTTGAGATTTTATACTGGTTTCCAATCTCAGCTTTATAACCTTGGGCACTGGGTGCTTATTTTTTGTATTAAGCGTTGAAAAAGATGGTCATAATTTTAAGAATATGTTTGCGACCATTTTTCTTACTCCAATAGATCTAGCTGCTCTTTGATCGTTCAAAAGTCAGAATCGAGTTTTAGAGTTTTGCAACTTTATTTATATTTCCCCAAATGCCACGATACCCTTGATAAAAGTTTGAGTAGATTATTCAACTGTTCCTGGGAAGAGCGACTGGATATTGTGTATAAAACGCTGACTTTTCACCTACCGTTGCAAATACAAATATAACACTTACTGTTTACATATTTTATTACGATGACCAAACGATCATAGGTTTGCATATAAATAATTAAAGACAATAATTGCGTCTGATCATGAGAAGTGTTCAGACAGGATCTTTCTTTTACATGTAGTTACCTTGGTTCAAACAACACAATGTAGCCTAAAGAATGACTTATTGAATTGATAGACATCGTCGAACGCTACAGTTATAAAACAAGGTATACATTTATCTGAGAGTTGAGCAACATCAGCGTCGGATTTAACTTCAATAAATCTATTTAAAAGTGAAGCGTTATTCGCATCTTAGTTCTTCATGTCACGTCTGTTGAAACACATCTTTTTACCATCATAGTTAAATGCGTGACCTTAAAAGTACATCACAAAACATGTACAGTGTATAAAATTGTCTAAAATGCAAGCACTATCTCTTCTCTTGGAAGTCTGACGGTCGATCCTGTGTAAAGTGCGAGAACGGGTAGGACGAGTACATTACTGGCTTGGATGAGACCTGAGGTAATCCGGAATAGGCCGAGTGGTATCCAGGTGCTAGGTTTGATACCATAGACTGATACGGCATGGAAAACAAACCAGGTGGAGGCAACCCACCCCATGCATATCTCAAAGGATTCATATTTGAAGCAACATTAAATCCGGAAATGCTTCTTGGAGTAAATGCAGATTTTATTGAACTGTCAATAGAGTTTGGTATATAAGGTGAAACAAATGTCACAGAGTCCAGAGGTTCTTTTGTGCGGTTCTCGGCTCCCTCAGTCTGAGAATTAAATATCTGATCAATAGCTTGAACAACGTCGCCATTGCAACCATGCAGGATAAGTTGAAGAACGTGTCTTTTCATGTGGGGAAATATACGACACAACATTTCCACGGATTTAGCTGTTCCTTCATGAACATTGTTGATGGGGCTATGATGTGACGTGTAAGACTCGGGCCCCGGCGATTCAGAGGAGGATGAAGTGCTATGAGGGGACACGGAACCTCGGCTGTCCGGGCTGCGGGCGCTGTCTCGGAGTGCGATCCCTAACGCTGTCGTGAAGTTCTCGTCTAGACGCATACGTTTTACAGCTGAAATATAAAAAAAACTTAATTATTTGTATGTCTACCTAACGATTTTAATTAATTGTTTTTATTTCCGGTAAAATTTTGGATGCGAGAGAGTCTAATTCTAGATGTGAACCATTTTAAGATGTTTAATTAATAAACTTCAGCAGAAATATTAATATATAAGTACATCAAACTTAAATCATGTTAACATTCAATATTTTAAATATATATTTTAAAAATATCAATCTGAAATACAAACAACCGTCTTTAAAAAATCGCAACACCTTTCACAAAAATTTTACATAAAAAGATTCGTAAGTTACAATATCAACTCTGACAGTTTTAGCAACAGAAAGTTTGATTTCGATTAAATCATGTTTGAACAAACAATCGTTAAAAACTTACGAGGTTGCTCGGTGTCGCTTCCGCTGTCACTGTGGTAGCTTCCCGTGGAAACAGTCCTCTCTCTGTCTACACAGGACGTGCTGGAGAGTGCACCATGGAGGCTCGCACCCTGGGTAGCGTATAAGTAGTTGATCTCTCGAGTTTCGCTTTCTTCTTGAGCCTGTTGTCGCCGCAGCGCTACCTGGGCCGCCATGACGCGTTGGCGCTCGGAGATCAACGTGCACTTGGCGCACACACAATCCCGCCAGCGGCAGTAACGTTTATGTCCTTTTAATGCTGAGACAACACCGTGGTTCCTGCACCGCGCACACTTGGGCGTCCTAGGATAGCGATCAATATTCCTCAAGAACAAAGGTCCTGGAATCTTCAAAGCGGCTGTGCCGGCGGAGTGAACTTCACCAACTGGTCGCTCCTCGTCTGGTGTGTTGGTCATTGTTAAATAATTATACACATACAAATATGAATTTTACGTCGACTCAAAATTGTTTGCAAATAATTCTTCAAACAGATAATCACCCGCTTTATACTAGTTATTGAAGGGTAGACCAGCCCACTGGTTGTAATTTGATACAAAGCTTTTCAATTTCAGTTATTAGGAATAGTTGGTAATCTGTTCCCATTGGCTGTTTGGTTATTTGACTAAAGTGGTGTTGTATGAATTTCTGCATTAGTCCTTGCAAAAAAATTGAAATATTAATATTATGCATTAGCTTTAAAGACAATTTTTGTTTTATCATAAAGAAGAGGTTAATAAAAGTGAATTTGATGGTTTAGTTAGTATTGTGTCCCAGTTCGTTACTTGTACATGCATAAAAATGTTTGATATTCTGCATTTAGTTAATTTATTATTTTAATATTAAGGAATTCTACAGAAATGACAACGAATGTAATATTTTTTTAACGTTTTCCTTGAATAATCTTAAATGTGTTGTGTACATATTATATATCGTATTATATTCTCTGTTATTTTTCTCTACTATATTATAGATTGTATTCCTCGTTACTTTTTTATCATCATTTGATATGTACCATTTAATGCTGATAAACTTTATGTTATCCTTGATGTTATATATGCTATTTTTATTTAGAAAAAAAAGAAATCAGGTTTTTGTTTCACTTAACAACTGTTCTAACTACACCGATCATATATTTTTAATTTCTCAGCGTGGATTTGGAGTATACACGTCACATATGGAACTTAAAAATATACATTATTGTTACTTCTTATTATGAAAAAATCATAAAATTACCTACATCCGTTTGGAAACCACAGACATTTAATAAAGAAAGGGGTAAAAACAAATTATAGTAACCAATTTTTTTAGTAGAGGATAGTCTCTGTTAACGAAAATTCACGTGTCCTTATTTAAATTTGGAATCTTAAGTTATTTTGAACATTCTATTCAATTCTGCAATAATGCGATTGCTTAGCTGCTACACAGATGCCATTTCAGCGTTTTTAGTCGGTTTCAGTATATCCTCCTTACATAAGCTAAGGTCAATTTTGTGACTTGGTTTTACACTCACTTCGGTAAAATGTCCTTGGCTTATGAACAAATAAGAGGATTTTAATGGCAATTTCGTAAAAATGATTCATCTTTTTGTATTACAAATTTGAACAGTGTATTCCATTTCCTTGCAGAGAAATTAACATTTTTGATCAGAATAATTAGAAGATCGGTTAAAGTGTATATTAATATAGACCCGCTCATTTCCTCCACTTCCCTTCTCCACTGGTCGCCATTTCAGCCAATCAGATGCTTGAAATTTGAGACTGGTCTCCAATCTCAGTTTTATGATCTTGGGCCCAGGCTGAAACATTAACTATGATTTTTATGGTGTAAATTGTAAACCAAATATCAGGTAACATAAATACTGTAGTGTTGCCTCGCTGTTTAAAAATTGTGTAGTCTGCTGAAAAAAGTCAAAGTTTTGAATGTGTTATAGCAAATATATGTTAATTTATTGTTGTTGTTTTTTCAAAATCTAAAATGAATTCTAAAACGGTAACAGAAGGTCTACATAATTTTTAAAAAATACTATATTATCAAAAAAGTTCATGCCGAATTGCAATTTTTAGCAACCCCGGCTCATCAAAGTTGTTTCAACATTGGCATTCAGTACTTTAATTAGTATTTACTTCAACTTGCGTAGAGCTAATCAAAGGGTTTGTCCTTATTAACTCGCCTCGTATCATTTGACAATGTGTATGAGTCAAACAAATTTCACCTTATACCGTTATACTCTGGGTAACCCGAACCCCTTTCTAACAGTTTAAGGGTCTGTCTTACAGTATAGTGTCGCCATATTTTCACTTTATCTGCTCCCTGATCTTCAGTTATTCCGATGAAAGACGGGGACTCACACATCATGTTGGCGTCAGTCGTCATCAGTTCACTGCCACTCGGCTTCTGTCACTTTCAACATTTAGAAGGTTTCTACCTTTCAACATTGAACAAACTTATCTGATTAAATTGTAGCAATGTGTCTAGCATAAAAGATGTTTCGGGTGTTTTTGCTAGTTATGTTGCATCATGTACTTGTTTGACATTGCTCGCTAGGCCCGTATAAAGTTGATGTATTTTATAAATAAGAAAGCTATGTGAAATATGTTTGATTGGAACGGAAATTCCACTTTTTACTTTGTTTCATTAATAGAGTACTAAAGTTAAAAATGACCAAAATATTAATAGGATAAAATGGCCTTTTTGAGGGAGAGATGATTCGCTTTGTGCAAGTACGAATGCTTAAGCAGACCAATGTTACATGTACATAGGAGATCGGTATTCTACTTGCATATTGATTATCAGAACTGTCCAGATGGCTTTTGCAAGAATAACCAAAATTTTAATTTTAAAGTCTTCTTAAAAAACCTACAACATTTACAATTTCTCCGTTTAGTACTTTTATGTCAGTAAGTTTAATGTGATAACATGTCGAGAACCATTATGAATTTAAAAGCACCAAATTTTGAACTTGAAGTGTCCGACTAAAATCGCCGTTATCTCATATAGTGTAGCTTATAGATTTCCCCCGGTGTATATGGTTTACTTCCGCCTTTAATATTGTTGTTGTTGTTGTTGATGATGATGATGATGATGGTGGTGGTGTTGGTGGTGGTGATGATCCTCCTCCTTATTATTATTTATGTATTTATTTACTTATTATTATTATTATTATTATTATTATTATTATTATTATTATTATTATTATTATTATTTAAACTTAATGTTAAAGCCCTGTTGTGATAGAGTAGCTTAGGTAGACCTTGTTTTGTTGATGACTAATATCATACAGCTACTTTAAGAAACATTTTTCAGACAAATTGACAACCGAATTCGTCAGAGTTGAGACACGTTTTCTGTTATCTAGATATTAGTGTCTGCCTTATTCAGGGATTTCTTTTATAAGTGATCCAGGCCCTTAAACATCATTGTGCTGGTTGTTTGAAAGGCCCGATAATCACTTAGTTTTCAAAAACTTGTTACAGTATTAAGTTGTCGTGAGTCAGTGTGAAGGCTCGTGTCAAGTGGTCTATCTTTCCATCGCCTAGTTGTTTCTTTCACTGATCTGTTGCAATCATTTTTATTAATCAACGGGTTAAACGATGTTTCTCTTATCTATACAGATAATTGTTGGCTTTGAGAATATGATATGATCAATATATCACACACTTTCAAACACAATAATGGAACGAAAACGTTCGGAAATTTAACAAGTTGAGTATATACACGTATGGTAATGAAAACGGATTTTGGAATAAGGTTCGCGGATTCTTGGGTAAAAAATACCATATCTTCCATGACTATGATGAATATGTCCTCCATTTTGGCTAGCTTTTGGGACAATGTTAAGTCCAATATTTGAACCTCCCAATGAGTTAACACAGAAATATTTCCACTGACAGAAGTTACACCCTTACTTCGAGTTGGTCTCAACGATACTTCTGTAGACAATGTGGAGAAATATAATATATTTTCACAATGAAAACTGATCAGTGAAATAATTCATTAATATTGTTACTTTTAGCATTGTATTTCAACATGCGGTCGAAAATAAAATTTCCAAATACTTGTTACAAGAGGCACTTTTTGTTCATAAATATGTTGTTTTCTACATTGTTCATTGAGCACAAACAGAAGACATCAATCACATACATGTTCAGATCATTGCTTAAACTATACAGTAAATACATACATTAAATACAATTTGTATGATATTTTATTTTCCAGCATACATGCGAGATGAGTTTATATCATCTAATTTTTCGAAGCAATTAATGCAAGCAACTCTTTGGAGACAGTTTAGTTGTAGTATTATTTCATATTTAAATTCTGTAAACAATGTTTGTACGCTTTTAAACATTTTATTATTTGAAAACTTATAAATTAATTGATTACTCGCTGGTTAACACGCACACAAAATCAAATTAAACATATACTTTTACATGTTTTATTTTGCGACTTTTGCATTTGGGTTCAGAAGTTAATGCAACTGCAGAACCTTGATTTTAAAGTTATTTAAACATTTTGTTAAACGATAACATGCGGTTACCTAGGCTGACCTACAAGACCTAAAATATTTCAACATATTATCTCATATTGTTTAAAACATAATGCGAAAACACAGTGGTACACTCATCATTTGCGTCAAATGTACACACTGTACAATATTCGTATTCGTTTTCGTACAATAGATCAAGATCAGGTCACAAACCAAAAAAAAAAGATTAAAGCCGAAATGACGAAATAAACGTCCATGTTTCTGGGCCTGGACTTTGGGGTAAACAGGTTAAACCTATTAAACCTATCAGAAAAAGCCACATTTAGAAAAAAAACGGCCTTTCCACACAGCAGATAGAGAGGGTAAGTTTGTACTTGTAAGACATGTATATGAAACATAAGAGACCGTATTAAACCATTAACGAGCAACAAAAAGATTTTGACGGGTGAACTGTATCTGCCAGCAATGAGACAAGGGATTTACAAATCGCAGCCGTCAAACAGGCTTTCATTGTATGATGGACAATTAGATTACCAACAATAACGAACAATTAATGACCAGAATTTCCTTGTCACTTTCATCAGATATTATAACCTAGTTGCACATAATTGTGAAATTATTTCAACTGGATTTAGTGTTGCAATTACTGTGTGGTTAACTTTGTCATCAAGTAACTTAATTTTGAAACACAACAATAGTTTCTTGTCACAAGCAAGTTATAAAATGCAAAAGAAAGACTTTCAGACTAATTATTTTGTAACATATAATCATGCCAATAATTAGACGTATCATTTCTGTAAATGTTAAAATATTTTATTGCTTTTAGATTATGATTTATTACAAATTTACCATAAAGTTACAGCTATTAAATGTTTTCATTCTCTTTCATCAAGAAATCAAACGTGACAATTTAATTGTACACTTTAATTCCCTTTAGTATGTTTCATAATTTTTAATAACGTATTTTATAAACACTTTCAATTTTGCCCATATCGTATATCAATTACAATTACCATTAGCACTTGGGTAGCAATGATATTAGAAGAGATAGTGTTTCTTGTTCTCTCGGTTGGTCGATATAGCGCCCCCTGGTGAGCAGATCGGGCTCAGATAGCGCAGTCTACAGTTGAAAGATCGTCTAAAACAATAGAACGGTACGTACTTTGAAAACCACATTCTTATACCTACAATACGGATATTGATGATTATACAGAGGCCCGAACTGTGGAGTTTACCGTCCTAATTATAATTGCAAAATTTAAAAGAAAAAAGTTTTTCAGGCCTTAATCATGTAATATGTATCAAATGCATGCTGTTGATTATCATTTACATGTATATGAACCATTATCTAAACAAGGGCTCCTTATATTCATCATCTGTGTATCTGTGGGGTGAATTTCATTTGAAATAATACGCATACTTAGCAGTAACTTAGTAATTCAACGCCAATATGACAAAACTTATCTACATTTCACTTTGGTAGTGACCAGGGATGTGGTTGTAGCCAGCTGGTTTTGAGTTTGTGCAGTGCAGGGTTTAAAAACAAAGCTCTCGCAAATCCTCAGACAGTACATACATGTAGTAGCTTACATCAAAGTCCTCATGTAATTTATACTAGAAGAAAGATACACATTATATTCACCAAAAAGTAATACATGTATTAGATAGATATCAAATCATTAATTGGTTTTGCATTTTTCTGAATCGTTTTGTAAATTTTTCTTATATTGCATTGATCCAGCGTAGAATATATGATTTATTATATGTTACATATTTGGTCTTAATAATATTATTTTAACACGAAGTGCATAATACATGTAATAAGCAATGTCGTCTTCTCAACATTATGACGTCATTTCAAGGAATAAAGACTTAGTCTATTTCCCGAATACACCTTTTACCGTGAACCGCAAATGGTTGTCGACCGGGCCTCTTATTGCCACAAAATTAAAAGTAAACATAAACATTGTATATATTTACAGATCACTGAAGTGTCATAAAGGTGAAAATTAGTAACACTTTCCACCGGTTCACTGTCACATTATACGATATAGAATACATTG
This sequence comes from Corbicula japonica, assembly GCA_038501625.1. NCBI lineage: Eukaryota > Metazoa > Mollusca > Bivalvia > Venerida > Cyrenidae > Corbicula > Corbicula japonica. The sequence goes on along the minus strand of JAZAYU010000062.1, from coordinate 2,313,495 downwards.
CTTTCAGAAATCCGAGCCTCCCTTGAAGCTTAAAACATGACAGATATATCCCAGCCCTTCTTGGTAGGAGGTCAGTCTAAATGTTTCTGTTTTAATCTGGTAGGGGAGGAAAAGATATAGGCGAAAGTATGTTACATTGGCTTAAAACAATGAAGGATAATAATCTAAACAGAGATCAAACTGTTTTGAATGAATTCCTGCTAACACAGGGCACTGGGTGTAATTGGTTTCAAAAAGGTTAAGAATTATCGAAACTCACGAAAAAGCTAAACATGCTGAAAATGGTTTTAGTAAATTAAAATAAACAGCTCGTGAAAACCAACACTAAAACCAATATATTTATAAACAGTGCCGAAATAAATAAATCTTTTATTTCAAAATCAGATTCAGGAAATGTCTTATCACACGATAAGACTTAGCGGGGAGGGTTTCTCATGGGGCAAAAGGCACGATTTCGTAGAGCGAGGTTCCGTGTTCGAGTCAAAGTCTGTCCCTGCATTATCCTCACCTTGTGACATTTGGTGTCCGATCTTGTCCGAGCAGGTTCGCACAGCGGATATCTGGAATGAAATTCGCAGACACATTTCAACATAAGCATGGACGTATGTCGCGGTACGAATCTAGTCACCATTGTGGTATAATGTATGTAGTGATAGGAGAGCTCAGCCAACCTAGAGAACACTCACTAAGAGGGAAGGTCTCCCGGATTGGATTCCCAATTTGGTTGCACAATGTTCTCACTATTTGCTTAGTTATGTTACCATCCTTTTGGACCATAGAGTCCTAAGGAATATAAAATCCTAAATCGGTGGCTCGAAAAGTATTTAATTATCTCAAAACCAAATTCAGGTACTTAAAAGGACAATCTAAAATGGCTAAACGTGCCGAAATCTTTAACCTTGTTACAATAACCAAGTTTAACTTTTCGATAAGTAATGCAATTGAGTGCATTACATGTACCAACTAAGGCTTATCTCTCTACACTGTTGACAAGTCGTCCACTGACACGGGGACTTCTGAAGTCATGAGAGAGCTTGTTTCTTTGTTCTTGCTTTCTTCGGTGACGTTCAGCTGTTGGGCGGAAGATGCGCGAGAAAAGCGTATGTCACTGGATTTTTTAAATTCATTATCTTTCCGAAGTCAGTGGGAAATACCTAGTCTTATATTACAGCGGGCTCTTAACGTTTCAATATTGGTTTTCATTGTTTGCCGTCAGCTGCCACAGCCAGACCAGTATGAGCTACCATATAAGTATTTTGATGTATCAAATCAAAATTGTTTACATCAAAATCCTACGTTACACTGGGTATATCGTTTTGCGGTTAGTTTCTTACGTTCGATTAAGTATTTTCTTTTTCTTAGATACATGTAATGTAAAGATATTGAAACATAAACCTGGAAGTTTGGAAACGAAGGTTTGGTTGTATTTGTATCATTCAGATGTTTTTTCTCCCAATTAAATTGAAGTTTGAATTCCTACAATGTATAAATAACTATATATGTATATATGTACAGGCTCGACCGTGTGCTATGGTGACTTGGGTTGTTTCAGTACGGGTGGAGCATTTACCAGTCTCCACCGCCCCATTAACCTAAACCCCGAGTCCCCGGCCACCATTAACACCCGCTTCCTGCTGTTCACGCGAGACAATCAACAAAACAACAATTACCAGTTTCTCAACGCCAACAACTTCCACAGCATTACAGAATCGCACTTCCGGGCCACCCGGAAGACAAAAGTGATCAGCCATGGATTTATTGAAAATGGTTTTGCGGAATGGTTAATGGTATTTTTTTTAATTTGTTTAGTATTTAATGAATTAATCATTTCTTGCAACATTGCCCTGCACTTAAAACTCTAAAATGTAGCGATTTATTTTACAATACTTCTATATTCATTGATGGTTCGTCATGTAACATTCGGTGATATAAAGCATAGTAAATACCTTCTTGGTGATGAACTGGCCATAATTATCACAAAATATCCTATGCTCAAACTCAGTTTCCAACTTACCACAGTAATTTAAAAATATGAGTAAATAATGGATATTTAGTTTAATATTACTAGAAAATCAATAAAATCTACCTATTATCATATTAATATTTCTGCTAACACTTAAGGTCATGCTGAAACATTCTAGAATAAATGCTTAAATTCAAACTCATAATTTTGAGCTTTTACCCGGACAGTTTTCTTTTACTCTTAATCAGAATAATTATACATGTACCAATAATATTCCAAAAAATGCAATAGAGTTCTTTCACATTGTTACCTCCCCTTAGCGCTCTCTAAAATTGAAGAGCATATTTAGTCGATAAATGCACGCGAGGGGGCATCGTTTACTATTGTTAATATGACTAAGTGATTATAAAATTAAGAACATGTTGATTAATCATTTCAAAATTATAAATAAGTATGTTCAGTCAAACAACGAAGAATAAAAAAAAAACGTTATGATCATTTACAAGCACATCAAGAAAGTTTATGCGCATTTTAAACATTGTTTATCGCGGTATTTTCAGGACGCGAGTATCCAACGGAATGAGACATAATTATATTCTTCTCGTCGGCGACTACGTTGATATGTGTTTTGCGTGTTTTGCTTTTGAGAAAAAATATTACGTATTTACATAATAGGATGATTCCAGCTACAACCCGAGAAATCGTTAAATTGATTGAACCAAACGAATATTGCCGGACGGCAGGCCAAAGACCTATATTATACAAAGATAAGCGTCTTCGCTTTATCTCGCATGTGCACGCGGCCTGATTTATCTCGGCGAGTCACGTGATCGCTAACCGCGTCATAGTAATCAATATGGCTGTTAATTCATACATCAGAAACTTTCATTTTATTGATCATGAAAACTTGTAATTAATAAAATATTTTAAATAAAAGTAAACATTTTTAATGCTTATGTTATCAAAAGAAGTTATTCTTTCATCCAAGATTTGTTAAAGTGCTTGTAATAGCCGAAATAAACGATATGAAATTAAATATTTTACGAAGAAATACTCGTTTCTTTGTTGTTGTTGTTGTTGTTGTTTATTGCCTCCCGTGTCATTTGTTTGTTGGTTTTCGTCACGTTACTTTTGAGGTTGTTTCCCTTGAAAAATTTTCCCGGAAACCGTTAAAAGTACGCGCATGCGCATACTGCGTAGGGCAAAAAATTCGATAACAAGGAAGCTATAACAAAGGAATATTGATTTTATCAGTGTGTTTGACAGATTTATCTTGTAATTTGTGATAACTTTAGTATTAAAAGTTACAATAAGACATGCCATCATCATGTTGTGCCCCAGGGTGTACAAGGCGATTAGTAAAAGGGACAGAAGATTGAACAAATGGATCGTAATTACCTGGCACAAAATGCATGTTGCACACCCTGTCGTGATCTTTTGGCTGCCAGAGTCCATCTGGACGCACACTTTTATTTCCAGGAGCTGGTAGCCTTCCAATTTTTACGATCCATTTGTTCAGTCTTTCGGGATCGGACATGGGCAGTCTAAACATTTTCACTTCGTTTGTCCCTTTTACTAATCGCCTTGTACACCCTGGGGCACAACATGATGATGGCATGTCTTATTGTCACTTTTAATTCAAAAGTTAACACAAATTACAAGATAAATCTGTCAAACACACTGATAAAATCAATATTCCTTTGTTGTAGCTTCCTTGTTATCGATTTTTTTTGCCCAACGCATATGCGCATGCGCGTACTTTTAACGGTTTCCGGGAAAAATTTTCAAGGGAAACGACCTCAAAAGTAACGTGACGAGATTCTCGTCGAATCCACGTCAAAAAACGAGATTTCTTATATCAGTAATAGAGAGATACTAATCTATTTATATATATATAGGTCTCTGGGCAGGCCAACCAAAACTATTAAAAAAAATCCAGAGAGTTGTTTTTTTTTTAATAAAAAACTATTTTGATGTTGAAGTTCGTAATTGTTGTCGCTGAAGGTTTTGAAATATAATATTTTCATTTCTGTTTAAAATCAAAATGACCATGGACCAAACAAATGAACGGGACTGCGATTTTCAGGTCCGAGTTTAGTTTTATGACACTTAGCTGTTGTGTACATGTGTGCCCGATGCATCGTGTCACTATCACGTAATCTCTCAATAAACAGGAAATTTTGGAGCCGTGACCAAGACCAAGTTTCTTAATATTAATTAATATAATTGTAAAACCCATTCTAAATTCAGTTAAATTTATGTTTCATTAATTATCCTTTTCAATATTTTTAAATCCTGAGATTTTGCCTGAAAATCCTTAGATCCGGAAAAGAACCTTACGGTCCGGAGATTTCAGATAAAATCCTGAGATTTTGGAGGTCTGCGGACATTTTATCTTCTTTCTACATCATTCCCGTAACACGTAGATATTCATGAAATGCGACTTAAACTAATGTCTATTGACTATGGCTTACGATTTTATATAAAAAAGATGTTTATAATAACATGAATAAGACGTAAACTACTACATGATCTGCCATTTCAACCCTACAAATTATAGTTATAGAAATATGGGACTGAACTCGTGAAAATTTTTAGGTATTCGAAATGTTAACGCTTGAAGTGACAATAACAGTTAAGTTCTATTTGATGATTTGAGATAATTAATTTTAAGTCTCCTCAAATGTCAGATATCAAACAAGTTTTCACACCTCAACATGTCACCAATCTTTTTCTGGGCAGAATGGGAATGGGAATATTGTGTCAAATATATAGGGACAATTAACAGTAACACGGTCGTGTTCAAAGTATGATTTCTAGTTATTAAACATAAAAATAATTTTAATCCAGGACTGATAAAAGAAATATACGAATGATTACAATAAATTTTAGTTTTAAACATATGTTGGAAGGAAGTAAAATAGTAAACAAAATAATAACGCTTAACGGGCGTTGAATACAACGGCGATACATTGTTGAATTCATCCGTTTTCTCTTCCAATTTAGGGAGATCAAGTTACATAAAATATATTTTTTGAAGTAAACGCATTTTGTCAGAAAAACACGAGACGCTTATATATGTGTCTGTGGCAAATAGACAGTAACATGCAATCCACATTGTCTTTGTTTTTATATAAGATTTCCTGATTCAAAGCAACCACGTCTTTGATTGTTTTACGCTTTTCACAGTCAAATCTTGCCGACCAGACTTTTTAAAGCCTGCAATATTCGGAAATTCGTAAAACTTGAATTTATTGTGCCTCATCACAATTATTATTATAATTTATCATAAGCTTTAAGACGACACCGTGATCAGGTCCGTTCATTCTGTTAGCAATGACACTGTTAAGGCGGCGGACGCCAGTAACCGGTCCTAATTTCACAGTTTCCGACACACACTCTGTACCTAGTCTATGAAATCAATCCACAACAACAACCTGAAACAGACATCAGTGATTACTGTAAACATATGGCTATAAGCTACTCAGGCAACACAAATTCAGGCTATGAAGAACTCCTGAAAAAATCCAAGGAACACTGAAACACAGTCCAAGCATCAGTTTTGCACAGTCGGCCAAGGCAAAAATCACGAAACCCAAAATCTTGCAAAATATTAATGTCCAACCGACAACTCCCAGAAATGGTTGCTTTCAAACCAGCTGAAACAGCAGATTCAGAAAAGAATATAGCCAATAGCTGTCATCCCTGCCGATTTTCCGCAAAATAAATCCAAAAACATGCAACTGAATTTCTGAAGCGGAAACAGATTACTATACAGGATTTCCCTAGTTTCGAATTCAAGCCCCTGCATCACACTGATCATCACCTGGCTGCTTTTGGTTTCCAATAGTTATTAAACAAAATTATTTTAAATACCTTGAAAACACAAAACCTGTATCTATAATTAATGTAGGCTTGATAAATGTCAAAATATCTTCATAGTATCCCCTATTTCATAATTTCTACATGGCCAGTTCGAGTAAGTGGCTATCTTACTGGTATGCGCTCCCTAAATGCCCCCTCACGCGTCGGTTTAAAACCAATATTTTCGTACCTAAACGTGGAGTACGACGCATGCGCACAACAATGTGAAAGAACTCTATTAATGCTTAACACAAATACCATTTTAACTTATTTTAAAAACCTATATCAATTTGAAAATAAACTGTGAATTTTAAAATTATCAATTTTAGTCGAATCCAACGTATTTCGTGACATTTGGGACTTATCCTTTCATTTGTGTGATAGTAATCAGAAATGCATGCATGCCACGGTAGAAGTACAATACGTTTATTAGTCGTTTATTATAGAGTAACACTTATTCCACAACCTAATTCGAGTTCGGGATCAGTCAATACTGTTATCAGTTTGGTTCCAAGATCAACAAGGAGCTTATAAAGAACAAGTAACCAGCTAATTCAGATGCTTGAGATTTGAGACTGGTTTCCATTCTCAGTTTTATAATCTTCAACACTGATTTGTTGGATATTTCACAATAACAACTTCCGAGTGACAATAGTAGTCATATACTTTTTTAAGTTCATAGAGTTTTAATAACGCGAACATAAGCCGACACAATAAGTAACGCTTGAAAATTGTTATTTAGACATATAAATGATGGATTTTCCACCATTTTTCCACAGCAAACATGTGTAGGTCGGATTACTATAAACCTTGAAATGAAACATTTTATTCAATATGGGTGAGGCATTAATAAATGCGAGAAGGTTAAAGTTTCTTGGTCGATGTACGTAGAAGTCAACTTAGGTGATTCTGTAAGTAGAATACTTAAGGATGCTTTAAAGAGGCTTTGTTTGCCTAGTTTGGCAGGGCTTTGATAACGGGAACAAATGCCGCACGGAAGGGTGTGTTTTGTTGTGTGAGGTTGTTGTTGTTATGACATTGCTGTAGGAAGGCTATGTTTTCTGGGAAGGATGGGGTGTGGAATTTGTCATTTTTTATTTTCAGGGAATGAAAGACGAATTGTTGAAACATGATGACTACAATGTGATTCTAGTCGACTGGGGACATGGCTCAGGTCTCCCGTATACACAGGCTACAGCCAACACCAGGGTTGTAGGTGCTGAACTTGCCAAGCTAATAGCTGTTTTGATGGTAAGAACTATAGGCTCATTGGGATCAAACAAGGAACCTTAGCCTTGCTGAGCTTTAAACATTATTTACTGCATATTCATATAATATTTCATTTATTTCAAAGCTATTAAAGTGCATTTGTTATTTTAAGCGATAGTGTAAATGGTTGCGTTTTCCATTGCGCAAGTGAACTTTATTTTTGAAATTTACCTGATTTTCAGTCATCATGCTTATGTTGTTCTGTTCTTATGGCTAAATATTAAGCCCTATCCACAACACACTAATTTCATTAATGTCTGTGTATAATTGGAGTCGATCATTTCCAAGATTTGCTTGTCACTGTATCAATATGAACGCGTGCATTTTCTCTTCTTTTGTTGTTATATTGTACATTCTTTGGAAATCAGCACACAACCTTAGTTCTCTTGCGTCAATGAGAGGTATTCATTATATGTAAATTTTCTTTCTTTCTAGAGTCAGACGTCAGCGAAAGCAGAGGACTTCCACCTGATTGGTCACAGCCTTGGAGCACACATCTGTGGCTATGCCGGGGAGAGAACCGCCAATCTTGGTCGGATATCAGGTGCTTGCAATAACCACTGAATATGATTCAGTTAGGATCCTGTTGCAGGTTTTGAGCATCGGATTCCTTAAGGTATTGCGCACCTCGCCATTGCTTTGCCATAGACAAAAAATATTAAAATCTCTCAAACGGCACAATGAACTTCCATCAAACTTTGCACAAATAAATGCTATAAGTGTATGATTATTTTGCATACATTAAGAAAAGTTAGAACGGTAGAGAAAAAAGTTAGACCTAACAAATCCCTAATATTTTATTTTCAATTTATCACAAAAAGGAAGCAATAAAATACATCAATTCAAATGTCAACATGCGTGAAATGATACTGACAACAATATCTAAGGTCATTGAAAAGAGCTTTCAATTGTGAAGAGAGAAATCAACATTTTTATTTTTTATGTCATCCATTTTCGCGACCAGGAAATTGAAGGTCAAACACACATTTACAAATAACTCACATTGTAAACATTTTTAGACCAAAGGACCTTAGGTATCGTTTTCAGTAACTCATTGCTCATTAGACATTTAAATTGATGTTTAGTGTAGCTTCGTTTTTGTGATAAATTGCAAATAGAATTTTAAGGGTTTTTTAGGGTCTAACTATTTTCTTTACAGTTCTAACTTTTCTTAGCGTATGTAAAATAATTAAACATATTTTAATAACATTGGTTTGTGCAAAGTTTGGTGGAACTGCATTGTGCCGTTCGAGAGATTTGTATATTTTTCTTTTTTGTCTATGGCAAATCAATGGCGAAAGGTGCAGTACCTTAATAGAAAGAGCAATTTTCACCCATTCGACATACACGAACGAATGTCGACACCAGACAAGACAATGTTGAATTTACCAGTCCAGTAAGGTCCAACAAACATAATTTTAATCAAGTTTCATGCTGGCCAGTTTTTATTAATTCAAATATTGATTGAAATAAATGCCTACATTGTAAAGTCTCTTGCACTTTAATTCTTTTTATTATTTTACAGGTCTAGACCCCGCGGACCCTTACTTTCAGTACACTGACAAGACAGTCCGTCTGGACCCTACCGATGCCAAGTTTGTTGACGTAATGCACACAAACGGAGCTAGTATACTGAAACTGGGTAATGATGAGTTCATATGCTTTTAGCTAAGAACGATTTACTTGTTAAGAAAACATTTTGCAAGCACATAATGTAGACAGTATTGAAAAATGTTTATAACCCTGATAATTTATTTTGTAGCAGTGATCGGGGATTTTAGAATTTTTATAGAGAAAATTTAGTACGTCATAACTGTAACAAAGGCTGTATGACATTGAGATTCGACAAAATGTAACCAAGTTTTAACTTAAGGTCTTTTATCTGCTCACCAAATAGTGATTTACAGGATATGGTATGGAACAAGCATGTGGCCACGTTGACTACTATCCTAACGCAGGATTGAACCAACCAGGTTGTGACGCTAATCCCATTGAAAAACTGCTGACCGAGGCAGATATCTGGAGTGGTAACATCACCATTTTATATCATTTATCACCCAAAGTTATTGAAAAAGCTTAAAACTGCATGTTTATGTTTTGAAAAAAAAGTTCCAAATTTCAATCATAACATTAAATCAATGTAGTTTAAGTTTGCTTCTTTGATATTTTTTGGACTTAAAGACTGTGGATAACATTCTAATGATGACGTTAATGTGTGATAACGGAATGTTAAGTTTATCCCAATGTTATTTATTGTACTCTTTTTTATCTCTTTTCTGATTTCTGAAGCTGTATGAAGTAACAACGGCCGCTGTCCATGACCTTGTGTTTTTGTATTCCTACTTCCGACGGACTAAGTTCAAATTATACATTTTGCAGGTGCTAAGATGGTCGTGGCATGTAGCCATCTAAGAGCGCACTATTACTATACTGAGTCTATTAACAGTAAGTGCCCTTTCAATGGATACACGTGCAAGAGCTACGACGATTTCGAGGTAAGCATCGGCTTTACAGACACAAATTATATATATACATGGTTTTATATCTGATAAATTGTGTCCATATACGCGAAGCTAATTCAGAAAGCGGTAGAGCCTCGCCCTTCCTACGACCATATCAACCTTGCCCTATGACCTTTTATTAAAAGACAGTAACCTTCTTAATGTAAAGTTTTGTATACTAGTTATTTATTTAGGAGACTAGACTAACTTGTTTTTGTTTTTTTTTCATATATACCTCATATGTAAATACGTGTATTTTTTTTTCGATAGCGCGGTGTGTGCCTTCCCTGTAGCGGAGGTAGTTGTGGATATATGGGATTTCATGCTGACAAGGTGAGGCCGCCTTCAGGCAAGACAAACGTTAAATATTACCTGGATACAGGGAAATCAGCACCATTCTGCCGTATGTTTGATTTCTGTATTCTAAAAATCAGAGTCTCAAAGGTCTGACTGAACCCTATTGAGGTCATGTCGAATTATCTCAAACCAGCCATTGCAATTTAAGGGGTATGATTCCTAACATTACAAGAATTAAAGAAAGAGCAAAGTCCTGTAATTAGTCTTCTGTTTAAACCTTTTGTAAAACATTAACATAGCTGGTAATGTTTGATAAGAACTAAACTTACAAAAGTGTATCTAGGCCTTACTACTTACAAAATGCTCCCTTATCGCAGAAGAATAGGAAGTATTAGGGATGTTTTGATAGCCCGTTTTGAATTGTAATTTGTCAAGATATCTCCAATACCTTTAGCTTTATATTTCAGTTGATTAAGCTTTTGTCGATATTATTATATTCCTCTTGGGGAAAGCCTGTCAGTTTTTACTTTTTTCCATTTCTTAACTCAAAACAAAAAACGTCTTCAGGTGCACGGGATGTCACGAAAATTTTATTTTCTTTTTTATTTCTAAATCGTACCCAGTTATTTAAAAAACTGAAACGTGCATATCAGAACTAGCCACACACAGAAACACAACCAGGAAGGAAAAATAGAGCTTGTTGTTATAAGTATGTCAATTCAAACATGACGCCACAAACAATTAACGAAAAAGAGAACAATTGAGATTACCGCTTTGGAACGGTCAGTGGCAAAACAAATTGCCACTGGGGTTTTAACCAGGTTCTAGGGTGCACCAACCTCACAACTGCCCCAACAGGTTCTCATATCAACAAACACGTACAAGTTGTTTTAGTGAAATTACTTCAACTCGCCTATCAGCTTAACAATGTTGCATGTAAACGCACACAAACATATAGAACATTAGAAGCTAATAGCATTGCAAAGCAAAAGAGGCGAGTAAGAGAATTCAAGAACAAAAAAAGAGAATTCGAGGGGTTACCGCCTTGGAGCGTTCAATGGCAAAACAATTTGCCACTGGGGGTTTAAACCAGGTTCTATAGTGCACCAACCTTCCACTTTCCTCGCCTGGGTTCTCATATGAACAAAGAATTACAAGTCATCTTGGCGAATGAGCTCTAACCCACGCATCAACTCGACAATATTCTATGCAAAAGTACATAAACACATGCAGCTCATGGCATTGTCAAGCAAGTAGGTGTAAATTTCCAAGTTCAGGAAAAGCATTTCTTCATATTTTGAAGTGAAGTGATACTTTTGGCATATATTTCTTAAAAGATAGCACGTGCCTAGCAGCATTGAGGGAGTAGGACTGGCTGGTTTAGTGGGAGTGGAATCGTTATTACCTGTTGAAAATGTACCAGTTGTTGAGGTCATTGAATGTTTAATAAGTGAAAAATCGAAACCGGCTCAGTTGAGTAAAAATTTACCCCATTCTTTGATTCAGTGTTGTTATTGTTAATTTTGAGTCCCTTAGCAGGTTAATGATGACTAAAAAAAGAATGAAATTGGTCTTTTATGCTTGGTGCGTCATGGGTGTTATATTTTACAGGCACAATAAAACTAGTTTAATGTTTGAAATAGTTACTTTTCAGGGTCGCAACAGTTAACAGTAATTGTTTCGATCTGTTGCAGGCTACCATTACCAAATAGATGTACAGTTTGGACAGTTACCAAGCTCGAGCACTGAAAAAGGAACACTTTATATGAACCTTGTTGGAAGCAATGGACAACTTGGAGAACAACAACTCAATTCTGAGTGAGTTGCTAGATACTAGATCAAGTACCTTCGCATTCATGCGTTTGCATTGTACTCAGTACATTACTCAGTGATAAAAGTGAGACATAAATTGATTTAGGTTGTTCCGGTCATTATTTCAAGTAGCAAGAAAGAGGTGAACGCGGATTTCTCTACTTCAACAATGAGCACGATCAAAATATATGCAAATAAAACATTGTACTTCCGAAAAAGTCCGGACATTTTTTGGACCTTTTTATTGATTTTATTTGTAAAAGATACAGCTTCAAATTCAATCCCATTCATAGTTTTAAATCTTTATTACTTTTGTAGTAGCACTGTATTTCTATTTACAAAAAGCGTTTTGTCCATCCAACCTGGACACACGTATGGATTCTTGGTGACGTCCACGCATGATATTGGTGACGTAACAAAAGTCAGTTTTCGATGGGATCTCGACTCACATTGGTATAACCCTCTCACTTGGGGTTTCCTGTCTACTCATGCTATTCATGTCAATGCCGTGGAAATTGTAAATGGCGAGACAGAAGCAAGGTAAATTTCCCTGCATTCAACCAGAAACTTATTTATTTCCTTACAAACGCGGTTTTGACACTTTTCTCACTTTCAGAACAGTATACAGGCTGTTCCAAACGAAGATGTCGTACAAAAATATTTATGTCAAGTTTCTAGGTGTGAAGCTATGCAGATATTTTGTTCAGACTATTCTGTCTCTTACAATTGTGTTCTTTGAACTGATCTGACTATGATAAAACACTTTACGCAATATATCGAGCTAAGTTACAAGTGTACGTGTGTATTGTGCATGATCGGCTTTGTGTTTTAAGAACGTGAATCATGGTAATTATCAGAGCTTTTTCTAGCCCTGTAATTATTGAAAGAAACCTAAGAAACGTCGTTTCAGTGCAAATGATACTCCTAAATGAATTGTGTGTGAGTTAGTTAATTATTTTCCAGGAAAAGGTTCTGCGGCGCTAGCTCTGCTGTACAAAATAATGTCCTGACAACTTTTTCAACGATTTGTTAGTATTTGCTTACTGTCATTAAACGTTTATATTTGTAGTTCATCTGTCGTGTTGCTTGTTTCTTAGTCAATTTCATTCAGTTATTTCTCTGAAAGACTCTTAATTGTTATAACTCGTTGTATCCAATCTGAAATAGAAATAAAATGAACGGTTCAAACATACAGTTACATTTATAGTAGGGATGTCAACGGAAATCCGAATATCCGGATATCCGTTCGGATCATCGGATATCCGGTTCGAATTTGGCATCCGGATATTCGTAGTAGTGTGGTCATAGTAAGTGTTTTTTTGAGATATATAATATGCGTAATTATTTGATAAGTGTTCTCCAGTGTTCTCATAAACTTTTTTTCTGAAACTACTAAAGCGTTGTGGATATTTGTAACGTTTTAAACATGTGCCATATACATCTAACTGGCTAGAAGCTTATACCAGTGCTAGAAAAATTCATCTTACACATTTGTGCAAGACAATTCATGCGCACTGGCATATTTGCACAATTATGAATTACATGATGTTATATATTACTCAGTTCAGAAAGGTCGGTAATTCGGCAGGGACTAACAATGCCCATCGGAAAAGTGAATGACACATATTCAGATTATGACCAACCTTCATCTTTATATTAAAAATATTGTGAGAAAAGACGTCATCTACAAAAGTTGTCACATCAGCTTTTAGAGGAGACGCATTTCCTCAGTGTGACATTTAGAAGATGTGTATGATATCATAAATTGGCGGTATTTAATTAATTACAAGAGACTATCTCATTGTGGCCAACGAACAATTGATAGATTAACTTCTCTAGGTTTGCTTATTATATCACTCATGCTCTCCTTCTTTCTCTTCTTCTTGGCTATGTGGGGAGGCTGCGTCTTCTGAATGTGGCAACTCCTCATATGCATATTTCACTTTCCACAAGTCGCATTGACGAAATGCACGTTCTCCAAACAAGCTACAATTACCAAGTTTTCAGATGCAGTCTTTCCTCACAATATTTAAAAAAGATGATCAATGCATCGATTACAATTAGTTCCGCACAGCTACATTATTATTGCTTCCCACATTTCAAGAAGGGTAAGTGTTGCAGTTGTGACTTTCAGTGCCCAAGGTTATAAAACTGAGCATGGACACCAGTCTCAAATCTCACGCATCTCATTGGCTGAAATGGCGACTGGTCGCCATTTCAGCCAATCAGATGCTTGAGATTTGAGACTGGTTTCAAATCTCAGCTTTATCACATTCAGACCAGATTGTTAAATTTACGCCTCTCCTTTCCTATCCATCGATTATCATCAGACTCGTACTGCATACCGATTTTAAGTTTTACAGTAAATGTTCGCCCACACACACATACCATCAAATGATTGATAAAATAATTTTCTGTTTAAATCATAAAGTAACATACGTGTCAAAACGTTACTGAAGCACTGACATTCCCAGTGCGGAAACCATAACATTGTGTAAGTTAAAATGATAAAGATAAGCCACACACAAGAATACTGACCCCCCCCCCCCTCCAATGTTCTTACAAGCGATAAAGGTTTTTTTCTCATGCAAATGTTCTTTTCAATGAAAGTGGTAAGCTTGTCTCTTATTAAATTATGAGAGAGTGAAGTGTACAAAGTGGATAAATCATAAGTAGACAAAGAGAACGCCTGAAAATTATTTGATTTAAGCTTTTTTTTGTTTTGTAAACAAAGCAAGAATTAAGTGATAAAATATTGTTGTCTTTTATTGGCGAAGGGTATTGAACGTTGAAGGATGTGGGTTTGTATAAGTTGTGGAACACGTTGTAGAACCTTCCATTTTAACACCAGAACCATTTGTAAACAAAGAACCATTATATATAGGTCACACTCACGCGACAAAATAAAGTCACGTGAGCGCCAATATTTGTAAACAAAACACAATCTTCAATATTCCGTCAAGAATTTCTATCTGAACAATATCTCTTACTACATCTACACTCTTTCTATAACTGCTTACAACAATAAACTTTAAATTCGCATATATTTTGATTAAAAGAAAACATCAACTCATCGATCCCATCTACATATAACCTTGAGCTGGTACTTAACGTTCGCTAACAACCTATATAAGAAGCCGGGCCACATGATACTCAACATTCGCTGTAAACGTCTATTTGAAGCCGGGCACATTATTCTTTTGGGTCGGAATAGATGTACGTTGTAAAGATCATCAAGTAATAGTTATTAATAGTACTAATAAGTCATGACCCATAATTCGTCCAGAAAATATTGAATTTCCTTTTTCAAATGACGAAAGTTAAAACGAAGTCGAGATGGTAATAAAGCTACGTTTCTTTCATAAATGATATGCCAGTATCAATAGTTTCGAGTATTTGTTTTTTTCCAGTTCGGTAGTGCATTAGGCTCAGCATGTTCTCTTTTGAATCATTTATTATAAAATAAGTTTAAAGACTCAGCAATTTCTGCACAGAGTGTTTTAAAATCAATTTGGGATGGAATTCTGTGTTTGGGATCTTTTTTATATGAAACCTTAAATCATGGCAGATACCACAATTTCTTTACGACAATAGTCATAACATTGTTACCAGTGTATTTAAATCTGTCACCATGCCCACAGTCTTCCATCATTTCATCTACCTCCTCTTTACTTAGTGGGTCATCTCCATTCTCAATTAGCAGAGAGTAGAGCTGGGTACGGCTAATGTATCCACTTCCATCCACGTCCTCGCTAGCGAACGCCTTTAGAAGAGCAATGTCATCTATCATACCCGACTGTGGAAGGTTATCTAACATCTCACAAAACTCTATGAAGGTCAAACTTTCACTAGCTGAAATGATTTCTACTACGTATAAGTCTTATTAACCTTCAACAAAATTTAATCGTCGAGCTTCACAATAATTGACTAGAGAATTTGAATATATATTTCTTATACATTTTTCGTCTATCATATAGGACAAGTCTATGGTTTTTTTCGTAAGAAAAACACGTATTTGAAGTACAACTGTCAGTCAGTACAAACTTCCTCATTATTTAGGCGTTGTCAAAAATCTTGCTTCATTTTGTGTGTTCTGTTAAATGCTAACTTTGAAACAAACAGACATTTAATATAATGTCAATGTGATTCCAAGTGAAGCCTTTGTTAATACAATGTTTTGAAAAGTAACATAAACATAATAATTTAACTAAGATTAACATTGCATTCAGTTAGTTTTTTCGTGGGACGAGTCTAATATACAATATGATAGAATGGCAACCAGCATAATACACACCAAACAGTCCAGTGATAACTGTAGTTTCACAGTTTAACACATTTAATAATTTAATACATGGTTAGGTTCAGAAAAATACATTGATTGGGTATAGTTTATGCTTAAAAATGATCCGTGCACGACGTCTTTATTAAGGTCAAGACGAACGACGTCTTTATTAAGGTCAAGACTATCAGTTTAACATTCGGCCATGTTCTTACCGTCGCTCTTGACTTCAATGAGAGCCTCAAGTAGTTCCTTGGTAGGATTACACTCGGCAAACACGACGTTCGGTAGCTGAGACACCGGAATCTCACCAGTCTCATCTTTGGAATTGGAATGTTCTTTCCACACGTCAAGGTAATTTGCTGAAAATAAAACAAAGCGTTAGTGTTGTCTTCACATTAAGAATGGCTTTGTCAAATGTGTGGGACGTGGGTATACCAAGGACGTACACTGTAGTGTTGCATCAAATATCTATTCTTTGTTTTCTACAACAAAGCCCTGTTAATTTATAGCAGACAAGCATCGGTTAATTTTCGTAAACACTTAAAATTCTTTAATAACATGTTCTGGGAATAAATGAATTCTTAAAATCAATTCAATCAACAAACAATAACATAATATATGATAACACAGTCTTCTTGGCCTGGTGGTCTAGGTGTCAGCCAACGAAACGGGTGGTCAAAGGTTTGACTAAGGGACTTATTTTGACGTGGCCGGCTGGTGAGTGGCCAGAAAATCAAATATTTGTTTACCTGTGGGCTAAGAATCAATGCCCAAGGTTATAAAAACTGAGCATGGAAACCAGTCTCAAATCTCAAGCATCTGATTGGCTGAAATGGCGACCAGTCGCCATTTCAGCCAATCAGATGCTTGAGATTTGAGACTGGTTTCCAATCTCAGCTTTATAACCTTCAGACCAAGAGGTAATCATGATCGTTAGAAAAGGTTGTCTTATAAGCATTAAGACTAGCTCTGCGTGTTGCGAGGGGAGCATTATGCATTTCCATTACTGTCCATGAACAGGCTCAATCAAACCGAGCCTGCAATATTTTCATATTTGTCGTGTTCGTGGCCTTTGAAGTTCCCTTTTAATCCTTTTTTGAAAAATATGATAAGGGAACGTTGAATATGAAAATATTGCAGGCCATGTTCGATTGAGCCTGTTCATGGACATGAATGGAAATGCATATCACTGCCTATGCCGACACTGAGGTAGTTCGCAAGGACAGCTTTTATCACTATATTAACTGTTATAGCATCAGATATCGCACCAACGGTAAATAACCAGCAAATCAGAGCATTGGTAATGGTAAAGAAGTAACCGGTTGCTTGTTCTCTTTCTGCATTTTGTTGTTCAGGGAACCAGTGGAGCATGGTCCAATTAATCTAGGAGGATAATAGTGATAAAGTGACAATATCAGTCTCGGACTCACTCACTGTAATAAATAACCAGGATTTTACTTTTTTTATTTATAACAAATAAACTTGTTGAAAACATGTATTTACCTTTATATCTTCGTAACTTGTCATCCGGTTCAAGTGGTGTCTAAAAACATTATCAAAGAAATATCATAATACCTGCACTCTAAGAAACTAGCTCTGACAGCACGCTGTAGTTTGATCCTTACACAACTAGTCTCACCACATCCTAAAAGTCTACATACACCGTCTGCCAACCAGGAAATAAATATACATGATTGTATAAGAAAAGTAAAGGATGTTTCCCTATGAATATGTTTTTCCTTATGTGGCTTTTACTGATATGCGTAATTGATCTTTTGATTCCTTTTTTCTATTCATAGTCTATTGATTTTCTGTATGATATGACAGTCTAAATTTTAGACCTGTTCATTCAGCAGAAACAATATGTTTGTTTCCGGACAGATGAGACCCTTCTTCATACGCAATGAGCCAACGTTCACACAGAATTCATAATCTCAGTAATACAGTAACACAATATTTCTGTTGATCAGATTTTTGTTTTCTATATTTAAACATTGTCCCAGCAGTGATATGCTTTCATCTGCATCTAACCATTCTCTTACAATACCCGTCATCCTATTATCTAACCATCTGTCTTTCAGAGTAGAAAACATTATTTCGGAAACAGTTTTGTAGCTCTGGAGCGACTGATTGTGTTTTAACTTTGAACCCTTTCCATGTGAATTGAAAAGTGTTGAAGCAAGATCTCATTCCTACCAAACACTCACTTCTGCAAGGTAGCTTTATACACAGAAACGCTTTTAAATAGTTACTGACTAATGCTGTTCTTTTGGTATATTTTTGAAATGTCACCTGTATAATTTTCCTGTTTCGATAAAGGAGAGACCAACGTTAAAACTGAATAAACAGGTTCAAAATCTATAGTGGTTTTAATTGTTTTTGAACAAAGAGTTTCTATTCAAAATTCTGTTTTTAAGAATAAGGCATATAATAAAAAAGCATTTACTTCACTTTTTAGTTCTTCAATTAGTTTTTCCTTAGTGTTGACAAACGTTTCGTGGTCCATAGTTGTCTGTGCTGTAATTACATAATGGCAGATTGTTAACAGCATCCATAAGACGCAGCATCTTATCAATTGTGCTTATCAATCAGTTTTACGAATTGTATGGGGCACACATCGTATGTTTAATGTTCTTACATCACGAAAGCTGTCCAGGATTTCAACAAGTAGAAATCTAAGTATGCGGCATAGCAGTGAGAAATGGTACCATCGGTGATATGTTTTGACATTTTAGTGGTTACTGTATTTGGAAAGAATTTACAATTATCTATTATTTTCATCACTTATAGGAGATTTTGTTACACAGTCATAATGTATAATGTAAATTTTAACACGAAATGAATAATAAGCTCAACCTAATGACGTCATTTCAACAACTGACGTCAGATGTCCGAAGACGCGCACCATATAACAATACGGTGTTCGAACTATCTAAGTTCGAATTAAAGAAGTTGGACTGTATCAATGTTTGTACTCACGTGACTGCCCGTCTGACACAATTCTAAGAATGGTAAAATTAGAAACTTCCAGTCCTTGCTGCCTTATACACCGACCAAACTCGTTTACAGAGACTCTGCCATTACCATCCACTTCTACATCCGTCCACATCATATTTCCGATAACCCGGTCGACGTCAACACCATCTGTGCACAACAAAATATTCATTAGTTTTCGGTTTTGCAAACTTTCCGAATTGGACCGTTTGGAAGAGAATGGTCATCACCGTATAATACGTTATGAATTTGTCATAACCCTTTATAAGCAATATATACTACTCACAATTTGATAAGGATCACTTAAAAGATTGTGTTTATTCCTTTCCTAAGGTTAAAACGATAAAATGTTTGATGTGGTTCTGAAAAATTGTTCATTTGACATCAGCTTTGTGCGAAAAAAAGGAATGAGCCGAAAAACTGCTGAAGCGGAAAAGCGGTTGAAACTTGGTAGGGGCATTAACTGAGGATAAAACGAAAAGCGATCCCTATCAAATTTTGAGTAGTATACTTAATATTTACTGGACCTGGTACAACTGCATAATTTATTGTGGCACAGAAAGCGTTATCCTTAGCATACAACAAAGGAAAATTCTTAGAGATACCGTACAAGAAAGACTCGAAACTTTGGTGCTTACTTGACGTACAATTTCGTAGAATTTTATTTCTTATATAGCTATATGTAATAATATAATAACTTGCATACTTGAAAGCAACTTACTTTGCCCGTCCATGACGACCCGATCACACACTTATTCGGAAATTGTAAAAAGTTATTGTACGGCACATTCAGGAAGTCCGCACAACAAGTCGAGAATAGAAATTATCGCTAACTGTTTATTATTTAACAGTTTATTCCATTATTTATCGTCACTTCCATTTATTTCAAATTCCAAAATCATATCATTTTGAAACCTGATATCGAAATCAATTTTTCAAATAATTTACAGCTATATAGGTTTTATTGTTTAAATCAACGTATTATTTTACTAACTGTTATTTGTTGATCTCAAGTAAGTATTTTGTCAATGAAATGGAACCCCATGAATGCATTGTTCTTCGTTCATGATTTGTAATTAAACACGTATACAGTTCGTCGTCATAATTAATAGAATTTCAACAAATGTGCATTACATACAATTTTATAATTATCAAAGTATCTTGGCAGTTAAGAATTTTGAATTTTCGTTTGACGAAAATGTTAAGTAAGCACTGCGAAAACTTGAGGACGATAGCAGAAATTAAAGTTTCCATTAAGTTCTGAGATGTAATTTGATTTAGCGGGAGTGAATTTTCGCACTTACATATGATGTATATAAAACGAAAATGCTGAGGATTGAAACTCGCACGCAGTTATCCTAGCGATTTCACTTTAACACATAACCCAGTTACCTAAATATTTTTCGGAAATACTTTAAACTGGTTACAAGTTTCTTTAGCTGAAAATTCTATTCTAAACATTTCGAAAAATGAATAATGGTTATATAAGTAAATAATAAATTTTCTTTCTTAAAATGTGAGAAAATTAAAGATTTAAGTCAACATTGGAGTTACAAGCTGAATCAATCAGTGCAGTAAGTAAATCATAAAAATATGCAAGAATATCATTCCCATCTCACCCTCCCCCTAATACCCCCCCCTCCCCCAAAAATGGGGTCATATTGACCTTCCTATCATATAGAAGTTAAAATTTAAAATTAACTGATTTTATTTCAGTGGACACTTGACCAGTTAACCTTTATATTTTGACTCTTAAACTGTCTTCAAAAAGGTAATTATCATTATATTCTCGGAATTATTTAAGGGTCGTCAAGTTTCAATACATTAAATTGTAAAAAATAAAAATTCGGGTGAATAACTTTTGTTTTATCGCAGTTTTGTTCTACTAACCTACTTGAACATAATAAGAATTTTTAAGAATCAATATAATTAAAAAGTATCATATAACTCTGAAAACTTAAGTAGGACGATTCACATAAAAACAATGTCACTATTAAGTTTGTCATTTTCAAGCTAAAGGGCTAACGAACATACTCGTATTTGTGTTTGTGTGTCTTTAGACACAGGTGGAAGGATCATACATCGGTACCCCATACCCTCAGGTGACCAAACTTTCCCTGGACAAAAATTATTCCAGACAGAAAAAGGTCATAAAATCATGTAGTTCCTTTTGTCATTCAAAATCATGAAAAAAATCCCTGACCTGTTTTCATACTCAGAAAGTCAATGATAAATATCTAGGTATAAAAATAGTTGTGTCGAATCCTTCATGATTTTGTATGATAACTGTAAATGTTCGTGGCATGTTCAGTCTGGAATAATTATTGTCCAAGGAAAGGGGGCGGGCGGTTACCTGATGGGGTGGGGTTAACTATGTATGATTCTTCCTACTGTGTCTCTACTGTCAAATCGCGAATACTTAACATTAAACCATCAAAATGTACAGCATGTGGTCATTGTCCTGATATAAATAATTTGTATTGTTTATATAGTTCGCAATTTGTTTATATTTTGAAAAAAAACAAACAAACGAAAACAACTACAAAATCCAAATGACTGAAAAAATGCATGCATCACAATGTACATGTGACACAGCAAATGCAAAAAGTTAACATTTAATAAAGGTAAAAGAGATAAAATATCATAGAAATTTACCTGCGGTGTTTATTTTATAAACATTTATGGTCCATAAATGGAGACGCGGTAGTTAATGAGCATAATCAAAATAAATCTTCGTGTTTTTGGCTTAAAAAACAGTAAGTGAAGTTAAGTAAACTTGAGGATTTATGTATTTCCTTGTGAGTTATTATCAATATTTAAAGTTCAATAGAATAAAATAAAAACGCCCAGAAAACACGTCATTTTAGTTACATTCTGATTACTAAGAAAGTGAAACAAAACGTAGACAAATCATAATTAATAGAAGAAAATCAAAAAGGGACACTGTTGCAGAGTTTTTCTCTCTATATAAAGAACGAATTTTTAGAAAGGGAACTTATCAAGCATCACGCTTGAAAATACGAAAATGCATAATTAAAAAAGTCAAATTAATTTAAAATCTTGCTTCATTTTAAATCTAATAACAATATAATTCAACAAAACTAATTAATTAATTATTCCTGGTATGCAAAGCATTAGAACAACTCCGTAATTTAATCGCGAAATTATGATTTTTGAACATATGTAGCAAGCAGCTGATGGTCTCCGAAAATTGTCCATGCTAGTCTTTATCACCTTAAAAGGTAAAAAGACAGCCGTACTCCATCCATTCCATTTTGTTATAACAATTGTATTACTGGGTCCTATGAGTACACGAAAACCCTAACAATTTGGCTCAAAGTGTGGGGGTAGGGGTTTGGCAGTAACAATGAACCCTCAGCACAGGACTCAAATAGCAAATGTGGCATATTGATTTGAATGTGTTATGTTCGTTGGTGAGAACGTATCTATTAGATTAGCACTTTTCTATGCTTTCATGTGCGGATGAGCACGCAAGTTCCATATAAATAAACACTAAATGGAAACTAATTAAACAGTTCTTAGTTTTTTGCAGTCAGTACAGACGACGGACCGTCTGCCTTCTTCATTGACTGCAATAAAATAAGAACTTTTTATTTGCAAATTTATGCAAATGTTCCTTAGTTTTATTTATTTTCATTCAGTGCTTATATCTACTGATCTTTTTGTTAATATCTATGTCTATATAACATACCAATCTATCTCTCTTAAAGCGTGGCATTTGACATTTGTGTGCTTATAAAATCAGAATGAAACATAAAATGTCATTGTTCGGCAATAAAATATCAATTAGAAAAGTAATCAAATCGCTCGTTACTGTCTGTCATTGATGAGATGTGTGGTTAAACATGATGACTGATTGGTATCGATTAGAAACCGAACATAATGAATTTAATTAAATTGTACTTGGTATGATGTAAATTTAACACGATTTATTTTACTGTTTGAGGTAATTCGTTACTCATATGCGAAAAATAAACTATTTAACATAATGGCAAAAACAAGGACGTAAAATATGTGATTGTTTTAATCAAAGTAGTAGTTTTTTCTAACGTGTGTATTCAATTCATGTTTGGAACATTTAAGAAAGCTTTTAACATTTAATTGATTACATTATATACTCAGTGCGTTTTTTTAATTCTTGAAAGTAGAAACGGCTTTAAGATTGTATGTCTTACTGTCGATATTTCCTTATTATGCTTCTAGTTAAAAAAAGACTGTCTCTCGAAAAATATGTGTGTTACATGTGAAGAGCACATTTCAAGATAATTAACTTGATGCCGACAGACATTGCAAGGAGACCGGATACCATGTGAACCACGATTTTTGATCGGCATTGAACTCTAAAGGGAGATAACTGCACTGACAATTACTTGAATCAACCAAAAAAAAAATAAGTTTTTAAAATTATGTTTAAAAAAATAAACTTGTTTCTTTTAAAAATTGCTGCATGTCAGTAGATCCGCTGTCAGAACAAATAATTATGTTATATAGTTATTTGGTTTCTTGACAGGGAATGTGAGGATATATTGCCGCAGGCTCGGGTAATATGACACCCAGACCGGCAATATATCCTCACATTCCCTGTCAAGAAACCAAATAACTATATATTACTACATTTCAGAAGTTGCGAGAATGACATAACACAATTTACACGAATCATAATGTTCCCTGTCTACAACCATACGATCCGTTGAAGTTTTCGAAAGATAATCTCTCACAAATCAGAACATAACACTATAACTGACAGATGCAGGATCCACATCCCATATTACACGTTATCTGATGTTCTAGACACTCTATCGCACGTTTAGTTTCTCGTTTCAGTCCCATTCCATGCCATAGGTGCAAGCGGGGGCCGGGGATCCGTTCCGCTCTGACCTTACCGGAATAACAGAATAACAGCCTAAGGGAAGACAAATATTGCAAATGGCAAAAACTGGCTATAATTTCAAAGAATGAATTTCGGGAAAAATACTAATTGCAAACTAAATTTCAGTGAAGAAATGTATTTATCTGAAGATGTACTAATGTTTGCAAGCTCAGTTTAGTTTAATTCATGTTCTAATTACCAAGCACATACTTAAACAAAAGAAAAACCGCTAAAAATTCATGGACAATATACAAACAATTCAAACCTGAAATAAGTATATACTGATCTACAATTAGTTGTGGCAATTCGTATCCATAACTAAAGGGTTTTCAAGAAATTCGATAAAGACTCCCTTCATGTCTACTTTCGGTTTAAAGGTCAAAACATTTTGCAGCACTACTTAAAATATCTAACAATAATTTTACAGGTGGCCGTAAAAAATAGTAAACAAGTGTTTACAAGATATCTGTATCGTTTCTAGACGTTTTAAACAGCGATTCATGAGTTCTCGAGCGAATGGCATTTTCTTTTTGTGTGTGTCTCTTCTATGTAAATAAAGCATTTTTTTTCAAATAACTTGTGCATTCAAACTTAAATACAGCCACAGGAAACACTATTTTTCACTTTCATTGGTCTGCCAGTGAGAACGAGTTTCGAAAAGACACATCAACATGATTTGCTCTTGAAACCGAAAGAAGACAAGAGGAAGGTGGAGGGGCGGGGTCTTTTTCGAATTTCCAGGGCTGGAGGTTATAAGCTGAGATTGGAAACCAGTCTCAAATCTCAAGCATCTGATTGGCTGAAAAGGCGACCAGTCGCCATTTCAGCCAATCAGATGCTTGAGATTTGAGACTGGTTTCCATGCTCAGTTTTATAACCTTGGACACTGAAGTTGGGTTTTCCTTTCAGTATTATTTCAACAATGTATTGTAGTAAGATGTGTTGATTAGCTTTTTCACATGTTTCTTTTGCTAAAATATGTGATATTCAGTATTGCGAATGGATTCACCTGTAAAATTCACTTGTATAAAATTATCTTTTTAGTTATGTGCTATTTTAAATATAATGCAATATATTATTCCGAATAGTGTTTGCAATGATATGGTCCAATTTTTATTTTGAAAAGAACTCATTTTTTCTAAGAAAAACTACGTTTGTTTTTGCATTTCCCCACCCAAGAAGCATGTTTGCAAAACCTCAATGGTAAGCGCGTCTGCCTCCAAGTTGAGGGATAGCTGTCTCAATTCCTCGCTACTCCAACTAAATTTACTTCCGGTTGAGACTTTTAACCTTTTTACAGTGGCCCAGTGTAGCGTAGCGGTACTATATTCAATGCGCATAAAACATTTTATCACACTGGTTGAAATCATTTTACATATTTGTTTATACTCTTATGATATATATCATATCAATCTTTATATATTATGGTTTAAATGAAATAAAGAAATGTCCTGTCCTGTTCTGTTCTAGACTATAATAAAAAAAGTCTTTGTTTTATTCAAAAATGATTTGTTCAAAGATTTGCGATAATTAGGTAATCTAAAACAAATCTTTCAAAATTTACATTAAAAAGAATCATAACTGAACACTTAATATGGCAGAAAGCCATACGTATTGGAAAAGCAATGGGAAATCATTTGAAGTCCGATACAGGAGCAGTAATAATATAAATAGGCGAACAAAATAAAAACAGGCGGCATTAATTATCAAACATTTATATACTTAAAGAAATTGGAAACGCAACTTCTTAAAACAAGAAATACATTTCATGTTTAAAGAAGTTGCGTTTCTAATTTCTTCAAATACATATTATAGTAAAAGAAATTAAAAATGCAACTTCTTTAATCACGAATCATATTTTGTGTTTAAAGAAGTTGCGTTTCTAATTTCTTTAAGTATATAAGAGTTATGGAACTTCCTCCGTATGATATATAGTATGCTCATAAATATATTTACTAAGTCTGGAGTTTATATATTTTGTTTCAAGGTAAAGCGCCAGTCATAAAAAATTCACCTGGATGTTCGTCGCGGACGCCCACGCAGGCATGAGTAGGATAGACAATCGGGGAGGGAGGCACGATGACCAGGTCATTTGGTGTCCTGCGCATGCATGTTTGGGGTGTCATCATAACTGATTGGTTGGCATTTTGCTAGTAATACTCTATCAACAACGGTACTAAATGTTACATATTGATACGATGTCTGTAAGGACGTGCACCATGAATGATTGTTGTAGCTTCTGATGATCTTCAACATGTCAAATAAAACCGCGTGGCGGGCCTCTGAACGGCAATTAACAAATAACAGCCCCTCTAAAAAGAGAAAGATTAGTCCGAATGATGTATATTTCAATAAGTCAAAATTATAAATCGGTCGGAAATTATACGAACAATCTCATTAAAATCATCTCCTGAAAATATCTATGATATATAAAATTTTGTTAGATCTGACCTTAGTGTGATTGAACCATTTCGAGGATACCAATATGAAAACAAGGCGTTCAAAAGGGTCTTATACCACATAACAATATGTAATGGTTAGGGAACCAGGTCCGGTAAAAAATGAACTAGAAACCTTTTCAAATATGGTTTGCCAGCCAACAATTTGATAGAGATGCATTGTTCACATAGTTATTAAAATGATCGTTTTAGATGAAGAGTGGACTTACGATCTTAATGTGTTTGGTAATTTCACATTTTATTATGCTGCTGAAATCAGGTAATATTCCTGCAAAATGTTCGAGTGCTTGTGGCCATGTTGTGTTATGGAGCGTAACCATTTAAGCAAATCTGAGGATGCTATAGAACACACTGAGGAAAATCTCTGCAAGTGGTTTTTTTTAGAGAAATTGTTTAAAAATTTAGTTTTTATATCTGGCGGACACTGGAGCGAAATTACATGAGCAGGTGACTAATTATTTTGAGCAACTTTGATGAACATTTAGAAACCATATATTTAAGTCACGGAAACAGAATGATGGAAGCTTGGAGATCTACCCTTATCCAAAGGAAAGCTAAAAAGGCTGATGGTCTCTTTGAGAAAGTATAGGTAAAAGCGTGTTGGTCTCTTTGACAAAAAATAGCTAAAAATCGTGTTATAACTTGAAAGGTTATTGAGACTGGAGTACAATAAGAGAGCCATGGGAATACGAGAATCGCCTAGGCTTTGTGTTTGTGTCCAAACCAGAATTCTTCCTGAACACGAGTCAGACAGAAGAGCGATACACATAAATTATAATACTTTTTAACCAAAAAAAAATATGAAAAATGAATATAAGATTTTGATTTCCATGGAAAACACGTTAAATATTGCAACCCCAAAATGTAAGTATCTGGACACAAGCCTCAACATCCTGGGTACAACGAAACTTCTTAAGTCAAGTCTTGTAGTCACTCAAGCCAATTTTTAACAAATTGAGGATATTCACGCAATCCATAATGGCGATGCTTAAAGATGAAATAACATTAACAGAAACTGTTAGGGGTATTTCATACATTTTATAGGAAGAGTGAAATACTTCAATAATTAGTAAGGCTCTCTATAGATATAAGTATGATAATTTGCCTCTCTCACATAATTCATTATTGTTATAAAATGTCAACATTTAACAAAACGGGTTATTACATTTACAAGATCAGCATTCTTTTATCGTTAAGATGTTAAGTAATATTATAAAGCGATTATGTACGACTATGATTATTATGATGAACTTGCACAGTTGGTTTATTTCAAGAGATAATGAAATTGAAAATATTTGGTCTCTGATGGATGATAAAGTTTAATGTACAGTTTTTAAATTCTATCATGCACAAACAACTGGCACTGGAGTCATCTGCTAGCTGACCTTCACAAAGTATGTTTCCACTGAAATTCTATTAAATCAGGCTTGAAACGTCAACATGTGATAAAATATTATTTTTGGTTTAAAAACTAAATGTCGTTCACTAAACTGAATTATTGGAATAGGTGCGTTTTCCATACATTAATAAGACCAATTTTCAGTGATACTATTTTTTATTTAATATGCCCTCGAAAATCGTTTTGAAGGTAAATTATCTGGGAGGGTACAGTGTACGTGAAGATGATAAATGATGCAAGTAAAAATAGTACCGTCATCTGCAAAATGATTGAAACTTCTACTAATGGAGGTCGTATATAATAGATTTTGTTCAAATTGCACAATTTAATTTGAAAGAGATTTTTTTTTCAAAACAACAAATAATAGTACAGCCACAACTGACTAAAACTTTCCACCTTCCATAAATATTTGTTCAAATGATTAGAGAATGATTTTCCTTAATATCTTTTAAGATAATGGTAAACTTTTGAGACGGTGTTTACAGTCATGCCAAAACATTTTTATTTAAAAAATATATTTAATTTGCAAAAATGTTTTCAACAATGGAAGCGTTGAAATCACGATGTATTTGACGGAGCGTTCGCTTTTTTTTCAATGTGTTATATATACAGATTATCAAATTGTCATTCCATAATTTTTTATGAATGTACTTTCAGTGGTAGATTATCATTATTAACTAAGCAACAACTTTCTGAAACTCGTCACACAAAAACAAAAGAGTTCGTATTATTACACAACATAGCATCAACCCAGGAAGTTCAATCAGTTTCGGTGAATGACGTCATGAGATCACCGGAATGCACAGGGGTGTCTTGACCACTGGTTGTGATAGTTTGTTTCTGGCATTTCCGGTCCTTGAAGTGACGGTACCGTACTGGATAAAATCCCGGCGTAAAGCCGCGTTCTCATTGGCCATTTCTGAAAACGAAACAGATAATTGTATAGAAATGATATTTACACCAATAATTGGTAAACATAAGAACGAAAAAGTTGACAACTAATTTCACATTTCCCTTCAAATTTCTTAATTTCACGATTCTAATATTTCAAGGTTTCACGATTCTTCCTGTTTTAAATTCATGGTTTCACGTTTTGACATCGCGAAATAGCGAAGTTTAAATGTCACCATCGGTCTTTCGTAAGTAAGCAAAAAATGTAGTTATTCTCTGCAGTTCTTTCTATAATACTTTTTAAATTTAGGATAAAACAACGCGTAATTGGGAAAATACCGAAGATCATCTCGAAGTATAATTATAACGTTACAAGATAAAGAGCCCAATCACCTTAACAGGGTGCATACATCCATTCGCCGCAAAGATCTGCGAGACATCTCCGTCATCCTGTAAGGCACTCATCAGGTGGGCGATGTAAGTGGTCGCTAGCACGAGCACGTCAAGCTTCGACAGCTTCGTGTCCGGTGGCACAGCCGGAAGACTACGCTGAAGCTCCAGGAACGCTGAACGCAGTGTCTTCACACGCGATCGCTCACGTGCCGCGTTGTTGGCGATGGGTCTACCTCGGCGCTTGGGCACACGGAACGGCCCCGGACTACCGAGACCAACTGATTTCGAGCTCAAATCGGAACATTCATTAACATCAAAGTCTTGAATAAGGTAGCTACTTTCTAAACATTCCCCACTCAAATTATTTGAAAATTTACAGTCACTAAATTGTTCCGTCATTGTCTTGTATTAACTTGCTTTTGCTTAACACTTCATTACACCTAGAAAGGAAATAAATTTATCCAAGTTATTTTGTTTCGAAACTAAAGTATTTGACTAGGAGTCTTAAGTATTAATGATGTTCAACAAGTGCTTAAATATAAATTTATTGAGCACAATTTTGCTATAAAAGTCAAGCAAAAATGATTCCAATGCACTGTGACCTAACAACACAAGTGCACAAAAACTTCTGGCTAGAGTCTGTCTCCCATAATTGCCAGTTGAGACCCCTTTAACTATACATCAACTCACGCTTCCGTGTTTATTTATGAGAACAACAATCAAAAGTAAGACGAAGCTCCAAGACCGCACACCACTGACATGAGACGAAATAAAAACAAAGAAACTATCAATTTCTCTGAGCGAGGCACAATTCTTGTTTATAAAATCATCTGATAGGAATCCATGATTTGACTAAAGATAACAAATCGAGCGAATATGATACTCAGTAAATAAAATTATAACTAACAGGTAAAAGACGTGACGTGCACTGAGAAGTTTATATATACACTGTAAGTAATTAGGAAATGCATGATAAATTGATTAAACAAGCTTGTAGATATACTACTAGCAATTACCACTTATGAAACAACTGACAATCGATCATAATTAGGATGAAAACGGCGATCGTCGAAAATAAAACATGGAATATCGATTTATCATCCTTAACAAGGTGGACTTTTAATGTCAGTGCGGATTCGGTATGACCAATGTGCGAAGAAAACTAGAGCAAGACTTTAACAGCTTGAACGCGACGCGGGCACTGGACTCCGGCATCACCACATTCGATTTATGACAAAATGTTATGTCAGAACAAAATAACAAAAAATCTAAATTATTTTATATTGCAATTTGTTGAATGCAGTTTAGATAAGGTACACGCGTTTTTGGTTAAATCTGGACATCTACTGCTCTTAGCAAACTTTGTAAATTTTCATAAAGTTTACTTACATTTCTTGTACTTCAACTTTAAGGATGCCATTTGAATGTTAATTATATATTTGGACATATAACATAGTCAACCCGGAATCTGACAAAATGACTACGAGACAATTTGAGTTAAAAGAAACAAGTTGAGCTCACCATTCTCCGAAAATAAAACCCCCAAAATGAAGGGTTTGACTTTATTCTGCTCATCTGAATGTTTGTTATCCTAAAGTAAGAACTTACAACTAATAACAGCTTAGATCAACTTTAAATTTACAACGTTCAACACGGGAATTCAACAACCAATACACATGACCACTGAATGAAACACGTTTCAATATTGATTTTCACAAAATTTGGTTCAATCTATCTTATCCAAACTTCACATGGTCTGACCACTCATTGTAGATGATTTCGGTGAAATCATTCATCCGCGAGGGATGATCAGTTCCGCACGTGAAAAGCTATGAAATCATCTTTTTGAAAGTAATGTGAACGGAAACGAACGATTTTATTTTCTGAATTTAACCATCTGATGCTTTTAAAGAAACTGTTTTTTTTAATGTGGTTTACATGTTGTTTTTATGTAAGCATTTAACTGATCGTCGGCTTGCAATTCAGCAACTTCCGTTTCAGCTTAACTTAGCTTATACAGTGTTTAAATAAAATATAAACAACACAGGAAACTTTCAATGATCAGTAAGAGGAAAGACGACAGAAAATGTTAATATGATGGCACGTACTTCAAATGCATGTTTTTAAAAAGAACACAGTGAGTAAATTGTCAATAAATACAGGGTTTCAGATGTTAGTTGCTCAATATACACCATTAATAAGGGTTTCAGATGTTAGTTGATCAATATACACCATTAATAAACATACATGGATGAACAGCATTCACGAATGGATAGTTTTTATTAAAGTGTTGCTCCTTTCGTTATTTCTGTCGAAGATAAACAAGAGTGCCAAAGTGCCACAAAATACGCCCATCGAAGACTGCCATTATTTGTACCAATAAAGGCCCATAACTCTGAAGTGTCTGAAGCGATATGGCTGGTTATCGAACTTAATAAAGAAATTATGCCCATAAACATTTTTCCCCAAGTTTCATGAAGATCGGTCAACAACTGTTAGAGTTAATGAGAGGACATCGCCGTGGACGCCCGCCAGGCATGGGTGTTCACATAATACAACCCGGCTTCGGCGGGCGTATAAAAAGAAAAAAAAACAAAAATCTCTCAAACCGCAAAATGCAGTTTTATCAAACTTATCAATATTATCAATGTATGTTTATTCAGCATTGTATGTTAAGAAAAGTTTGATCAGTAAAGAAGAATAAAAAAAAACAACATTACAACGATGTATACGTAGGCTACGGTTTTGTTGGTTGCAAAAAATGTTTTAGGGTTTTTTAGGGCTAACTATTTTTCTTTACTGTTTTAACTTTTCTTAACGTATTTAAAACGAACATACATTAATAACATTGGTTTGGGCAAAGTTTTATTGAACTGCATTTTGCCATTGAAGAGGTTTTGCTAATTTTTCTTTTTATCAATGACAGTGCAAGGACAAGTGCCATAGCACCTTAAATTAATGAAGTGCCAGCGCAGTAGGACCTGTGCCCAAGGTTATAAAACTGAGCATGGAAACCAGTCTCAAATCTCAAGCATCTGATTGGCTGAAATGGCGACCAGTCGCCATTTCAGCCAATCAGATGCTTGAGATTTGAGACTGGTTTCCATGCTCAGTTTTATAACCTTCAGCCCAGTGGTCAAGCCAATGGCCGAAATGTCTGAATCAATAAATAATACTGAAGCTTATACTTCACAGAATCTGGTATTTCAATATCAGATCCTGGTGCATAGTTCAAGCCACCTCAACTAACAAGTATTAAAAGAATAAAATTAAAAAGTAAAACACAGAATTGAGTATTGGATTTATTAGAGTATTGGCAAACATCTGATACTACGGACAATTCCATAACACACTCAAAACTATGATATGATTGTATAGAAAGGAAACCTTGATTTTACTTGTTGCATCATTTATGTATGTATATAAAAATATCATACACAAGATGTTTCTTAAGTCTGAAAAATAATCATTTACATATCTCCACACTAAGTAGAAATAACATAAATAAGTAAACATTTTAAGAAAAGTTAAAATGTTTTAAGCACAACAAACAAGTTATAATTGTTTAGTATCACTTCAACACTGCAATCACTAAAACACAAGTCTCTCACCACATTAATACTGCTCAACAGCACACTTTTCAGCCTTATCTCTAAATTCTAACAAAAACTTTGATCTAATAATAAAAAAAACATAAAAAATCAAAAACATGGATAATTTTTGTTAAACTTATTAATTTAACAATATGACCATATTCCATCCATTTCAGTACTTGTTTGTTGTTTTCATCATATGTATAAATAAAAAAAAGAAGGTGGCACAAAACAAGAGCCAGTAAAAAATGACAGCGTTTGACTTGACTTTTGGAAGTTAATAATAAAGCAAACAGATAAATTAAAGCTCATTTTGAATGGGGCACCATTTCAACAAGTGAACTAGGAGTTTTAACATGGTTTGACTCTTCAATGTTTCTTTATTGTTTTAACATATAGATGCATGACAAACTTGTACTTAAAAGGAGACAAAATGCTGATGTTATGTATCTTTCACAATCCTGACTATTTGTGTTGCAAGAAAACTCTTTTGGGAATATACTGTATCAATTCTTCCTCTGAAATAGTCTCAGAGTGGATTTGTGTCACAAAAACAATGTACAGGGTTAGTATTGTGAATTTTTTATGTAAAATTCCTCAAAGGAAGGGAGGCAACTGAAGTTTTACAAGTCAAGGAATCACATATATATAATAATGTCCCAGAACAGATTGTCGGGGAGCTAGACATCAAAGTGTCTCTCTTCATTATGAGCAATAACAGTGAGCAAAAAACGAGAAGTTTCATAACATAACAACAAATAAAAACATCATAAAGAACATTAATGGAGATTCAATCGAATGAGATATTTTTAAAAACAATCACAAACTGAGCAAAGTTATAAGCAATATCAAACATGGACAGAACTGAAAACAATTTCTCATACAAATGTGTAAAATTAAGAACAACATTGGAGTTAAAATAATATCATAGTAACAATCAGAGTTATTTCTACTTTGAAAACAAGTCAGCAATATTATAACACATTTTGTGGCCACACTAATAAAAAACAAACAACAATCAGTTGGCAATATTTTCATTGGTGTTACATGTAAACAATACAAAATTTATCATTCTATATTATAAAGTGACATGTTACAACAAATACTATTGGCTGAGAGGTCTAAAGTGGTGTCACCAATACTTCACTTTGCATAATAAAAGGTGAATTATTGTAGGTTTAATCCATATATTTTGATTTTCTTTTTTGCAAAATAAATTTTTTTCAATCTCTTTTTGATTACTTTTTTTCCAAAAATAAAAACATGTAATAGTTTAATTATACAAAATCCTTGGGATAAGACAAAAGCTCTAAGGACATCAAGTAATTTTTCTTATATTATTCATAAGGGTAGTGGATAGTGGATATGCAAATAAAACAGTGAATATGACAAATATTATGACAAAATAAAAGGTATCTATCTGTGTAACTTCATAATAAAGTAAAACAAAAAAATATATAAGATGTATCATGAAAATGAAAAGAATAGTATCATAATCAGGATTTGAACTAATGACTAAAAAAAGTTCTTGCTAGCCTTGCTGTCTTTACCACTAACCTACCTATCAGAAGATATTTCTAACAGTAGCTTGTTTATAAAAGTTAAATCCACATTTCCATGGGTTTACATTCTATTTATAAACAAAAACATTGCCAATTAATCTAGGTCAACACAAAATAAAGGATGCTCAGCAGTTAACAAACAGTAATATATTACAAGTGTTTATGTAAGCTTTTAATTGATATCATAGTTAAAATATATACCCTGAGAAATTAGCATTAATTATTGAGTGATGGTCCAACATTTATATGAAAAATGGTGCTAAATTTTCCTACATGTAAAACCAGTATTTGTATAAAGCATAAAATGAGTTGTCCTGCCTCAATACAATTAAATCACCAAACTCTCTTGCAGAAAATAAGCCCTTCACTCTTTGAGAACATGCAGCCTCATGATCTTTCATATTTTATAGATTTATAGAGGTGTTTTACAGCAGTTCATTAATGGAACATATCAAAGTTAGACCATGTACAGACAAGGTAAAAAACTAGTTATGATGGTATTGATCAAAGGCTGATACAGCATTGATCATGATACAGTCACCTGGCACCTTCATCTGACACAATACTGGACCAGTCTTGTACAGTGTAGACCCTGATCTTAACAGTGTTTAAACCTTGATATTACAGTGTGTAGGACCTGATCTTAAATGTTTGACACTGATCTTACACAGTGTAGACTCAGATCTTACACAGTGTAGACTCAGATCTTACACAGTGTAGACTCAGATCTTACACTGTGTAGACTCAGATCTTACACAGTGTAGACTCAGATCTTACACAGATTATACCAAAGTCTTACACACCGCTAACATTGATCTTACAATATAGACCCTAATCTTATTGTGTAAACCCTGATCTTACAGTGGTAAACCTGATCATACAAAGTGTAGACCCTCATCTCAGTGTTGACCCTGATTTTACATAGTTGAATCTAATCTTTCACAGTGTTGACCCTAATCTTTGAAAGAATATACCCTGATCTTACACAGTTTATACCCTGGCCTGAAGGTTATAAAGCTGAGATTGGAAACCAGTCTCAAATCTCAAGCATCTGATTGGCTGAAATGGCGACCAGTCGCCATTTCAGCCAATCAGATGCTTGAGATTTGAGACTGGTTTCCATGCTCAGCTTTATAACCTTGGGCACTGATCATTTAAATAGTAGACACTGATCTTACACAGTGTAGACTCTGAGCATACATACTGTCAACCCTTCTCATATACATTGTAGATCTTAATCTAAAACAGATCGCAAATCAGTCTTAAAAAGTGTAGAGCTTCTTGAGCATTCTAGCATTAACTTATATCAAAAGTAAACAAAAGTTAAACTCACTTCACGCCAAATATTTATTCTATATATAAAATACCATAATTAATGGTGCTTTTTGTGATATTTGTGACATGATTACATTTTGAAATTTACCTATATGAAAAGAACTAGCATTTTTCTATCATTTTCCATTACTGCTAGGTGATGTTAAATATTTTGAATGAATCAATACTTTTACTGTTAAAAATCATTTTCCATAACTGCTAGGTGATGTAAATATTTTGAATGAATCAATACTTTTACTGTTAAAAATCATTTTCCACAACTGCTAGGTGATGTAAATATTTTGAATGAATCAATACTTTTACTATTAAAAACTATGTTGTCCAAAATGTTGTCTGCTAAAATGGAAATGTAATTTCAGTGGACACATTCAAGACTTCAAGACATATAAAAGGGTAATAACAATATCTGATGTCCGAGTGTCTTGTGGTTGCCTTTCAACCACAAAAATGGGTAATAAAAATTCATTACAGAAAATAATTAAGAAAACAAATAACTTGACATGTAAATACTTCGTTGTAAGCAATATAAAACAATAATATAAAAACACTTGTAATACTGAAGAATATAAGGATTGGATGAGCAGAACACAATGTATGAGGTTTGAATAAGTAATGCTAATAAGGGTTTCAGATAAAGTCCCCAGTACTTGCTGACCCAAGAATGTATTAACTTTTCCCAAGTTACTGCTAGTAAGATGGATTCCAGGTGACATGCTTGTACTTGGCCTTGATTGCATCATGAAGTTCCTGAGAATGTTCAGCATCCCTTGTCTCACACACCACCTTAACCTGCAAAACAGAAAAGCATTAGCATCCCTTGTCTCACACATCACCTTTACCTGCAAAACAGACAAAGCATTAGCATCCCTTGTCTCACACATCACCTTAACCTGCAAAACAGACAAAGCATTAGCATCCCTTGTCTCACACACCACCTTAACCTGCAAAACAGACAAAGCATTAGCATCCCTTGTCTCACACATCACCTTTACCTGCAAAACAGACAAAGCATTAGCATCCCTTGTCTCACACACCACCTTAACCTGCAAAACAGACAAAGCATTAGCATCCCTTGTCTCACACACCACCTTAACCTGCAAAACAGACAAAGCATTAGCATCCATTGTCTCATACATCACCTTAACCTGCAAAACAGACAAAGCATTAGCATCCATTGTCTCATACATCACCTTAACCTGGAAAACAGAAAAGCATTAGCATCCCTTGTCTCACACATCACCTAAACCTGCAAAACAGACAAAGCATTAGCATCCATTGTCTCACACATCACCTAAACCTGCAAAACTGAAAAGCATTAACATCCCTTGTCTAACACATCACCTTAACCTGCAAAACTGAAAAGCATTTGCATCCCTTGTCTCACACATCACCTTAACCTGCAAAACTGAAAAGCATTTGCATCCCTTGTCTAATGCATCACCTTAACCTGCAAAACTGAAAAGCATTTGCATCCCTTGTCTCACACATCACCTTAACCTGCAAAACTGACAAGAGCTGTCAGAGGAGACAGCATGCTCGACTATTCGAATCATTTGAAACAAATGCAATTTGAAGATTAAAACAATAACAACTATGGCCATACATTCATGTGCAATCAGGAAAAATATTAACAAGTGAATGGTACGGGAGAAATTCTTTTCAAATAACAGAAATAATTCCTAAATGTACCATAAATATTAAACTGAATAGGGGAATAACTATGAAATATTTCTGAATTTGTTAGAAAACTTGTTAGTAATTTTTTATTAGAGACATTTACTTTTAGTCAAATATCAATCACTTCAGTAATGTTACAGAAAAAGAACTGAAATGAAAATATAATGGTAGTTTGAAGTTGATACCTTAAGTATTTGCAAAGTTATCGATTAAGTGCACTTAAGTGAAAATAAAAGTGAAACTAGAAATGTGTCCATAGGACACAGATGCCCCGCTATGCATCATTTTCAGACACTCAAGTGCAATGATGGGAATAATACGCGATACACTGCCCTTTCATGGTGAACATTTGTGTCAAGTTTTTTTGAAATCCCTCCATTTATAATGAAGTTACAGCCTGGACAAGAAAATTCTATTTTTAGTAACAGTGACCTTGACCTTGGACCTTCAGGCTTGGGTATTGTGCGGACACACTGCCTTTTCATGAACATTTGTGCAAAGTTATTTTCAAATCCCTCCATTTATAACAAAGTAACAGCCAGGACAAGATAATTGTATTTTTAGTAACAGTGACCTTGACCTTTGACCTAGAGGCATGGGCATGGTACGTGACACACCGCCCTGTCATGGTGAGCATTTGTGTCAAGTTATTTTGAAATCCTTCCATTCATAACAAAGTTACAGCCTGGACAAGAAAATTCTATTTTTAGTAACAGTGACCTTGACCTTTGATCTACAGGCATGGGTATTGTGCGGACACACCACCTTATCATGGTGAACATTTGTGCCAAGATATTTTGAAATCCCTCCATTCATAACAAAGTAACAACCTAGACAAGAAAATTCTATTTTTATTAACAGTGACCTTGACCATTGACCTACAGGCTTGGGCATGTACGTGACACACCGTCTTGATATGGTGAACAATTATACCAAGTTATTTAAAAACCCAATAAGAAATAACAAAGTTACAGAGTGGACACGATTTTGCAAGAAAATTCTATTTTTAGTAACAGTGACCTTGACCTTGGACCTACAGGCATGGGTATTGTACGCGACACACCGCCTTGTCATGGTGAACATTTGTGCCAAGTTATTTTGAAATCCCTCTATTCATAATGAAGTTAAGGGCCGACAGTATATTTTGCTTAACACAAAATGTAAGCGAAAAAGGGGCATAATTTGAAAAATATTGGAAGAAGGGTTATGGGTCTTGTTGGTTATGATGTAGATTTTGATGGTGAAAATATATTTCAAGTTTTAAGGCAATATCTCAAGTAGTTTTAAAGTTAGGGGCAAAATGCATATTATATTTGACACAAAATATAAGAAAAAAGGGGCATAACTTGAAATATATTGACAGCAGAGTTATGGGTCTTGTTGGTAATGATGTAGAATTTGATGGTACATATATATTCCAAGTTTCAAGTTGATATCTCAAGTAGTTTATAAGTTATGGACCAAAGTGCATATTTTCCTTAACGCAAAATTTAAGTGAAAAAGGGGCATAACTTGAAAAGTATTTGTAGCAGAGTTATGGGTGTTGTTGGTAATGATGTAGAATTTGATGGTGAATATATATTCCAAGTTTCAAGTTGATATCATAAGTAGTTTTCAAGTAATGGACCAAAGTGCATTTTTTGTTTAACGGACGTCGACGCCGACACCGGGGCGAGTAGGATAGCTCCCCTATTCTTCGAATAGTCGAGCTAAAAAGCATTTGCATCCCTTGTCTCACACATCACCTTAACCTGCAAAACTGAAAAGCATTTGCATCCCGTGTCTAACGCATCACCTTAACCTGCAAAACTGAAAAGCATTTGCATCCCTTGTCTAACGCATCACCTTAACCTGCAAAACAGAAAAGCATTAGCATCCCCTGTCTCACACAACACCTTAACCTGCAAAACAGAAAAATACTAGCATTACTTGTCTCACACTCCCTTAAACTGCAAAAAAGACAAAGCATCAACATCCCCTGTCTTACACACCACCACGCACCACTCGTCATACACACTACCTTAACTTGCAAAACAGACAATACATTTATTTAGCATTCCTTGTATACAGAAAAAACTAGCGCGAAATCTGTCAAAATCAAGCATCTCTTTGCCAATGGGAAAGGTGCAATATAGTCGTGTGTTGAAATAATGTATTCTGATTGGTGGATATTTCATAAGTTCGAAACCTCATACAAGGTTTTTATCAGGCTGACAATTGGTAATAATTATTTTTTTGACATAAATCTGGAAATCCAGTTTCCAAATCATAAACTAGAATGTTGTGTTCCGCGGAACACATGTGTCGCCTGCATGGAAAAAATTGAAATGTGGGCATATGTTTAATCATATATAATAAAAATATTTTTTTTTAAGTTGAATTCAATACTACACAACAGAACACATGTGTCATCTAAATTGCATTTAAAAGGGTAATAACTATAATAATGGTGAAACTCAAGTTATCATCTTCAAAAATTGGTTTGTGCACACAGATGAGTTTTTCAAAGTATTAAGTGAATTGAACAAGTACTTTCCATTTTACAGGCAACACTAAGTTTCATGTTAAAGTTGCATTTGAAAGGGACATAACTAGTAAAATATTAAAACTGGAGTTTTAATTTTTGTAGTTGTCGATGGCACTGTTCATGTTGATGATACAATCCAATTATTCAATGAATACATCAAGTACTTTCAAATTATACACAACATTA
Source organism: Corbicula japonica (assembly GCA_038501625.1). Classification (NCBI taxonomy): domain Eukaryota; kingdom Metazoa; phylum Mollusca; class Bivalvia; order Venerida; family Cyrenidae; genus Corbicula; species Corbicula japonica. The sequence continues at coordinate 2,273,600 of JAZAYU010000062.1, read as the reverse complement.
AGTTTCATGTGAAATTTGCATATGAAAAGAAAATAGTCAAAAGGAGTTATGATTCTTGTTGTAACCGATATTGTTGTTGTTCATGAAGATGATATATTCGAAGAGTGAATAGGACTAGTACTTTAAAAGTTATAGGCAACATTAAGTTTCATGTTAAAGTTGTATATTAAAGGGACACAACTCATAAAATAGTCCAGCAGGAGTTATCATTCTTATTCTTCATAATGACGCTGTCCATGAAGATGATTTATTTCGAATATCAAGTTTATTTTCAAAGTTAAAGTCAACATTAAGTTTCATGTTAAAGTTGCATTTGAAAGGGGCATAACTCAAAATATAATCAAACAGGAGTTATGATTCTTTTTGTTACCAATATTGTTGATCATGCTGATAATGTATTCCAAGTATGAAGTGAATAGGACAAGTACTTTCAAAGTTATAGTTAACATTAAGTTTCATGTAAAAGTTGCATTTGAAAGGGGCATAACTCAAAAAATATTGAAACTGGAGTTATCATTCTTGTCGTCACAGATGGCATTGTTCATGCTGATGATATATTCCAAGTATGAAGTGAATAGGACAAGTACTTTCAAAGTTATAGGCAACATTAAGTTTCAGATTTAAGTTGGATTTGAAAGGGGCATAACTAAAAAAAATTTGAAACTGCAGTTATCATTCTTGTCATCACAGATGGCATTGTTCATGCTGTGGATATATTCCAAGTATGAAGTGAATAGGACAAGTACTTTTAAAGTTATAGGCAACATAAAGTTTCAGATTAAAGTTGCATTTGAAAGGGGCATAACTCAAAAAATATTGAAACTGGAGTTATCATTCTTGTCGTCACAGATGGCATTGTTCATGCTGATGATATATTCCAAGTATGAAGTGAATAGGACAAGTACTTTCAAAGTTATAGGCAACATTAAGTTTCAGATTAAAGTTGCATTTGAAAGGAGCATAACTCAAAAAATATTGAAACTGGAGTTATCATTCTTGTCGTCACAGATGGCATTGTTCATGCTGATGATATATTCCAAGTATGAAGTGAATAGGACAAGTACTTTCAAAGTTATAGGCAACATTAAGTTTCAGATTTAAGTTGCATTTGAAAGGGGCATAACTAAAAAAAATTTGAAACTGCAGTTATCATTCTTGTCATCACAGATGGCATTGTTCATGCTGATGATATATTCCAAGTATGAAGTGAATAGGACAAGTACTTTTAAAGTTATAGGCAACATTAAGTTTCAGATTAAAGTTGCATTTGAAAGGGGCATAACTCAAAAAATATTGAAACTGGAGTTATCATTCTTGTCGTCACAGATGGCATTGTTCATGCTGATGATATCTTCCAAGTATGAAGTGAATAGGACAAGTACTTTCAAAGTTATAGGCAACATTAAGTTTCAGATTAAAGTTGCATTTGAAAGGAGCATAACTCAAAAAATATTGAAACTGGAGTTATCATTCTTGTCGTCACAGATGGCATTGTTCATGCTGATGATATATTCCAAGTATGAAGTGAATAGGACAAGTACTTTCAAAGTTATAGGCAACATTAAGTTTCAGATTAAAGTTGGGGGACTACCGCACGACGGCACCGACGACAACGACGACGACGACACCGGACATTAGCATCCCTATGTGTCTACCTGCTATCGCAGGCGACACAAAAAGAAGCTTAACAGCATTAAGAAAATAGTTTAAAATAAATTTAAAAAAAAAGAACTGGGAATCCATTAATGTCAAAGAAGTATATATTTAAAAGTTTGTGTAGGACACACAAATAGATAACAATTATCATTAACTCAAGAGACTGTAAAAGACTGGTGAGGCTCCACAATTGGTATTTTCTCACAAAAATGGTTTGTTGTATAAATATGAGGATGAACTTTATAAATAGAGTGGTTTCAATGGATAGACACATGGACTAACGGATGGACAACAAGGCAACTATATGTTCCCTTATTTTTTATATATATATATCACAGTAGGTTCATCTTGGCTATGCAATATGGTGTTAACATGTTTAATAGATTTTAATAGAAAACTGGTTACCGGTAATAAGAAAGAACTACCTGGTTTTTATGCTCTTACCTGAACAGCAAATATATCAGTTTTTATCCATGCTCTTTCATGGAAGATATCTTTTATACTGAAAGTGGATAAAACATAACGTCATTTTCTCAACAGATATGACTAGTATGGCATGGATGAACAGTGTTGATCCAAATAAGCCAGCATATCCATGCCATGCAATCAGTTCTAAACTTCATTTCGTTATTTCTTACCAAGAAGCACAGTTTGACAAAGAAATGTTTTACTAAATACATTATATACACGTTATTATAAAATATATTATTTATTTTATCTAACAAACTGTTATGCCTTTTGTTTTGATATTTTTCTGTATCAAAGTTGTAGCAAGTCGGTGATAATTTACAATTTGCTATCATTTTTTGCTAAACAAGAATTCTCAAAATTTTAGTTAGACTTTGTTCATTTCTTAATAAAAAAGATGTAACATGCAAAAAAGGTATTTTATTAACCACATAATTGTATACTTTTTATTTTTTATGCAATCAGTTGACTTTAACCATTGTGTTTTTCCTTCTATACCTACCATAAACATCTTAGTTTGACTAAACAAATGTGTCAGAGACCCTTAATTATAAAATATTGGATCTTGATCTGCATTGTTCACTTTTTGGTCAGAAAAAAACTTGTAAAATAAAAAACAAACACTGCAGATCCTCATCTACTCTGTTTGACCACACCATAATTGCCTGTATATGGAGAAAAGGGTTAAAAATAATTCATGTATCACTGATCAATATTTTTTTAATAAACAAATTGGTTGTTTCTTTTTTGTTCAGTAAATATTGGTGAGTAAAAGCTATAAACCTATCTTATCTAATATGCCATATCAAAGTTCAAATATGTGAGGCATTTTGAACTGGGAACATTATACAAACCTAACACCAAGTCCAGCCATAAGTTTGGTAAGTTCGGCAATACCTCCCGGCCGATCACTGACTGTAGCAACAAACCTAACCAGTCTGCCATCTGCTGCGAGACCTCGCTCAATCACACGCCCCAAAGCTGTTGTGTCAATATTACCTCCACAGGCTGCTATCACAACTCTAAAGAGATATAAAAAATCTCAAATCTAGCTGGCTAATGACAAAAAATAAAAATTGGTGTTTACAAAACAGCTGCACTATGTTGGAAAGGGATTCTATTATATATTGAATACATGTAAATTATCTTTAAAATATTATTGCTCAAAAAAATAAGCTATTCAAATAATTTTATGTTACATTGAGCAGAATTTTTTTTTTGGAGGCCCCTTTCGGGTAACCCCTTTTATTAACATTCACTTGCATGACATATTATGCATATAAACATACACACATTAATACTTTCGAATAATAATTAACATTCATGTAATTAGTTGTTGTTTTCAACAATATAATGACATAATAAATAGGAAGAAAATTTACATTGCAAGCAACATGTTTTTAAGTGTGAAGTAACTATTTTAGGAAAAAATAAAAAGGTCAAATTCAAGTGTTTCAATGAGAAAGAATTTTAAAAAAGAACAAGAAGATAATTTAAACAATGATAATTTGGACGGTCATTTCCAATGTACAGAAGGGGCTATATATTTTATTTATAGAACGACCATTTTACTTGGTGTCTCAAGTTTGCTTTTAAAGAAAGCTACTTCTTTCTCAATGTCTATTCTAGAATCTAAAAAGGAATTAAAGTGTTCGAAGTTTGGTATACTTTTCTTAATTTTCATTTTGAAGATATAATATTTGCATGCTATTATAATATAGTTTATGCTGCTGTCATTTATTGTTTTATTCGCAATACCTAAACTATAGTCTGTTTAATTTCTTTATTATTTATTGTAATACCTTTAATTATTTTGTCTTCATGCACTGTTTGTGAGAGAAATTCAATACATATTATAAATAGTGATGAAGATAAAGGACAACCTTGTCGAACCCCTCTTTCAATTGGAAAGAAATCATTATATATAACCGTTATTAATTACTGCACTTTCGGCACTTTTATAAAATAATTTAATCCACTGTATAAACGAATTTCCAAATCTTAAATGTTCTAAACATTAAAAATAAAATTATGTTCAAGACTATCAAAAGCACACTCAAAATCCCAGAAAAACAGTAAACATGGTAATTTATTTTTTTCAACGTGATCAATGATTTCAAATATTAGTCTTATATTTTCACCAATGTATCTTCCTTTAATAAATCCTGTTTGTTCAGGTCTAATGAGATAGGGTAGTTCTTTTTTAATTCTGTTAGCGATTGCTTTGGGTGCTATTTTATAATATACATTTAACAAACTAATTGGCCTCCAGTTGGTTAAATTATTAAAATCTTTTCCCGCTTTTGGTAATAGTGTAATCAAACTTTGATTTTGGAGATCTGATAATCTTCCATTTACAAAAGATTAATTTATCGAATTTATATAATATTCTTTCAACTGTGGCCAAAAGGTTTTATAACATTCGACGGTAATACTATCAGAGCCAGGGCTTTTATTATGCTTCATATCATAGGGTGCTAAACAACATTCATATTCCATAAGACAACCGTCTCATTCTTTGAGCAGAATTATTTTACAATATTTCAAAGAATAATAGATGAAAAATTTTACTTTAATTTCTGAAAATGTTGTAACTAAAAGATATCAATCAGGAGTTTTCTCCCCTGATGCAAGTGATTAACACAATGTAAATAATTAAAGGTTTCAACCTTTTTCTCTTTATATAAGGATTTAACCTGTATGCAACCAGTGTTGATCCAAAACAGATGGCACATCATTCTTGGTCAGAAAAAAACTATTAAATATAAACGCCCTAATAGCAAACAATGAATATTCTGCTCTGAGTGTAGAGATGGGCTGATATGGAATAACCATGGACAGAAGACACCCATGTGATAAAAGTCTATAGAGTAAAGGGATAAGCAAAACCCTTTTGTAATATGAGATGCAAACATGACCACAAAATGTCAACATGATTTCTACGAGTCTGTCTAACATAAAGTGTCATATATATAATAATAAAACCATTTTTTATTTGTGGGGAATCATTTTCATATAATTTTTTTTGGGCAGTTCCATATATTAAATATATTATAAAGTAGTCTAACTTTTTGCCCGCCAGTTCTGGAAGAAGTCCTTCGACAACAGCTGCAAGTCCCGTTGCACCAGCTCCCTCAACCACGGCTTTCTCCAGCTCTATCAGTCGTAATATAGCAAGAGCTATATTCTCCTCTCTAAACAAATTAGATAAAGTTATAAGTTATAAAACTGAACATGGAGTCCTGTCTCAGATCTCAGCAATCTACCTGGTTGATATTTAGCTCAGACTTAAAACCTACCAATGGAAAGCTTGATATTTGCAATTGTGACTGGTTTCAAAAATCAATATTATATCCTTAAGGTTAGAACAGTAATACAATATTTGAGTACTTCAAATTGCTTTTGTGTTTATATAGAAATGCTTTGACAGTCTGCTGATTTAAATACATTGTCAAATATGTAAGCAACATGAATGATATATGAAGTATGAAAAACAATTCTCAAAAGCTCAGCAGAAAAAAAAACCTAAGGTTTTGTATGTATCTTCCATAACAATTAAAACTTAATAGGAAAGCACTTCACTCAAGATTAAGCAGATAATGTAGAAATAGTTTTGTGTGCAATGATGAAAACAAACATTAATTGACCAATTTAACATCCTTGGAGAGTAATGACTATAAACCCTTTCCTCCCTATATACACATTTTTACAAATGTGTGACCAGTGTACATCCAGATCAGCCAGCACATCCGTGCCGTCTGATCAGGATCTGCACTGGATGCAATCTGGTCAGAAATAACCTAAAGAATCATAGAGCGAACAGTTCATATCCTGATTAGACGGCACTGATGTGCCGGCTGATCTGGATGTACACTGTTTGCCCAAGCAATAAAGTTGTGTCTATGGAGGAATATAAGTATCTTGCATGTGTGTGAGGTGAAGATGGAAAAATCTGTCACCGAGGGGGAACTGTTTTGCGGGAACGAGGCTCTGCCGAGTTCCCGCCAAAACAGTTAACCCGAGGTGGCAGATTTTTCTATCTTTACCGAATGTCGCATGCAAGATACATTTTCTTGCATAGCTTTTAGTGTTCATAACATTTATGTATATGTATAAAACTTAATTTTGTCGCTTTACGCTGAAATTTTGAGGTTTACGCATACCTTATTTTGTAAATGACGTCACTAACTTGAATAAATTAGGTCAAATACTTGAAGACGTGACGTCACTCATGTATCACGTGAACGTTGTCTTTTCCCTAGGGAAAAGTTAAGATTTTCTTTCCCCGGTAAATCATGTGGAAATACTTATCCGGTATGCAAGAAAGGGTTAAGTATTTACTAAGTGCTTACTTGACAACCACCATCTTGTCAATGAGATCCTTGGCTGTGGCAAAAGCATTCACTCCTACTGTAGGTACTGCCAATCCTGAAGACAGAAAAAAATTATAATTATAAATATGCAGGTTGATTGAATTAATATCCTTGAATGATGAAGTAGGTTTATAACACCAATGAAACTACCAAGTTTGAGGGCAATAAGTTCAAACATCCTCCAGTTATTGATCAGACAAGTTTTAGCATTTAAGGTCATTAACTTAGCATATATATTTACTTATCATGACCAACTTATCCACCAAACATGGGACATTAGGCACCAGTGTTCTACAGTTATTGACTGGACAAGTTTTTTGCACTTAAGTTCATCATGACCTTCACATTTGACCTATTGACTTTAAAATTAGGTATGCTTCAATTCTAAAAGATACAGGTAAGCTTCAATCCTACAGAGTTCAGATATGCTCCAAACCTACAAAGCTCAGTTATGCTCCAAACCTAGAAAGCTCAGTTATGCTCCAAACCTACTAAGTTCAGATATGCTCCAATCCTACAAAGCTCATAAATGCTCTAATTCTACAAAGTTTATATATTATCCAATCCTACAAAGTTCAGATATGATCTAATCCAACAAAGTTCAGATATGTTCCAATTCTACAAAGTAATAAATATGCTCCAATCCTACAATGTTCAGATATGCTCCAAAACTACAAAGTTCAGATATGCTCCAAAACTACAAAGTTCAGATATGCTCCAAAACTACAAAGTTCAGATATGCTCCAAAACTACAAAGTTCAGATATGCTCCAAAACTACAAAGTTCAGATATGATCCAATTCTACAAAGTTCAGATATAATCCAATTCTACAAAGTTCCGATATGATTCAATCCTACAAAGTTCAGATATGCTCCATCCTACAAAGTTCATATATGCTCCAATCCTACAAAGTTCAGATATGATCCAATCCTACAAAGTTCAGATATTATCCAATCCTACAAAGTTCAGATATGATCCAATTCTACAAAGTTCAGATATGTTCCAATCCTACAAAGTTCAGATATGATCCAATCCTACAAAGTTCAGATATGATCCAATCCTACGAAGTACAGATATGCTCCAATCCTACAAAGTTCAGATATGATCCAATTCTACGAAGTTCAGATATGCTTAAATCAAAGTCCAACAAAGTAAGGATATGCTCTTGTGATATGCTCCAACCAAAAAACTAATGTATATGCCCCAAATATTAGATATGCTCTTATCCAGCGAAGCAAAACACAATTGCACTGTGTCCAGTTTTCTTTCAAGTCATGAACATGTTGAACTAACACTAATTCTCTCAATGAAAAAAACCCTTATCCTGAACAACTCTCTTGATGATTGAGAAAATGTCAAAAAGAAACTTTTGCTACAAGTTTGAAAGCAACGCTGAAATTCTCCAACTTTTCCAAATTTGGAAAATGTTCACAAACAATTGTCTGGTGATTTTTGTCACTCTGAATGCGTACAATAAGTTTATAAAATTTGCTGTTCATTGTTAGCCAAAGGCTTTTGGTTGCCGATTTGATAATTTAAGTTTTTTTGTTGTTAGTTGTTGATGTTGTCTACAATCTCAACCTTGAAATTAACTGGTTAATGAGCAAGCACTTAGAAGATAGTAATTGTTTAAATACGGACTCATTATGCTATTATCAAATTAGTGCAAATGTGATTACAATGATATCATTATATTTTGCACTCAAATCCAATTAAGCAAGGGGCTAAACTGATGCAATATTAAATATTGTTTACACATTGAGTTGTATCACTATGTGTTTATAACTGGGTTACTAACTGTATATTAAAAACATAACGGTTCAAACAGTCATTACTATTATGTGTGACATTTACAAATACATTTAGTCTGAATAGAAATTATAAGGAATTGGGAATCAATAAAAACAATACAATACAATTTTCCCAGTAGTATCTGTAATTCAGTTATTCATTCATTCATTCATTCATTAATTCTGTCATGATAAAATCATGGAGGAGATGTTTCCATGCACCATATTTACACTTCAACTTGGTCTTCGATGATAAAGTCTTTATAATTTAATAATTATATTAATTTCAGATGGTTAACAGTGTGACATATTACTTTAAGAGGCGTGGCTACAAAAGAACGATTTGCAGTCTATTGGACGATGCACAATATTTTGATGTGTGACATTGACAATACGCACTCTTTGCCACAAGTTGCTGCGAAAAATAGTTCCGTCATTCACTTTGTATTTAAAGTAGCTGTCCCAACTTAATTTTTGTATATAGGGCTTACCACATTCCTCCCCAGCACATTCATCGATAAAAAGAAAAGAATCAAAATCTCAATAACGGTAAAATGTCGTTCAATGATACTTTGCACAAATGAATGTTACTAATGTATTTTTATTTTGCATACAGTAAGACACATTAAAAAAGTAAAGAAAAAAAAGCTAGACCTAAATATTCCTTAAAATTCTATTTGCATAAATTCACAACAACTTAGCAATATATAACATTATTTTAAATTCCCACGTGATTGTAATGATACTGACAAGAAAATGTTGTGTACATGTACTTTGAAAAGAACTTTCAACTACTTAAAGAGAAATCAATGATTGTCATCTGTTTATGCGACCAGGAAGCGACCAGGAAATTGAAGGTCAAACACACTTTTACTAGTATCTCAAAAAGTTTACATAATTATGTAAGTCACAAGGACACAAAACAGTTGGATTGTTTTAAGTAATTATTTTATCGCCCCGTCTAGATCTGCCCCTGCAGAGACAGTCACATTCACATTTGTATCTGATGGGAATACAACAGTTCACACATATGGTGTCCTTAAAATTGCCTGTGAAATATACACCTGGCAAAATATAGTAAATAAGCTTACATAGAATTTAACACTATGAAGACTTTATCTCTACAGGAAATAAGTGTTCATACAGCAGTTTACTATTTTAGCAGGTTCAACTTGGTACATTAATGACGGTCACATTTTTGGACACGACATTTTGTGACAGCAGGAAACAAAACAATATATACAGTACTTGAAACAAATCATGATTATAGAACAGCTGTGCCATTTCTAACACATTTATAGAAATACACAAGAGGAAAATGGACAAGTGTTTAGAGCATCAGTTTTCCAGGCCTTAGGTCATAAACCTGACACTGGAGACCAGTTTGAAATCTCAGACAATGAAGACTAGCCTCCATCTCAGCCAATCAGAAGCATGAGATTTTATACTTGTTGCTGATCTCAGTTTAATGACCTTGGCCCTGATCCAGAGGTTGCAAAATCAGTGTAATAACTGGCTTGAGATCCAAGAAAGAGTCTTACAGTATTACTAGATGCACTTCCTTATCTTCAATGAACCCTTTATGCTGCATATATATGGGTTTTATCACATGTGCAAACAATGTAGATCCAGACCAGCTGGCACATCCATACATATGTCTGAACCTATATTGTTTGCCGGCGGAAAACAGCCATATCCCATGGAGTTAAGGGTTAATGAATGATAAAACATGAAGTATCCTCTAGTTGTAGTAATACAAAGAATTGCATGAGTGGATCCAGTGGCCTAATGTTAAGCCCTAGACAAACCAGTATTGAACAAGAGCCATGTTACACATGGTTAAATCCCCCCGCCGGAAAAAGTAACCTGAAGGTTGTACTTTCGTATAATTTACCTGGAGAGGAAATCCTTTTAAATTTGGAGTTAAAATTTTTAAACAAAATTTATCAAGTAAATCTGATAAAGGGGAATAACTCTAAAATTAGGCAAGGTAGAGTTATTGGACTTGCACACTGCACTACCTACTGTGCTCTGTCAGTATATGAAATTTGAATAAATCCCTCAAGTAGTTTTTGAGTTATGCTCCTGACAAAATTTATTAAGTAATTCTGATAAAGAGGAATAACTCTAAAAAAGGCAAGGTAGAGTTATTGGACTTGCACACTGCACTACCTACAATGTGCTCTGTCAGTGTATGAAGTTTGAATAAAATCCCTCAAGTAGTTTTGGAGTTATGCTCTGGAAAAAATGTATCAAGTAAATGTGATAAAGGGGAATAACTCTATAAAAGGCAAGGTAGAGTTATTGCACTTGCACACTGCACTACATAACAATGTGCTCTGTCAGTGTATGAAGTTTGAATAAAAGCCCTCAAATAGTTTTGGAGTTGTGCTCCGGAAAGAATATATCAAGTAAATATGATAAAGAGGAATAACTCTTAAAATAGGCAAGGTAGAGTTATTGTTCTTGCACTCTGCACTACCTACCAATGTGCACTCTGCACTACCTACCAATGTGCTCTGTCAGTGTATGAAGTTTGAATAAAAGCCCTCCAGTAGTTTTGGACTTATGCTCCGGACAAAATTTATCAAGTAAATATGATAAAGGGGAATAACTCTTAAAATAGGCAAGATAGAGTTATTGTTCTTGCACAATGCACTACCTACCAATGTGCTCTGTCAGTGTATGAAGTTTGAATAAAATCCCTCAAGATGTTTTGGAGTTATGCTCCGGACAACAAAATTTATCAAGTAAATATGATAAAGGGGAATAACTCTAAAAATAGGCAAGGTAGAGTTATCGTTCTTGCACACTGCACTACCTTCAAATGTGCTCTGTCAGTGTAGGAAGTTTGAATAAAATCCCTCCAGTACTTTTGGACTTATGCTCTGGCAAGTAAATATGATAAAGGGGAATAACTCTAAAAACAGGAAAGATAGAGTTATTGTTCTTGCACAATGCACTACCTACCAATGTGCTCTGTCAGTGTATGAAGTTTGAATAAAATCCCTCCAGTAGTTTTGGACTTATGCTCCGGACAAAATTTATCAAGTAAATATGATAAAGGGGAATAACTCTAAAAATAGGCAAGGTAGAGTTATTGTTCTTGCACACTGCACTACCTACCAATGAGCTCTGTCAGTGTAGGAAGTTTGAATAAAATCCCTCCAGTAGTTTTGGACTTATGCTCCAGACAAAATTTATCAAGTAAATATGATAAAGGGGAATAACTCTAAAAATAGGCAAGATAGAGTTATTGTTCTTGCACACTGCACTTCCTTCCAATGTGCTCTGTCAGTGTATGAAGTTTGAATAAAATCCCTCCAGTAGTTTTGGACTTATTCCCGGACAAAATTTATCAAGTAAATATGATAAAGGAGAATAACTCTAAAAATAGGCAAGGTAGAGTTATTGTTCTTGCACAATGCACTACCTACCAATGAGCTCTGTCATTGTATGAAGTTTGAATAAAATCCCTCCAGTAGTTTTGGACTTATGCTCCGGACAAATTCTTTCGGATAATTAGAAACAGATAATAGCATGACAGAATTCTGGATGTTTGGTAAAAATAATGTATGAAAAACATAGCATCTACAGTAGAAAAAGTTTTTCTGGTGATCTGACCTGGACCTCGTTAAAATGCAAGATGACCCATTTCAAGCTGCATTTGGACATCATCAAAACAAACATCCTGACTAAGTTAAAAAGATTATCAGAAGAAAATTAGGACTATAGAGAGGACCTTCGTAAATTTTTATCTTTGATATCACCCAGTGACCTTGTTCAGGTTCAAGATAACCACGATGTGATTGTGACTTAGCTGTCCTCTCAGAAACTCGAAATATTGTCACAGGTGACATGAACATTGTGTTACAACAATCTTCACTTTATGTCAATTTTGGCAATTATATCCTCAAAATTTTCAAGTCAGTACATGTATCTTAAAAATTATAGAAGCAATTCAAACCACAAGATTTTAAGAACCATCTGCACCTCCAACAAATTTTGTACTGAGCCAGAGGAAAATTGTGTCACAATAATCTACACTTGCCAAACGCCAAACATCTTAAGTTTAAAATCAAGATAAAGAAAATTGTTGAAGTAGCTCTGCCCTCCTTCAAAATATTATTGGTTAAGCCGTAAGAAATGTGTTCACAAAAATCAGCACTAATTGCTGAACAGACATTGAAAATTTCAAGAGATTATTTTGAAAACTTAAAGAGTAGACCATTGCTCCCTCCAACAAAAAAAAATGGTCTGGCCACATGAAAATTGTGTAACCATAATCTACACTTGATACATCTATAGTGTATCCATACCAGTCAACATCTTGAAAGTGTATTAGTTGTTTATGTTACAAGATTTTTAAGAACCTTGCCCCCCACCCGCCAAAAGAAATAGACTGAGCCAAATAAAAATTGTCATGCACATCTACCCATCTGCCCAAGGAATATTTAAATTTGAATTCAGTTTCATAAAAACTGTAGCTTGAAGTAGTTGGTGTCATAAAATTTTTAATCATGAACTCTCTAACTGCTCCTGTTCACAACATTTACAGGCTTTTAAAATGCTTAATACTCATTATATTGTTATTTAATATAATTTACCATCAGCAAGGGTTGAGTGGACTTCTGTAAACACTGGTTCACCAGCAGCAAGAGCATTGGTAAAACTTGGACACTTCTCAGACTCCACTCCCTGAAAAAACAAGTTCATTTTGATATCCTTGAATGGGAACTGGCACAAGGCAAACCTCAAAACTACACCCTCACCAGACACCCTCAAAGGCCTGGATATTTTCCCTAAGATCATACTCGTTACAATTCCAACTCTATTTAGGACATATGTCAGGTTTGTTAATTTTTTTTTCCTTTTAATCAGTGTTTTGTTCTGACAAACAATATAAAAAGACAGAACTGAAACTTGGGCTTATGTGTTGTTAATAAAATTATCACATAGTTACCTGTATCATAATTATTAAAAGAAAACTAAGAGATGTTAACATTAATACTAGTGATTCTGTTAAAACAAACTGACTGGCTACTATTTACTGGCATGTTCACTGATTGACTTACAATGACTTGGACGGAAGGTTTAAGGCTTTTGATGGCGAGAGCTGAGCCGGCTATCAGACCACCGCCACCAACAGGTATAATGACAGCATCCAGGTCCGGCACCTGATGTATGATCTCTAGACCCATTGTGCCCTGTCCAGCTAAGATATGTGGGTGGTCATACCTGAAACCATTGTATTGTAGCGTATTTTGTTTACTAATTCAATCCAATCAAATACATTAATTGCGTAAAACTAGGACATAGTTTATAGCAAAACATACAAAATTAATTACAAGTTTACAGTCTATTATCACTTATCAAATCATTAATCCTTTTTTCCGGGGGACAGGACTGTTTTACCATGAGCAGACAGTTTAGATCCAGATCAGCCAATAAATCCTTGCAATCTGATCATGATATGACCTGTTTTCATTTGATTCATAAGGTTATTTATGACCAAGAAGGAACTTGGGCCCAGGATCACAAAACTAAGTTTTGAGATCAGTCTCAAATCTCAAGGATCTGATTGGCTGAAATGGCGACTTGTCGCCATTTCAGCCAATCAGATGTTTGAGATTTGAGACTGATCTCAAAACTTAGTTTTGTGATCTTGGGCACAGTGTTGATTCAGATCAGATGACACATATGTGATGGCTTATCTGGATCATCACTTATCACACACATGATTAAACCTGTATATAGTAAAAGCAGGTAAAGTAAAAGCATTACTGTGTAAACAATTGAAAACATTGATGAAATTATTTGTTCAGTCTGACAGATCTCTTCTGACAAAAGACTCAGTTTTGCAATCTAAAAATGAACAAGCTAATTCCAGTGGCTGTTTACAATAAACTATACACCAACAATTACATAACGTTTCCTCCGTAGATACACATTTATTGCATGGGAGAACAGTTTAGATCCTGATCGGCGGGCACATCCGTGCCTTATGATCAGGATCTTAACTGTTCGCTTTTTGATTCATTAGGTTAATTCTGACCAAAACGCGATCAGATGGCATGGATGTGCTGATCTGGATCCACACTGGTGGTTCATACGTAAAAATGCGTATTTATGGAGGAAAGGGTTAAGTGTATTCAATATTCAACAAGTATTTAGTTTTACAAACCAGGTGATATCACTTACCCATTTATATACAGCAGACCTTGATCTTTGCCCATCTGCATTGCATGAACACGGGACTGTAAAAGCAAATGGAGCATTGTCAGATTCTTCTAGCTTCTTCATTAGTCTATGAAAAAGTATAAGTAGGCTCCAAATACATATTATAATCATTTATAAAACTGAAAAAAGTCTGCAATGTCAGACATTTTCATCAAAGCCAAATTTGTAATCAGCATTATGGATAACCATCTTCTAATATGACAAAGATTATAACATGGTTTTGATACATGCTGTTTCAAATGATTAATAAGCCAGAATTAAGTACTCAGATGACCAGGCACTGACACACAACCTTGTAACCTAGTTTCGATCTAAAATCACAACAATTTTCTGCTTGCCATTTTCCCCATCAGTGGAACAAACCACTGACCTACGAGTAATTATTAGCCAGCCATCCAAGCTGGACACGCTCTGCAAGGTCTCTCAAAACTGTAATCACAAATACTGGGTACTACACTAACTGTCTAAGGTGCTTTACCTCCATATTTCTATTTTTTAATACATGTACATGCAATTTATAGCTAAAGAACAAACTTCAGGTTCAACACAACTGGAAAAGATGAAGAAAGCTGGAGTTACGTGTATTAGGACCTAATGCAGGCTTCAACCTTGTTAATCTAAGGTTGAACTCTTTACTCCATACATACAGCAAAAATATCCCAGTATGTAAAATGTATGTCAGCTAACATACAAAATATAAACAAATAGTACCAGGGACGTAAAACGTATGTTTTTAAGTTTTCATACGTAACATGTAAGCTTGGTACCAAATCACCCTCCTTTTAGTGACAGTAATTGTATTTAAATTACCAGGTAGGCAGTGAATTCAGTGAAAATCGAAATATGGCTAATCTACTAGCTCTTTTACAAACGTAAGTAACTGTGTTGTTTTCAAATATTTCTTCCAAATTATATTTCTCAAGTCTTAAATGTGTTTGATTATTTTAAACGAACCTTTAACATACGGTAATAGAAAGCATGCATTGAGTATTTATGAATTTTGTAAGAATTTATAACGTAAGTTAAATGTGCGTTGAACGTATGTATTACGAATGAAAAGTACCACATAAGTTTTAAGTATGGGGCTATTTTTGCTGTGTATACATAGTTTAATTTGTGTGATAATAAGGTAGATCCAGTTGTTCATGTGTAGATCCTGATAAGTTGGCACATCCATGTCGTATCTTGGTAAAAAAACAACTTAATTAATGTAAAAGCTATCAGTGTAGATCCTGAATAGACAGCAGGAATGAGCCATTTGATCTGGATCTACCCTGTTGCACTTGCAATAAAGGTCTTCGAGTAAAGGGTTAATACTCACCTCGCTCAAGTTGTTGCCTTTAATATGCACAGTAGCTCCAAACTTTCTGCAGTTCTGAATCTTCATGAGAGGGGCTATCACAGGCATGATAACTGTGATTGGTATGCCAAGGTCGTTGCCATGGTATGACAGTGCCAGGGCGTGGTTCCCAGCACTAGCTGCTATAACACCAGCCTTCTTCTGTTCCTGTTAACATTAAAATAAAATGCCGAATATTAAAGTGATCAAAAAGCAAACTTTGTTATTACACTTATGGTTTATCACAGGGCAAAGGTCAAAGACTGGCAGCTGTCACCTTGATCATCTTCTAAAATATAAGATAATTCAATTGTTTTTAATATTATTTTTTCAACAATACTTCTGCTATAAGTAACATTCATTTATCCCAGGAACCATAGCAGTTCACTGCAGGTGTGCTTAAAAATTGTCAAGCAAGATCACATTAGAAATATTTAACAAGAAAATGTCACAATGTTAAGCAAAAAGGGTTTCTTCTTAAATTTAAAGTGAGACAGTCAAGAGTTATGAAACTTGTCCTGATATTTGCTGTTGTATTTGTTTTATAAAATTGTTTACACTGAAAATATGTTTTTCATTGAAGTTTAAACTGGAACTAAAAAATAATGAATATTATTGGACTTGGAATTTGTGACATGTAAAGTAATGACCATAGTTTGAAAGGTAATGACCTTAAAAGATAGTTTGGTTTAATCTACAATCTGTACACTATATGCTTTTTGATATATTAAGTTATTTCTAATCAAAAAGTGAACACTGCAGATCCTGATCAGATGACACAGATGTGCTGGCTGATATAGATCTACATTGTAATCTGTTGCTCATATGAAAAAACTGGCTTATACACGGAGGAAAAGGTTATCTAAAATAACTGAAATCTGGACAAATTTGGTTGATCATACCAGCAAAACTAAAACCCAATTGTTACTCTCAACTATCCGAATAAAAGGATTCTCACCTGAGTTAACATAAGGAGTGTATATCTTGCTCCTCTTTCTTTAAAACTGAAAAAAAATCCACAATATTAATGCATGCATAACGGTTTTAACCCTTCATACCATGAATATGGCTTTTATCCTACATGATTATGTGACCAGTGTACATCCTGATCTGATTGCACAGCAAAATAATTTCTAAGTATTACTTGATTATGTCTAATTCAACACAAATAGTATCTTTTTTTTATTAATAAAGTTGAAAGCTTTACACAAGAAAATCGATCACACCTAATGTATAAAGTAATTTGATACAGTCTATTACTTCACAATGAATACCAAGAAAAAATTAGAAAAGCCATCTCAGAGATTGTTAATTTCAATCATGATACAAACCCAAAAATTTTATGGGAACTAATCAAAGGAAGCATAAGAGACACGTCGATAAAATACTCAGTAAAGCATAAACGAATTAAAAATATAGAAGAAACAAAATTAAAACATATTATCGAACAACTAGAAATGAAATTACGACAAAATCCACATAATGAAAAAGTTTTTAACGATTTACAACGTGAACGTGAAAATTTAAACTCAATTTACGATGAAAAATTTAAAGGAATACTACTAAGAGCAAAAGCAGATTGAATTGAAGGTGCGGAAAGAAATTCAAAATATTTTGCTAGTTTAAAAAAAAGAAGAGAGCCGAAGAAAAAGAAATAAAAACTATTTCCTGCAATAACCAAGAATTATCAAACCAAGCTGAAATTTTGAAATATGTTACTAATTTTTTTACCAATCTTTATGATAAGCAACCACAAAATGATAATTTTGACGAGTTTCTTACGGCCGATACTGCTGAAAAGCTCACTTACGATCAACAAATCTTATGTGAAGGTCCCTTGAATGAAAATAAATGTAATCTCTCTATTAAGGACATGCAAAAGATGAAAAGCCCCGGATCTGATGGACTAACGGTCGAATTTTACAAAATTTTTTGGAACGACATCAAAACATATCTAGTTCATGCACTTAATAAATTTTATTATTATTCATATGAAACCTGCAAACTTTCTGAATTACAAAAACAAAGTGTCATATCTCTTTTACCTAAAAAAGATAAAAACTTAGAAGAAATAAACAATTGGAGACCTATATCTTTACTTAATGTCGATTACAAAATTGCAACAAAATCAATTGCAAACAGGGTTAAAAAGGTCATACCAAATATAATTAATACAGATCAACAGGTTTCATAAAAGGAAGATATATCGGCGAAAACGTAATAACAATAAACGAGATTATAGAAAAGGTAAATAAAGCAAATGAAAAAGGAATTATTTTCTTTTCCGACTTCCAAAAAGCATTTGACAGCTTAGATCATGATTTTATCTTTAAAAGTCTCGACTTCTTCAACTTCGGGTCACCTTTTAAAAAATGGGTTAAACTGTTCTATTCAGATGTCAAAAGTTGTATATGTAATAATGGCTATACCTCTGAGTTTTTTCTTGTAAAAAGAGGAGTAAGACAAGGATGTCCCTTGTCTTCCTACCTTTTTATCATTTGTTTAGAAATACTCTCCATTGCAATAAACCAAAATAAAAATATAAAAGGAATAAACATATCAAATTTTGAAGTAAAACAAACACTTTTTGCTGATGACGCAAGCTTCTTCACCGATGGTTCAAAGAAATCATTTGAAGCTTTAATAAATACACTTGATAAATTTGGCTCGCTATCAGGTCTTAAACTTAATACTACAAAATGTATAGCTATGAAACTCGGCTCGCTACGAAACAGTGACATAACATTTTGCAATGAAAAACAATTCCAATGGACATCCGTTGAAGCAAAAAACTTAGGAATAATATTTAGTAATGACAAAGAACATACAATTAATGCTAACCTAAAATAATTTCATTTAAACATACTCTTTTGACATGGAAAAATAGCCGTACTTAAGATGTTTGCACTCCCAAAACTTGCATATCCTCTAACTGTCTTAAACACACCACCCAAACAAATCATTAAAGAGCTCAATCAGTTAATGTATGAATTTTTATGGGACTCAAAACCTGACAAAATACAACGAAATATCATTATTCAAAACACAAAAAAAAGGTGGACTATGTGACTATGACTGTTATAGAATCATATACGACTTCGTTGAAAGCAAGTAGGGTTAAAAGATTATTGTCACAATCCAATGCAAAATGGCACTCAGCTTACCTACATGAACTTAATAAAAAAGGCGGACTTAACTTTTTTAAATTCAACTGTAACTCAAGTCACGCAAAAAATCTACGATTTGAATACGATTTTCTAACAGACATCATAACCTCATGGTGTACCATACATTTTGAACCTAAACTTAACCCTTTCCTGGATATATACGCATTTTTACTCATGTGCGACCGTGTAGATCCAGATCAGCCAGCACATCCGTGCCGTCAGATCAGGATCTCCACTGGTCGCATTTTGGTCAGAAATAACCTAATGAATCAAAAAGCGCACAGTTTAGATCCTGATCAGACGGCACGGATGTGCCGGCTGATCTGGATCTAAACTGTTCGCCCTAGCAATAAAGATGTATCTGTACAGGAAAGGGTTAATAATATCAAAGAACAAATAATATTGAATAACTCTTTACTAACAGATCATAACAGAAACCCACTGTTTAATAAACGATGGTTGGATAATGGCATTTTATATATGTAAAAGATATATACAACTTCGATCAAAATCAGTTATATTCATTCCAAGAAATCCACATAAAATTTAGACTATCAGTCACAGAATTTATCAATTACATGTCAATTACAAAAATAATCAAACAAAGATGGAAATCTGATCTATTGGCCACAGATCCAAATAGAAACACAACTGTTACATATCTCGTAAACAAAATAACACCCAATACAAAAATCAATAAAAAGTTTTATGAAATAGAAATTCTAAAGAAAAAGCCAAACGTAAATAAAACATTTAATAAATGGGAAAACGAATTAGGAAACTCCCCTTTTAATTGAGAAAACATTCCATATCTTTGCACTATTGATACAAAACTCAGAGCATTCCAATACAAGTTTTTAATGAAGATATTACCAAATAACGTGTACCTCTATAAATGTAAATTGAGTACCTCACAGTTGTGTGATTTCTGTGCAATGGCACCAGAAACAACTAAACAAATGTTTTGGGAGTGCCAACATACACAGACATTTTGGAGAGATCTACAACATTATCTCAACCACAAAGGTATTACCATTAATTCGTTGTGTTATGAAACAGTCTCAATCGGTGTCACAGATCGCGAAGATAATAAATTGTATGCAATTTAAAACTTTATAATCATCTTAGCGAAATATTTAATATTTAAAAACAAATATACAAACACTATACCATCACTAGAAACCTTCATTCCTTTCTTAAATCACAGAATCAATATTGAAGGCATTATAGCAAGTCTAAAAAATAAACAAGAACAATATAACATAAAATGGAGACTCTTCTTAGCTTAACGACAAATGGCGGACACTCTCCTTTCTTTCTTTTTATCCTCTCCTCTTCCTATCCCATTTTTTTCCCTTATTTCTATATCCCTTTTTTAAAACATCTTTGATCAAACAGTACATCTAGCTTTACCTTAAAGATAGACATTGAATAACAGAAAACGTTATGTATTGGATATTTATTTTTCAGTTCAAAATGTATGCTTGTATAATTGATTATGTCAAAGATGGAATAAATATTGGAAAAAAAAAAGGAATGTGGAGAGAATGTGGAACATGCAGTTAAATTAAGGCAAGTTTAAAAACATGGAATTAGCATTGATTCAGTAGAATTCATTACAGCAGCAATTTACAGCCATATTCTTTATTACATATTAAACAATCATCATCAGTTGACAACTGCAACAGATACCCTCACCTTCCTGTGTACTGAAGGAATTCTTTCTTGAAGTAAATTTTCATTCCATAAAGTCCCGACATCTGAGATATCTGCAAAACATTTTGTAAGCTCATTCAGAGTGAACTTCAGTAACATAGGGATATGATGTTACACCAACAATAAAAAATATCAGAAAAATTATATCACAACAATTAAATATGTTTCAAAAGAAAACACTGCATTTAAAACAAGTTTGGGTTGTTTAAAGTAAGTGTGAACCTTTTCAGACTTCACAAACTTTTAAACAAGCCAAATAATGTCCATACCCTGATAAATGTGATAAAACATCAATTCAATCCGTAACTAACACTGGTTTACAAAAACCTGTTGCAGAGATTTAATGTTTCATTTTCTGCAGTAATATTTACCTGTGTCCAGTAAGAAAAATAATGGTGTCAGAAAAAAGCTGTTGACAAGTCCATACATAACTGTACTGTCTACTCATACATGTAGGTCTGAACCCAGTACAGTTATAAGTATGGCTGAAGTCTAAAACCCCAACCAAATAACTACAGAATGACATGACAGTTTCCTTGCATTTCTCCCCAACAAACAAATAATGTAATTAGTGTCTTTCCAGACATGGGGTTTTCTGTGCCACCCTTGTTTTCTCCCCAACAAACTAGTGATGGAGTAAGTATCTTACCAGACATGGGGTTTTCTGTATTCCACCCTTGATCTTGTATGCTGCAGCACTGACATCTTGAAATGTTATAACCTTCGGATTACTGGGGTCACAATATCTGGTTGAAGAAATATTACATGTTTAATTATATGTAGTGCGGAGCTATTAATTAACTATGGCTCAAGCTAAGACAATATAATTATGCACTTGTCCTAATTGTTATTGTGATGTCAGAAAACTACATTAACCCTTTCCTCCATTCATACGCATTTTTATGCATGTGCGACAAGTGTAGATCCAGACCATCCGGCACATCCGTGCCGTCTGATCAGGAGCTGCACTGGACACATTTTGTTCAGAAATAACCTAATGAATCAAAAAGCAAACAGTGCAGTTCCTGATCAGATTGCACAGATGTGCCAGCTGATCTGGATCTACACTGTTCGCCCATGCTATAAAGGTGTATATATGGAGGAAAGGGTTAAGTTTTAAAGCTCTACCTTGAATGGTTGAAAGTGACAGTTTGAGGAGTAAAACCACTGACATTCTAAATAATTTCATCCGGTACCAAATATACACAATCTTTATGATGCTCAACTTAATTAGATCACTCATTTTCAATAACATACTTCAAAATCTTAAACATTTTTGCTGATAAACCATTTTTAAACCATGTTTAAATTAAACATGACTATCAAGTTAACAATCATATACTTAAATAAATTAAAATATTGTTTTCTTTGCTGAGGATAACTTTCATCAATGGAAATCAGCATTTTTTAGTTTGTATGGAACAATATTCAAACTTTGAAACATATATTATAAACATGTCACAGAAGACTTTTATTAAATCTTACCTTATTAATTTCGACAGTTACTTCCTTAAATACCATGTAGTTATTATAAACTGAATATTCTTATTATTATAATTAAAATGATTTTTACATAAATGTTGATAGATTCCCCAATTCCAAAGATATGAGACATATTCCCTAAAAACAGGGTGAAACAACAAACTTACATGTCATCCATAGTCCAAAAGTATGGTGCACTTAAAATACAATGTTTCATTCAGAAATAAAATCTTCACTGAAATGACTTGTGTAAGTGATGCCTTTAAAGCTGGTGACATGATACAGTTGATTCACAGTCTGTTTCATTTACATACTATACTTAAATAACATTAATTAATGGATATGGAAGCCTCGTACTTCACTTCGCTTATAGTACTGACATTGACCTTGTTTTACATTAAGGCCAACACAACTATTTATTTTGCATTTTTTGATGTCACTACCTATCAATATGTAAATGGAATAATTAGACTATTTGTTAAATTGTGAAGAGAAAAAACAATTAGTAAATCAACATGCATGACCAGAAAATTACATACAGAATTACTCTCTTGCAATGAAATTAACATGATTAACATAATTTACAAGAGCCGTCAGAGACGGGTTATGCTCCCCAACGCCGCTTTGTCACAAATACTTTTTTGTTAGAACAGGAAGAATTTGTAAGAAAGATATTGTATTTGAAAGTTTCCTTTACGATTCAAACAGAAAGCATTTTACAATATTGTACAAAAATAAGACAAAAAAAAATGAGAAATTTCAAAGGGCACTAACTCAAAAATGAATAAAGCAAGAGTTATGGTTCTTGTGCATTGCACTGCTCCGCATTGAGATCATTCTACTTATGAAGTTTCAAGTTCAGAAACTTTTATACTTTGTGAGATATGCACCAGATAAAACTAAGTAAAAGAAATTTCAAAGGGAAATAAATAAAAAATCAATAAAGCAAGATTTATGGTTCTTGTGCACTGCACTGCTCCTCATTGAGATCTATCTACTTATGAAGTTTCAACTTCCTAACTCTTATACTTTGTGAGATATGCCCCGGACAAAAAGTAAGTATGGTAAATTTCAAAGGGCATTAACTCTATAATGAATAAAGCAAGAGTTATGGTTCTTGTGTGCTGCACTGCTCCTCAACGAATTCATTCTACTTATGAAGTTTCAAGTTCATAACTCTTATACTTTGTGTGATATGCCCTGGACAAAAAATAAGTAAGAGAAATTTCAAAGGGCAATAAATCAAAAATCAATAAAAGCAAGAGTTATGGTTCTTATGCACTGCACTGCTCATCATTGAGATCTATCTACTTATGAAGTTTCAACTTCATAACTCTTATACTTTGTGAGATATGCCCCGGACAAAAAGGAAGTATGAAAAATTTCAAAGGGCAATAACTCAAAAATGAATAAAGCAAGAGTTATGGTTCTTGTGCACTGCACTGCTCCTCCCTGAGATCTATCTAGTTATGAAGGTTCAACTTCATAACTCTTATACTTTGTGAGATATGCCCCAGACAAAAAGTAAGTATGAGAAATTTGAAAGGGCAATAACTCAAAAATGAATAAAGCAAGAGTTATGGTTCTTATGCACTGCACTGCTCCTCATTGAGATCTATCTACTTATGAAGTTTCAACATCATAACTCTTATACTTTGTGAAATATGCCCCGGACAAAAAGTAAGTATGAGAAATTTCAAAGGGCAATAACTCAAAAATGAATAAAGCAAGGGTTATGGTTCTTGTGCACTGCACTGCTCCTCATTGAGATCTATCTACTTATGAAGTTTCAACTTCATAACTCTTATACTTTGTGAGATATGCCCCGGACAAAAAGTAAGTATGAGAAATTTCAAAGGGCAATAACTCAAAAATGAATAAAGCAAGAGTTATGGTTCTTGTGCACTGCACTGCTCCTCATTGAGATCTATCTACTTATGAAGTTTCAACTTCATAACTCTTAGACTTTGGGAGATATGCCCCGGACAAAAAGTAAGTATGAGAAATTTCAAAGGGCAATAACTCAAAAATGAATAAAGCAAGAGTTATGGTTCTTGTGCACTGCACTGCTCCTCATTGAGATCTATCTACTTATGAAGTTTCAACTTCATAACTCTTAGACTTTGGGAGATATGCCCCGGACAAAAAGTAAGTATGAGAAATTTCAAAGGGCAATAACTCAAAAATGAATAAAGCAAGAGTTATAGTTCTTGTGCACTGCACTGCTCCTTAACGAGATCTAACTACCTATGAAGTTTAGTCTTGATACCTCTCATAGTTTTTGTGTAATTGTCCGGACAATATTATGACGGACGGACGGACGGACGGACGGACGAACGGGACGGACGGACGGACAAAGCGACAACTATATGCTCCCCCGAATTTCGGGGGGAGCATAATAAATACCTAATGATTTGGCATTTAGATGTAAACAAAATGAGAAGGGTTTTATCAGGGCCAACTGTGTGGTATGATGCATTAGAAGAACTTATTGTTAAACCATGTCTTTTTGGGCTTTGGGCACAGGAAAACACGCACCAAGAGTTTGTGAGCAAACTGAGGTACCAAGACTTTGCATGCACCAGGTAAAGCTAGAATTATCACTGAAAGTGATTAAATACCCCCACATGTATGCTTGATAATTGAACTGGGAATGCTTCGAATCAATGGCATAATGTGCCCCACTTTCAATCCAAAGTGTCGTCTTCACAGTAGCCACATATTCAGCAAGTTTCATCACAATATCTCATTCCTTCTAAATTTATTGAGCAGAAATGGTTTAAATATGTTAGTAACAGTGGCCTTTATCTAACTTTTATCTAAGAACTGTGTGCCAAACATTGTTTATGAGAAATCATCCAGAAACCATTTTTTCTATTTTTAGTAACAGTGACCTTGACCCCATCAGGCCCAATTTCAATACCAAGTTTCGTCTTCACAGACACTACCTATATAGCAATTTTCATCACAATATCTCATTCTGAACCAAAGTTATTGAGCATACAGTTTATTTTCTATTTTTAGTAACAGTGACCTTGACCCCACAGGCCTTGAATCCCAAAAGTCATCTTCACAAAAACCATCAATACACCAAATTTCATTTAAGAATCTCATTCCAAGCTATAGTTACTGAGTGGAAACGAAGTTTTGAAGTTTAAATAACAGTGACCTTGACCTTGAACCCACAGGCCCCAAAGTCAAACCTAATCTTTATCTTGTTATGTTACATCTGTGTCCCAAAAAATAATTAAATCTATGAAGTATTTCATGAGTTATAGTCCAGAAACAATTTTTCTTTTTTAAGTTACAGTGACCTTGACACTGACCCCTCAGGCCCCAAAGTCGAACTCGACCTGTATCTTCTGATATTACATATATGTACCAAAAAAGGATTTAATCTGTGAAGTTTTTCATGAGTTATTATCTGGAAACCCTTTTTCTATTTTTAGTAATACTGACCTTGACATTGACCCAACCAGCCCCAAAGTCAAACTAGACCTGTATCTTGTGATGTTACATCTATTTACCAAACAAGGATTAAATCTGTGAATTGTTTCATGAGTTATCATCCGGAAACCATTTTTCTATTTTTATTAACAGTGACCTTGACACTGATCCCACCAGCCCCAAAATCGAACTTGACCTGTATCTTATGACGATATACCTGTGTACCAAAAATTATTTAATTCTGTCAAGCCTTTAATGAGTTATCATCTGGAAACGAAGAATCCGACCGACCGACCGACAAGCTCACTCCTATATACCCCCTCAAACTTCGTTTGTGGGGGTATAAAGATTATTTGTGCATTACGTATAGGTAAAACAACATTCAGATCATAAAGAAAATGCCAGGTACCAAAACCTTGTGTGCACCAGGTACCAAAACTTTCTGTAAACCATGTAATAAGACTGTGTGCCAGATTACAAAAAAATGTGTGCATTAGGTACCAAGACTTTGGGTGCTTTAGGCACTATTAAAACAATGTAACCAATCATGAAGGAAATGCCATGCACTGAAAATGTGTGTAAACCAGGTACCAAAACTCTGTGTGCACCAGGTACTAAGACTTAGTGTTCACCAGATTCAAAGACTTTAAGTGCACTAGTTTCCAAGACCTTTTGTTCACCAGGTACCAAGACTTTGTATGCCTGGTACTAAGACTTTGTATGCACCAGGTACCAAGACTTTGTGTGTGCCAGGTACCAAGAATATGTGTGCACCAGGTACCAAGACTTTGTGTGCACCAGGTACAAAGACTGTGTGACCAGGTACCAAGACTTGATGTGTGCTAGGTACCAAGACTGTGTGCACCAGGTACCAAGACTTGATGTGTGCTATGTACCAAGACTGTGTGACCAGGTACCAAGACTTGATGTGTGCTAGTTACCAAGACTGTGTGCACCAGGTACCAAGACTTGATGTGTGCTATGTACCAAGACTGTGTGCACCATGTACCAAGACTTGATGTGTGCTATGTACCAAGTCTGTGTGCACCAGGTACCAACACATGATTTGTGCTATGTACCAAGACTGTGTGCACCATGTACCAAGACTTGATGTGTGCTAGGTACCAAGACATAATGTGCACCAGGTACCAAGACTTGATGTGTGCTAGGTACCAAGACTATGTGTGCCAGGTACCAAGACTGTGTGCATCAGGTACCAAGACTTTGTGCAAACCAGATACCAATAATATGTGTTCACCAAGTACCAACATGTTTTGTCCACCACGTACCAAGACTTTGTGTACCAGCAGGGAATAGGATTGTGTTAACATGGTACAAAGATTTTATATGCACCAGGTACCAAGATTTTTTGCACCAGGTAGAAACACTGTGTGTACCACGTATCAAGACTTTGTGTTCTTAAGACACAGAACAACAATTTTACCTTTCAGGTGATGCCAGGTATGGAGTTCAAGCATGTTCTTTAATCATTTTCTATATAATTATTTATGTTGACTTTTTTGTACAGAATAGCAAGTCAACAACATCAATTTAACTTTTTACTTCACTTTTATAACAATGTCACCTTCAGTCTAAAATACCGAAGTCTCTACTTAAGATGTTAATCACTATAATCAGCCTCTCTCCCTCTCAAATGTTATTCCAGTCTCTTTCTGAATGTTACCCTATGAACATGAAACTGACCATGACTATATGATTATGCGTAATATGAAATAATATTGAGCTTAACAAAATAATATGATAACTCATTTCTATTAACTGAAAGCTACAATGTAGATTTCAATGACCTCTTATACAATCTCAAGCAAGGCATTCACACTGGCAGACTACTGAGGAATATACTGACCATTACTTTTTATAATAACCAAATACACTTATTTGTAAATCAGGCCAGCAGAAAATGTTGTTTTTTTGTTGTAGTTTTTCAAATAAGTAGCACTTAATACTACATGTATAAAGAAAATAATTGCAACAATAATAGATAAATCCAAAAGCTAGAACAGGAAATTACCATGACTGTTTTGTGACTTGGAAGTTTGATTAGAACTCATGCAAAGTAAAAGAGATAAGGTTTTTTCTCTCAGGAAATTTCTATATATGTATGAATAAACCCAGGCATGAAAACTGCATTTTAAGCTCTAGAGCTATCACGATTTCTGGACTGAAGGTTATAAAACTGACTTTGGAAACCAGTCTCAAATCTCAAGCATCTGACTGGCTGAAATGGCCATCAGTCGCCATCTCAGCCAACCAGATGCTTGAAATTTGAGACTGGTATAACCTTGGGCACTAGTGAAAATCAGATGAATGATCGCTACTTCAGTGATTAACTACATAGTCAAAGAATCAACCAATCACAACTAAGGCAGTAATGAAAAAAGAATAGTTTGATTTACCATCATTCAGCCAATAAACTTTTCTGACACAATTTCCCCACCCACCCAAACCCCAAAACATCTGTGACAAATCTGCTAAAGGGCAGAAAATAGCAGGTTGATAACTGATGTAAAACTGTCAAACTGAAAGACCAGTCAGACACTATTTTAGCATGATACATATACAATGCAATTTGGATAGGCAATAAGATGGTGAATTGTAATCAAAACTAACTGTCTGTTTTAACAACATGTATATCGAAATGTTATACCAGTGATACCTGTGATTATATTCTTCAATTTAAAAATAAAATTTGAATTGGGAATCTAAAATCAAAACTACAGTAAAGTCCAGAACCACCTGTGTTAAAATGACTGGAGCAACTGTGTGGAAACTAGAACAGCAGAAGTGTTCCAGTTGAGAATGGAGTTTTGAAAAAATATGTTGTTCAAAAGGGGCATACATTTTTAACATAATAAACATTTAATCATGTGTCAATGACCGCAAGTACCGCAATGGAAATAAGAGTTAATTACGACTCTTTTTTGCGTTATCCTTGACATTTAATGTTGAGTGACATGGCTGTATTAATTCAAACTTTGTTATATTGTTTCTGTATGTTCTAATATTTTACGCCATGTTATTACACATTTTATGTTGAAATAAATATATCTATCTATCTAATGAGCAGAAAAATACTGAAGATCGTTTATGTAAAGTCTTCTTAAATGCTGAACTGTAGATGTGAAGCTATTGAACTCTTTACTGATTTTAATTGAAAATTTGAATTTGAAAAATTGAATGGATACAACTTAATCACAAAAGTGACTGGTGTAAATCCTGATCAGCCTGCAGTATTAACAAGATCTAGCTTCAAGTTTCATTACAAGAAGTGAACTGCATAGATATAGGGCAGAGAAACCAGTCTCAAATCTCAAGCATCTGATTGGCTGAAATGGCGACTGGTCGCCATTTCATTTCAGCCAATCAGATGCTTGAGATTTGAGACTGGTTTCCATCTTGCATGGATGTGCAGGTTTATCTGGATTCACACTTGTGTCCCATGGGCTTCATAAGTCATATCCCATGGAATAAAGTGGGTTAAAGTTTGAAAACAATAAACTAAATTCAGTTATTTGTTGACAAAATGGAGAGACCCTGAAGGATTGGAAGAAATCTTCAAACCATTATTCTGGCATTGATTTGCAATCTCACTTTCAATGTTTTTTACCTTCCTAAGTAATAGGTGGAAATCTTCTTAAAGGCTGTTTCATAGTCTAACTTATAAACGTCATGTCTAATTAAACACCATGCCCATATGTAACACATACTCCTGAATCAGTGACACAACAAAAAAAGAGTTAATTTAAAAGTAACACACATTGTGATTAACTTACTTGTCCACTATAACATTTGTATTGGTACCATTTGCTTCTGTCTTCTTTTTCTTGGCTGAGGGTTCTTCTACGAGGTTTGAGTCAACGGCATCAGCAGGCTCCACAATAGCTGACTCCATTGCAATCTACACACGCTGTCCCAGTAGCAGTTCTTAGCAAGCTACACTGTACACATCTCGAGTCCTTTCAGAACTGCCTGGGCTGAAGGTTATAAAGCTGAGCATGGAAACCAGTCTCAAATCTCAAGCATCTGATTGGCTGAAATGGCGACCAGTCGCCATTTCAGCCAATCAGATGCTTGAGATTTGAGACTGATTTCCATGCTCAGCTTTATAACCTTGGGCACAGGTCTAAACCTGCAAATTCAGCATCAAACCTTTATCCTTAATTTGGTTAATTTATATACTGATCAGGCTTTTCTTTGAAACTGAGATAGGTCATTAATGTTCCAACGTAAGTTTAGCAGAAATTCAGTGACTGAACAACAATGCTTGTTGACTTCCCAAGTTCTGGAAGTTATTTATAGTTTATACCAATTAACCCTTCAATCCATGGGATATGGCTGTTATCCAAAGGGTGAACATTGTTTTGCAGGGATTTGAATTTCAATAGCTTTTGAAAACCAGGGGTCATCTGGCTTTATGAGTTAGTTAGTAATCAGATCGTTGCTAGTTATATATATTGCATTTATGAACTTTGCTACTTATAAAATTGCTTTTACTTCATAATAAAACACCCTCATCATATAAACAAAAGTAAGACAAAATAAGTCCTGATAAATTTATTAGGTGGACTATTGTCATCTTCAAATTTGAATTTGTAATCAAGATATAAATATTTTCAAATTAAGTTAATTCTAAATCTAGATCTCATGACTACAAATTATAACAAGAACACGTCAAAATGTCCATAAAGGCAACATATTAACAAACACTGCTCAACTATAACTGCTATTATCTAAGCATTTATCACATATAAGCGATAAATAATGTTAATATATTCTTACAAACTAACTCTTATACTAAACATTTAACTATTAGGGAAGGGTGGCTGGGTAAAATTTCTTGGAAGTGACAACACAAGCAATAAATAAAAACCACGATCGCGCCTTCTTATACAGCTAAAAGATAACCAATCAAATCAAACAATGTTACTAACTAATCAAATTTGAGATAATATAAAAAATTTGACTATCTCAAAACAGAATAGAAGTCATCTCAAAGGAATAATGAATTACGTCCTTTTAATATTTCAACAATTGTTATCTTAAGATAATCTTTTAATGTATTTTAAGTGGTCAAAAAAAGTAAACTTAATATTTCAACTGTGATATAAAACAATATCTTTCTTTACTCTTGAAAAATTTGACCACTGATTATAAATTCTCCTGCATCAAAATGACCCCAAGCTCAGAAATTATTAGGTGGAGTATCCTGGTGTCATGTATTTTGACACACTTAAGCTGAATGACCAAAACAACTTTTTAAATTGAATATTTTGAAGTCTACATTAGTATCATGAACATACATCCATCCTTATTTGATTAAAACTGCAATTTTGAAAAATATCAGGAATGTTATTGTGGAAAAAAACAAACAAACATGAGAACCCCAAACACACTACTTTTGGTCTTCCACCACATATTTTGATGCATGTATTTTAAATGTAACCACATTTCTAATCGGTTAAAATAAAGTTTAGAGAAGACACTCTTTTGCATTAGCTACTACAAAAGAACATAAACAGTGTTATTTTAATTATCTACTATAATATGTTTTCCACAACTGTTGTAAGGTGACATAATGGGAATTGAAACTTCATTAAAGATTCTGCCAGGGTCTATTTAATTAGTAGGGTTATCGCATTCGCCGATTGGTGAAAATATGATGTCGTCGTAGATCACGTGATCGGATCAACTTCCGTCGCCATTTGCAAATAGAGAAAAACACGACTGAAAATATGTGTGATCAATCCGTTAAATTATACCTTTTAAGATAATAATCGGGTACAATTATCGGATTAAATACACAATGTAAGTATTGATATTTCATTTATTTTATTGATTGAAGTTAATATCTGTTTGTATAATGTGTAATATCCAAATTTACCAAGTCTGTTGATAATTGCTGTTCCCAATAATATAGACAAATTGGCCGATTTGGGTAGACAATGGGTTGTTTGTCACAGCTTTCAGTAATTAGTAGCGACCGATAATGAAAAATTGTTTAGAGGAAAATGCAAAGAAAAGATGGGACAGTGCATCCAATGTAGAATTATATAGATACATTAGCTTGGGTCTTGACAATTTTAACAGAAACTTTCGCGAAAATAGGAAATTTTGGAAAAATGGGGGCCATCCCCAAATATTACTCGTTAAATTTGCTCGATATTCACACATTCAATTACCGACATAGGTGCATAAAGTTAGGGTTTTATTTAGTTCTTTGGTTGCATTGTGCATTAGTACATAAATAAAAGCAATCTTATTGTGTTAGTTTGGTTAAAACTGTCTTCGAATTTCACGATTAAATGGCGTGTCTTCACCATGAGTGAATTTTTATAATTCTATTAGGAAGGGTCTTCAGTTTTCATTTTCAAGTTTTTAAAATGTATGAAAACGTTTCTTATAACCAGTGATAGTTGAAAGATACCCATCTATGCCTTACTTAATATGTTTACATAATATTTGAACAGTAGATCCTGCTCTGAAATGAACTCGGATCTCTGGCTAACCATAATATACCAATTGAGCTTCCGAGGCCTCTGATTTGAACACAAATAGATTCCTCCCAAATTTTACAAGACATTTCTAATGTAAAAAAGTTAAGACTGGTGTAAGCAATAGTTTGGTCGGTCTTTGGTTGTTGTTTTTTTTTAAAAACAATCATTGACAAACCATGAATATTGGAGAATGGCACGTGTGAAAAACGATGTTAACAAATTAAAAACAACTATTAAAAGTTGTGCCAATTAGCATCATAATTAAAGTCGCTCTTTTATTTATACCGAGCTCAAATGAAGTCGGAAAAGAAAGTGGCAAACAAATGACAAAAACTTGTCTATTTAAATCATTGGGCTCATTAAATATTCTTTATTTTTCAACGACACAAAGGGAGTTAATAGATAAATTATAATTCGCTAAAATAACTTAAAGCAAACAGTAACAATAACAAAGCACAGTTCCGATCTCGGCAACAAAATTACTAATAATAATCGGAAACTTTTTATATTTCCATTTTTTTATTTTTGGTTGTAGCAATTTAGAAATATAATAATAAATATTTTATGAATATAATAAGGGTGTGCGTATTTAATTATAATAAATAAAACACTGGTTTTAATCGGCGAAATATCAACCCGTTTTTGCGATTTTAAATCGTATAAATAGGAGGTCATTGTATTTTTATTGAAATAAAAATTACACCAACGTGTAGATCAACTTTTCCCCTTTTCAGCGATATATAAACACTTAAAATCGGACGACTAATTTGTCCGTATGAACTAAAATACAGCGGATGGTATAAATTTGCGTTCAACATACCATTTTATCTGGTCTGTCTTGGACCGTGATCTGTGTTTTACACAATGGAAGCTGATAACGATACGCGACGACAGCATTATCGATAAAATATGTGCGTTTACGCTATAGTGTCCTAACCCATTGATTAAATAGACCCTGATTCTGCATTTAATCTGCTTTTAGTGTTAAAAGACATCACTATTGGAAGACTGGCGGTATCTTTCCTTTTAGCCATGACTAACCTCATTTCCTTTGGCTTTGGTAGTGCCCTGTGCAGTCTTGATATTGTAGAGTGAAAAAACAATCAATGATAACTGTTAAATGAAGGTAAAAATATTATATATGGAAACAATATAACATGTAAGGGATTTACAACCATCACTAATTTTAGTACAAAAATATAATGTGCTCATGCACATAATATGACTGATGCTATATAAATTTGACATTTGTTGGAAACAACAAGAAAACATGTTTTTAAATGTGTAAAAATTATAGAACCAATCAAGGATTTATCCAACAAAATGAAACATTGTATTAAGATAATGGTAATCAATGGTAAGTTGTTTCTTATTATATATGGGAGGGAAACATATAGGAGGGTTTTAGTGATGGGATAGGGGGATGGTGGACACATGCGCCGAGCACCTGTGGTGGACATTTCAAATGCAAGAATCTGCATAATTTACTGAAATCCCTGTGACACTGTGTTGTGATAAAAGGTGTTCACAAGAGAATCAATAAGAATTAGAATGTGGTTGTGTGCCGATTCCCTTAACGATACAAAATATTAAAATCGCTTAAGTTTTGCAGACCTGTTCGAAGTTTTGATTTGATGACCTTGACATCCGTAATGTTATTGCATCTGCGCCAAATGACGTCATGAATTAGTAATATTTAAAAAGAAGTATCTCATAACCCGTATGTATTTTTTTATGTGATACCGGTAAAATATTGTCTTTATTTTCAAACAAAGAATGACAAAAAATCGCGTTAAATCTGTCGCGAGCATGGTCTATCGTGCTCTTATTTCCCTCTCATCATTAAAATCAAGAAAGTTAAAGACGAATTGCCTTGGTTAATGGTTTCCTGTTATAAGATGGTGGATTCATAAACTAAATATGTTACCCTCAGTATTGTAAAACAGAAACACGTGCGCCGAGTCGCGACCGTAAAAAAGTCTCTTAAGCATCTTTTAAGCGTCTCACATTATCCATTAAAAATCCCTAGACCAGAGCGAAACTATCATGGCGGACTGTGTTAGTGAATTGCTAAGGAATAAGAATCTCACATACAGACAAGGGCCCAAGATCATAAAACTATGTTTTTGAGATCAGTCTCAAATCTCAAGGATCTGATTGGCTGAAATGGCGACTGGTCGCCATTTCAGCCAATCAGATGCTTGAGATTTGAACTGATCTCCAGATTTAGTTTTATGATCTTGGGCAAAGAAAGTGTGAGTGTTACCCCAAAATTACTTTGTAGTATTTCTAGTCTAGTGCAGGCTAGTCGCACAAAGAACACACTGGTAGAGGTCATTAATTCTTGAGATTCTTTCAGAAATTCTTAAACTCGGGTAACCTTCACACGGCCGAAGGTGACAGCAAAGCAATCAACAAAACCATACATTGTCTCCGACTGCTTACTTTAAGATAAATGACCTACTATGTACATGTATGACCTATCAAGAAAGCACTGAACACAGGGTTTGCCTTAGTACAAAAGTTAAATGATACAAACACGGTCAATAGGTACTTTTATAACTTATTATTTAACTATGCGTTTCAAGATAAGAACTTCACAACAAAGTGGGCAAGTGTTGTCGTTAGAACAAAAATGCCCGATTCCCTCCAGAAATCTCAAAGTAACAAAGTGTGTACGTTTTTCTCAGGGATACATTGGCTGTGTACAGCCGTGTTGTTTGCATTGGCTTTATACCAAGTTTTACAAATCGAACATTTAAAAAAGGATATATCTGTTCTCCGATCATCAGTAAGATCTGAGGTAAGTTGTTATTCAGACAAATTGGTTCCAGGCCTGAAGGTCATAAAACTGATATTTGGAAACCAGTCGCAAATCTCAAGCATCTGTGCCCAAGGTTATAAAACTGAGCATGGAAACCAGTCTCAAATCTCAAGCATCTGATTGGTTTGAGACTGGTTTCCAAACTCAGCTTTATAACCTTGGAGCCTGATTGGCTGAAATGGCGTCCAGTCGCCATTTCAGCCAATCAGATGCTTGAGATTTGAGACTTGTTCCATGCTCAGTTTTGTAACCTTGGGTACAGTAGAATGAATACACCTTTTTGTTCAGGACATTATAAGAGCTCTTAAACAATAGTATAGTTTTTAACCATTATAAAATTTTGTTAGTGTATTGTGATTTCTGTTCTGCTTGGGAATACTGACGATCATCAAGTTGTTCTTCCGAAGTAACTTCTATAAGGATTCATACTGTCGGTTATTATTTATTATAGTAACTATTTCGATTATACTTTTAGTTCAAAGCCATGCAGTTTGTTTATATCTACACGAAGCGAAAAAAGTACGTTGCGTCGAAATAACATACGATAAACTAAATCTGTACCAACTACGATTTTTTCTTTAATAATTCTGAGTAAAAAAAATGCGTTTAGTGCGCTTCATTAAAACTTGTCGGGCACCCACGACCGATCGATTCCGTTACTCTCCATTCATCGAATGTCGTAAAACGGACTAGTCCAGCGTGGGTGTCAGACGGTGAACTTTACCGAACTGCTCATAGACAGAACTTGTTTGTTGGTTGTTGAATATCAGGTCAAATATTACCATAAACACATATTTGTAGTTAACTAATATCGTCTCAAAATAAGTGTACGATTCTGAACATAAGTTAATTCTTGCTTCTAGCTGATATACCACTAGTATTATTGTTCAGGCTTAGTTGCTCATTGATATATATTTGTATATATTGGTGTACGTTACTGTTGAGCTTAATTTACTAGCTTACTGAAATGACTTGTGCTTTACTGTTGAGTTTAACATTCTGACAAATAAACTTTATTTTCATAAATGGTATATTAACCGTTGAAGTAATATAACACGTTCTTTACCGCAGGTGAAACCGTTTATTGAAACAACTTCAATGTAACTGCATCATCGTTTCATTACGACAAGGACCGTATGCACTGTCTTCGATTAAAAAGAAATTTATCAGATTTGGATTTTTTTTAGCAATGTGACTGTAGAGGGACCTTAACTTGTTTATTGATAAGAAGTGAGCATACATTTTTAGATGCTTGAACAGTTTATTAATGACACTGGAATTTCAATGAAACGGTGATCACATGTCCTTTCTTTAAAATCAATTCACTTTTAATTTCATGTTTATGACAGGGCTCTTTGAAGACAGTGGCCAGCGAGTCCTATTCCCATGTCAAACGACAAGCAAATCCGATCACAATTGGAGATGTCCAGGTAAGCTAGTGGATTGCGTTTCTGAAGTTATCGATATTAATTTATAAGTGGTATTTTTGAAACGTCTCAAAAACTAAATTATTTTTAAAAGTTCAAATTATCTCGTCGTCTTTATTATATTTACTGACCTTGTTGTTATACATTTTCTGTAAAAAAAACGGCATTAACGGATAGATCTACACGATAAATGTTATAACCTTTGCAAGTTTGGACCTAATGTATGATGCCTCTTTCTTAGACAGAAGTGCAAAAATACTGCCAGCAGAACGGAACAATAGTTTGTTCTGGTAAGTCAGTCAACACAAGCTTAAGTTGTCTTCATTTTCCGTTAATGAGATCTGTTAATGTTAATTGTTGGTTGGTTCTTAAAGTGATCCAGAAATTCCATAATAGTCTAAACTGCTATTAAGCTAAGACATGAAACAAACTGCATAGCTTTATATTAAGGTAGGTTTAGCAGTGCAAACATGAAAACAAGATGCAAATACGGTCTTATTTGGACGATATAGATAAACGGAAACATAAACTGTTACTATTTACCTTAATCTCTTAATCTGTCAAATACTTATACATTTTACGATTCATGTCTTGAAGAATATGATCAAAGAATGTCAATTTCGGAAGAATACCTACATCGGGTTTGATTCTAGAAGAGGTTATTGCATACGTACATTTGAGTTTTAATTTTGTTGTTTGCTATCAGATATTAATTAAGCGGGCAGCAGAAAAACCCTTGATAAGACAGTAAGTTACCTAAAATTGCAAGAACGTACAAGTGATATTTTGCCATATAGAATGGTATCAATTTCATCAATGTAAAAGCTACGGTAAAAGTGGTTACTTTCTGTGACGACCATTATAAAAATAGCTGTAACTAGCGATAACAAAATTACTGTAATATTACCGTTGACAAGTATACTCACTGGGATTTGACACAGTAACGTAGTCAATTTTTGCCAGGAGACTAACATTTCGTTTTGCAGTTTCCAAGTAATTTTCATTCAGAAATTCCAAAGTTTACAAACAATGAAATAAAACAGGAATGCAGAGCAGGGCTATAGGTTATAAAACTGAGATTGCAAACCAGTCTCAAATCTCAAGCATCTGATTGGCATCTGATTGGCTGAAATGCGACTGGTCGCCATTTCAGCCAATCAGATGCTTGAAATTTGAGACTGGTTTCCATGCTCAATTTTATAACCTTGGGCATAGCAACAACCGCATCCTTTTACGGTTTGGTGCTTCTTACACGTATAATAATTTAGTTAAAAGTTTTAAATTTTCTAAAAGTGTATTCTTTTCCTGCAAACAGTTACTTTTACTTGCATGTGCATATCAACTGTTAGGGAAGAAATACGTTATGATATTTGATTTATGTATTTTAACAGGTGGACCCCCGGGACAGAAAGGTACGATATTCTAGTAAATTCAATACAAATCTTAAAACTTTCTGACAACAATATAAAACATATACCAGAGAATGGGAATTGCCTAAAGATTTAAACTTTATTATCACCCCGCCTGGTCCGTCTGTCCATTCGTCCGTCAATCCAAAAATTTGTCCGAACGAGTTCCCCCCCTTGTTTATTTACATATGCTTTTTGATCAGGAGTAGGCCTACAGTATTACTCTACAACTATTTCATATACTGATTTCATTCTTGGTGTTTGGATAGCTGGTGGTACGGAGAAGTGCAGATCGCAAAAAACATATCTCGTATTTACAACGTTGTTGACCCTTATTATTTTTTCTGGAGCATATCTCAATAGCCATTTGGGACTTACGTTGTCCTTAACTTTTTTAATTTAAGAATTTATTAAGTAGTGGTTGATTCAGTCAGGAATGTTTAACTAAGTTCTAGATTCCTGATTCAATCCGCCTTTAAACTTGCGGACTCTTACCCCGGGACTCTATATTTTCACGTTTTTCAAAGACATGACCGACCGGCGGGGGATTTGTAAGATTTGTTTCATGTCTTCCTTTTAATCGCATTGAACTTTAATACATGGTCCACAAATATCAAACTAGAACCTTAGTCCATACTATTTAGACACTGTTTTATCAGCTTTAATCTGTGTTGATGTTCCTTATTGAAGGAGAGAAAGGGGACACCGGTTTGCCGGGTGTCAATGGTACTGATGGTAGCCAAGGTGTCAAGGGTGACACGGGCTCTCCAGGATCCCCCGGAACGCCGGGCATTAACGGAGTTGACGGTCAGAACGGTACGAAGGGAGACCCGGGAATGGATGGCGCGACAGGATTTAACGGGACTAATGGTCACCCAGGTTTACCAGGACAAAAAGGGGAGAAGGGCGACGTGGGTTCTATTGGTCTTACTGGGCCACCAGGTTTGAAAGGAGAGAAAGGGGATATGGGTTCTCAAGGATTAAATGGAACAGATGGAAATCCAGGAATAGCAGGTAATTCAAACAGGGCCCAAGGTCATACATTAAAAAATGATATTGGAGACCAGTCTCAAATATCACGCATGTGACTAGCTGAAAGAGATACATTTATCCGATACCAGTCTCAAATCTCTGGCATCTGATGGCTTTTAAAAATGAAGACCTTATCATCTCCATTTCAGCTAATCAGACGCTTGATATTTGAGAGTGTTTTCCACTTTCAGTTTAATGATCTTGACCTAGGATTATCTTCTGTTGTTTAAATTATGTATGACCCGAGTTAACAAGCTAACAAAGTACATTAAAGAATGTGTAAAATTTGGTGAATTTGTAGCTCGCTAACTTCCAGTTTAACTACTGAATTTCAATCGTTGATTTAATTAATGTCAATCTCTCAAATCTTCATTCTTTTAAATTAAAAAAAATCTGTGTGTAATTCACTAATTGTGTAAGAGGCTTCTCTTAACCTTTTACAATTCCAACTACGTTTTATAGTAACGAATTGATATTTTCATTTCGGGCACAAGCCGTCATATTTAAGATGGTTCAAAACGTTGATGCCCATACATGTTTCGCAGATGATAATATCCCTCGCTTGGCTTAGTGCTTTAATTAACTCCTGTAATGACAATTTTAGTTGGACTGATATGGAAATACTGACACATATTAAAGAATATT
Source organism: Corbicula japonica (assembly GCA_038501625.1). Classification (NCBI taxonomy): domain Eukaryota; kingdom Metazoa; phylum Mollusca; class Bivalvia; order Venerida; family Cyrenidae; genus Corbicula; species Corbicula japonica. The sequence continues at coordinate 2,234,070 of JAZAYU010000062.1, read as the reverse complement.
ATTTGTTGTTAACGTCTTTCATATAATTAGCGGAAATAAGGAGCGGATTCATACAAACTAGTTATCCCATCAGATCATTTTTGTTGTACATATTTGATCTGTAAACGTAGACATACAACTAATATCTTTGTTTTTTAGGATTACCTGGTAGCAAAGGGGACAAAGGCGACGTTGGCCCATTAGGGCCTCCAGGTGTTAACGGAACAGACGGTCTATCTGGCGCTGTAGGTCCGAAAGGAGAACAGGGTGCTAACGGGCCTCCTGGATTAGATGGTATTGCTGGAACAAACGGTACCGATGGGGCAAAAGGTGAAGCGGGTGTTAAAGGCGACAAAGGCGAAATTGGAAGTATTGGTCCAAAAGGTGACCAGGGAACTCAGGGAGATAAAGGCGAACAAGGAATTAAAGGAGAACAAGGAGTTCAGGGAATCAGAGGGGATGCGGGACTTAAAGGTGAAAGTGGACTCTCTGGTTTACCTGGACAAAAAGGTGAAGCAGGGTTGCCTGGAATTCAAGGTACGATTGGTTTACCAGGACAAAATGGGAGCGATGGTGCCAAAGGTGAACCTGGAGTTCAAGGTCCGCCGGGAGAAAAGGGAGCAATTGGCTTGATGGGTAATCCCGGTACTAAAGGTGATAAAGGTGAGTCGGGACTAAGAGGACTTCCTGGTATCATAGGAGACAAGGGAGAACCGGGAAATGATGGCATAAATGGCACAGTCGGGGCACCTGGACCGCAGGGACCCAAGGGAGATCAAGGTCTCGTAGGACTTCCTGGAGATAAAGGAGCAAGGGGAGATGCTGGCAGAGACGGTTTAAATGGCACGGATGGCCAGGCAGGCGTTGCAGGAAGTAAAGGGGAACCTGGTATACAAGGTCCTCCAGGACAAAAAGGAGAACATGGACTGTCAGGTTTGCCAGGTCAGAGGGGAGAAAAGGGCGATGAAGGCACGCAAGGACCCCAAGGGTTAACAGGATTACCAGGATTTAATGGAACTAAAGGAGAAATTGGACCTCAGGGTTTAAAGGGGGATCATGGGTTACCAGGGTTGCCCGGGTCTGATGGTCAACCGGGCATTAACGGCACGGCGGGAGCAAAGGGTGAACAAGGAATTAAAGGTGAACAAGGTTTGCAGGGAATGAAGGGCGAAATGGGTGCCATCGGTGTTCCTGGCATAAAAGGAGATATGGGAATACCGGGGCTGAAGGGAGACATGGGCGAGAAAGGAGAGAATGGAACATCAGGACAACCCGGTCGTGATGGCGTAAATGGTGTTCCTGGGCAAAATGGCACTAAAGGGGAAGCCGGTGACAAAGGTGTGTTCCCTAATTATTGTTTTTCCATTTACATTTAATTTATTGCCGAATTTTGGAATAAGGCTTTTGTTTAAATGTGTCAATGTTGTATCAAAAATGGAAACGGTAATGAATAAGGAAGTTTCAAAAAAGTTCAGCTAGCAAGCGTTTGTTTTACTATTACCACGCCACTCTTAAATCTTACAGTTGATTGCTAATGTAGATATGTTGATGCATGCTCATTCGGTGTTCACCTCTTTTGTTTAACTGAAAGTTTTACTAAATAATTTTTACGGACTCTTCGAATCAATTGTCCTTAGTCTCAGTTTAGTTCACGATATTTTAAGTCATTGATTGCGATTATTCTGTTTTGCAAGAAAATTGAAAGCCACAGGACACTACAGTCATGATAATTACAGCAAGTTCGAAGCCTGTTTTATTTGCTTTTAATTTCCCATGCCTGCCGTCAAGCAATAATATTTACATAAGTTAACAGTACCACAAGCGGATCTCGTCAGGAGCGCACCCGGCGCGCGCCCTTTCTAAAATTGATTTTGTTAATTGTTAATGTTGATATCAGAGAAGAAAAATGAATACAATACATTAGAACGCACTAATTTTACCGGGGTAAATGAAAATAACGAGTTGCACCGTTGGGAAAGGTCATAAACATTCACAAATTATTTAAAATATGTATATTTAGGGGTGCTTCGAGGGGACTTACATTTTTAGTTTCGCCCCACACCCTCTATCATTACATGCTTGATTCGCCACAAAGTATATATATTATCCATGCTGAACCTTATATCTTCCGCAGCGAGATCTTTTCATCTATGCAATAGTTTCAATCTCAAGTATTTTGATGAAACTGAAACACTTTGTCTAAGCATGATGTTTTGATCTGGCTTAGAAAGAAGATTAATTAACGTTACTTTTATACTATTATACAGACAATTAAACAGTTTATTAACAGAAAAGATTAATTGCGTTTTGGTATATCACACTGTGGGATTTTATTATACGAAATTATAAACAATCGGGCCTGTGGATTCCAACTCTGTCGATTAACCAATCTCACAATTTTCTAAAGGAAAAACGTGAAATATGCATATCAGGAATTGCCACATTCAGAAGACACAGCCTCCCCAAACAGCCAATAATAAGAGAGAGAGAGAGAGCATGATTAATAAAATGGTTCAAAAAAGACACCACAAACAATTAACATAAATGAGAACTTATAAAATGATCAGCTCAAACCTTGTAACTATTACAGGTGATCAGGGCATTCAGGGTCTCCCTGGAACCCCGGGAAGAGACGGCGTTAAAGGAGACATAGGATTAACTGGATCGAAAGGTGACAAGGGAGACGTGTAAGTAACGTTAACTTTATTTAATCCCCCATTATTAACGACGGTAGCACTTGATTTAATTCCATTTTTTTCTCAAATCTTTTAAGTTCACTGGCTAGAAGCATTTTTATTCAAGAATGTGATTGATTTCATAATTTCATCGTTCCCGATTCGGAGATCCCCGAACATGCAAGTGTTATTCCCAGAGCCCAACATGTTTGTCCGCTACCATGACTATGATTGTTTAGTACATACAATTGAACTTGCTCTGAAGATCACCTGCTCTGTTCGTGATAAAGAGTTCTCATACTTGTCATATTAAATTGTGTGAGTAGTACACCATCTGTCAACACTTTTAAAGTGCAGTGAAAACAAAGTTTCATTGCCTGATTAAATACTGCATATATATACATACACTAAACCAATGTTCTACACTAAAAAAAGTTAATTTCGCCTCGTCTGTGTACACTTCAAATTTAAAACAAATAAAATAGAACATTTCAATTTTTTAAGGAAATTGACATTAATTGAAAATCACAAGCGCGTTCAAAAATCACGCACATTAAATCGAGGTGGGGGATAAAACCAAAAGTCACAAAATCGACCGTAGCTATTGTGAAGAGTTTATACCGAAAACGGCTTAAACTAATCTGAAACATCTTCTGTCAAACAGCTTTACTGTTAGCTAAGCGATAACATTATTTTAGAAATGCAAATAATTGTACAAAATTTCTTAAGAATCCATGTTTAAATTAGACGACGTAAATATTTTTATTTTTGTCTTGTTTTTCCCCTTACCTCGATTAAATGTCAGTGGTTTCTCAAAGCATGTTGGGAATGTAATGTATGTTTCTCAAAAAGGAGTGAAAATGCTATTTTTTCTTATTTCTATACTTGTCTTATCAATATTTTTGTGTTTCGAGTGGCCAGCAAGGTGTTATTGGCCCTGCTGGGGATAAAGGAGAGAAAGGTCTCCACGGCCTTTCTGGGCTACCTGGTGTCCCGGGAGACAAGGGCGATTCCGGAAAGGATGGAACACCCGGTGTTAAAGGGGAAATAGGTCCGCCGGGAGCCGCAGGGGTCAAAGGGGACCCAGGGTTGCCTGGTAAAGATGGCATAAATGGAAATAAAGGTGACAAAGGTAGGAATCTGGCATTAAGTTTTTTTAAGTGAATAGTATTTTATTTTTAAACAGTGCCTAAGTTTACCAATTAATTTCAACATACCAGGCGGTTTAACCCCTTTTTTCAAGGAGCATTTATATAAAAAGATGAAACAATGATGTCGACATATCTGGAATGTAACGTCAACATTAATTTAGCGCGGCACTATCTGAAATTTCTTTTTATCACGGATTAAAACAAGTCACGCGTTCTTTGCGTCATGCGTATATTTATTTCTTACCTTTTTCTGTTAGTTTCTCTTACAATCCAGATTCTTTTAAAATCACTTGAGAATAACGTAATAATGTGTGCCAAATTATCACACTGAATGAATGTCAGCCAAATAACATACCATTTAAAGGTACCATTATTTACAGGAGAAATCGGTTTGAAAGGAGAGCTGGGCTCGGAAGGACCGGTAGGAGCCAAGGGTGAACCAGGTGTTAAAGGTGAACAGGGCTATACAGGACCACCAGGTGTGAAAGGTGAACGAGGAGAACCGGTAAAAGAACTAGCATATTCAGTGTCCGAACATAAGTAGGTTTATAAGCTATGATTATCTCATTTATTTGATGAGACTCCATCATGAACTGCAAATGTTCGTCTCGCATGTAGTGGCGACAGCCTGAAATATCCCAAATCTAAAAAAATAGTCCACAGAAAATACTAGTCTGTCTGTAAAGTTTTGCATAATCCGGGTTTGGTATATTCGTTTACAATGTACATATCAGCTGAAATTAATCTATACATTCGAAAATAATCGCAGTGAATCTTTGGCTCATTGATATCGTTGTTGTTTTGTTTTGTAAATTCAAAAGGAAAGGTTACCAACTTTATATATTCTATAGGGCACCGCATGCTAGGTAAATAACCTATAAACTTTTTTGGTTGCACCACGGTGGCAGGGGTTTAAGAGCTTATGAAGTTTTATGGGGAAATCTTGTAAAGAACCTAGAAGCTCGATTTGTTTCTTTTATCCTCGTCATCGTGTTCTTGCTGATTTGACTCCAGGGGCTCTTGTCTCGGTTAAGGCATCGAGTACCCGACCTTACTTTACTATGTTATTAGATTGTTATGTTTTATATGTTTGTGTGCTTTTGCATGCAACGGTGTCTGGAGGATTTATTGATTGGAGTTTTTTCCCCAAGACAACTTGTACTCAACTTGTTCTTGTTTGTTTATATGATTACTTGTTGGGCAAGTTTGAGGTTGGTGCACCACAGAACCTTGTTTAAACACCCAGTTACATTTTGAAAAAGACCGATCTAATGCGGTACCCCTCGGGTTGTTATTTTCAATTGTTTGTGGTGACTGTTTTGACAATGGCCAGTTTAAAACCATTGCTTTCTTTTCCTCTCTTCTACTTAGCTGTGTGGGGAGGCTGTGCATTTTAAATGTGACAATTTCTTATATACATTTTTTTTTCAATTTTTTAGGGTAAAGCTCCTTCGCAGGACTGCTGCCAGAATTTACGTAAGTATAACAGACAACGTTACAAAAGTTGATATAAAATTTACCAGACAGTATCGCTGAATACATTTTCAGCATAGTTTATCCACGTTAGCGATTTCAATTTATTGACGCGATTTCCATTGATTGACGCGATTTCCATTGATTGACGCCATTGATTGACGCGATTTCCATTGATTGACGCGATGTGCATAAATCAACCTTACCACTTCAAATAATCTTGTTCAAAAGAATGTTGTCCGTGTGTTGTTTATAGTTCGGATACTGGTTTACCACCTACATTTATATTCACATATTTTCATTGTCATGTCAACAGAGGTCCCAACATTCCAAGGGGGCGCAAACGATCTTCGTATCACTACCAACGTCGGAAATACAGTTCTATTGCCGTGCGGAGCTGAAGGAAACCCTGAACCCGTAGTAACATGGGAAAGAGATAATGGCCCGCTTCCGGAAAATAGAACAGTCACGACCCCAATAGGAGTCGCTATTGATAACATCCAGCTGACAGATTCTGGGCGATACACTTGTAAAGCTACAAACATCTTGGGTACATCAACAAAAACTCTTATTCTTGCCGTTGAGTGTAAGTACTGTCTGTTTCTCTAGCAAGAATTAAAATTCATTTATGCAAAACATAAAACTTATGTGACAGAATATAGAATAAATTGCTAAATAAAATAAGATGTCATATAAGACTTCCTTCTGAAACTGATTTTAATGCCTAGCAAACCGTCGTTTGGACCGATCAAAATTGTACTGTTCGATTGTGTAAATAGTTGCGCTCAATAGTGGTTAAGCGGCGTGTGGAATAAGTAACATTTCCTTAACTGTTCAAGAACAGGTTCCGTCAAACCGAGCCCGACACGAGAAACCTAGAAATATAGCTTTGGTATCACATCGACATCGTTTTTACTTTTCGCCATTTGAAAAGGGGATTTCAAGAATTTTATAAGTAATGTGTATTAGCACCTGCTGTTAAAGCTTCAAATAACATTATTTCAATAGTCTTTCTGAAGAGCTTGATATCGTAAATAATGCTTATAAAGTTACATCTTCTTCTGAGAGAAATATTGTTACTGTAAAAGTAGAAGATTTCAATCTTATTCTTTGCATAACTGGTAAAGTTTTGTAACACAAGGTAGGAAAAACCTTTTGCAAATTGTAGAGCCAATAATTCTTGATTGAATAAACAAATCAATTCGAATTTACAACTGCAACAAGGCATTTCTCGATCAGTGTTTAATGGAAATTTGAATGGAGGACAATATTAAATTCACCATGTTAATTGTAAAATACATCTGTAAATTAAAAAAGATACTAACATAATATTCTAAAGCGTTTTGCATGCTATGTCATTTACCCATCTACACTTGATCACTTTGCTTACCCTTTTGTTTTCACGACGGTGGCAGGGGTTTAAGAGGTTATGAAGGTTTCTAGGGTGATTTTGAAAAAAAAACGTAGAGATTTCTATTATTCTTGACATCGTATTCTTGCTGATTTATTTCCATTAGATTTGGTTTCAGTGATTTCATCTCTTACATACCCATCTTGCTTAACAATAACATTAGATTCTTATTATATATATTAATTTAATCATTGTTTTAAAGCGGTAGAAGCTAACACACTGGCTTCTAGTTTTGTTAATTGTTTGCGATGTCGTTTTGAAATCATCAAATTATGCTTTCTTTTACTTTCTTTGCGTTTTGGATCTGTAGGGAGGCTGTGTTTTTTATGTGGCTTTTCCTGGTATGCCTATATCTTTTGTTTCCACTTTGTACACTGACGAACTGACTAAATGTCATGATAGACTATCAGCATAATGAAAATGTCATTAAATTATGCTAGAAAAGAAACACCAGGAGTTGGTAAGCCTAATCTGAAAGGAAATTCTGTTTTCTAGGTAAGTATAAAATAATAATCTTTTGAAATATGTTTTGGTTATCGTGTGAAATAACTTTCTACTATAACAATATATTTTATTACCATATACAGCAGGACAACCAGTAATATCCCCACTACAGAAGTTTGTTTCTGTTGTCCCTGGGGACTCGGTCGATGATGGTTGTGTTGTACAGAATGTGAACCAGTACACGACCACTTACTCGAAGGTACACGGTGGCCTGCCCACACATCACATCCTGCCGAACGGAGACCTGGTATTCAGGTTCGAGGGAACCAAGGATTCCGGGGAATATCAGTGCCAGGCTATAACTGATAAGGGAACGTTCTCAGCCTCTTTTTATGGTACGACTCTGGTTCCTTATACATATGATTCGCAACCATTCATTTTGATTAGTAAATTTGAAACAAGCAGCATTTTATCATAAGAATTTTACGTGTGTTTGAAATCCAAACATGTTTTCTGTGTTCCATTGCATATACCTATTTTTTCTTATCTGTGGTGTCTCTTTTAAAACTGATCATTTTATTAACCATGCTCTCTCCATGTCTTCTTCTTGACTGTGTGGGGAGGCTGTTTTTTTTATTGAATGTGGCCATTCCTGATATGCATATTTCACATTTTATTTAAATATTTATTTCATTATAACCAAATTTTGCAAATCGTATTTTTTAAAATTATTTCCAGTCCTACCGTTAAAACAATGATTATAGGGCAAAAAGCAACTCTTTCCTCATTAAGTATTTTAGAAAATGAATTTACATCAATTTATTTAGATGAAATATTAAAAAACAACGTGTTACCCCTCTGTGTCTACCAAAATATGAAACACGAACTGAAGAAAAGAAGATTTCGCATGGTTCTAAAGACATTTTGGTATCTCGTGTAAACATTTCTATTCATTTATAACCAGATGTTGTTTATCAATTGTTTAGTTATTTCCTTTCCGACTTTGTAGAATGAAATAAAATATTATTTACATGTATAAAGAGCTTCAGAGAGAGACTTAAGTTTGTCATAAGTTGTTTTATTAGGAAGATAACTGTTAATAGTTTTCCATATTGATAGCATCTTTGTGTTAATCCATGTTTAGTGTACCACAACTTGACGGCTTTCACATGTGATACAACATTTCAAGTATGTGGACAGGACGGAGCTGTCTGCGGGTAAATACTTCTATTTGTTGGTAATGACAAAACTTTCGGGAATGGCTATTATTAACATTGTCAGAACTTATTGCCCGACCCGTTTGCTATTTGTCATGTTTGTTTTGTTTTCGAAATTAAATTATCTTTGTATTTGTAATAGATTGTATTTGATATGCAGTAAAATATGTTTAAGCTAAACATTATAGTACACCGTATTATTTAAATTAATAATTATTTGTGATTTAACCGGTATGTGCTTTAGATAAACAAGACTTGAACATTCACCTTTAAGGCAACGAATGTTTAGTGTGAACTTGATTTCCTTAGGTAAACATTTTATAACTGAAATTCGTATTTTTCAGCGGTGTATGTCCTCAGGGATGTTCTAATCTAAACCCTCAGTTTGTGGCTACAGGATACGCCGTGGTGAGTCGCTTTTCAGCTCGGTGGCTGCAATTAATAAGCTTGAGCCTGCTATACCGTGGCAGTATCAGTACTAATCACTCTGTAAACATTTAAAAATATTAAAATATTTCTGTTTTGATCCTTAGTATCGGTTATCTAGATGTAAGCTGTATTCGAACATTTTCTGCAAAAACAACACTAATCTTGTTTCAATTTAATTATATATTTATACTAGCAAAAAAAAAGAAAACGACACAATAAATTATTAAAACGGAAAAACACATTGCATAAAAATACACATTTCTTGTATATATGGAGATCTAAATCTAAATTTGTATGGAGTGCGAGTGGAAGTCAACAAACTGTTATTGGAAAGGTTGCAATAGTTTGAAGCAGTATAATAAATCATATCTTCAATCTCAAAATAACGAATTAAAGGCTCCATGTCCAACGTTATATGCTCACCTTCGTTTGATGTAGAACAAAATTGTACTGTTTATTGGTGTAAATATTGAGTTGCGCTCAACCCGGGGCTAGGCGTGGGCTGTAATATGCATTTCCATTTTCGCCGATAAACAGACTCAATAAAACCGAGCTTGCAGTATGTTCATATTTGTTGTGTTCGATGGATTTCAAAGTTCCCTTTTCATTTATTTCAAATCAACGTATATGGGATAATCTCGTAAAAATTCGTTTAGTCGATATTTACAATTTCTTAATTTCCATTATGAAATTGATCATTTTAAAACACATGCTTTCTTTTCCTCTCTACGTTTCGGCTGTGTTGTGAGGCTGCGTCTTCTGATTGTGTGCCATTACTGATAAATATATTCTCCTTGTTTTCCAGAATCTGCCTATCTGTCGTGCTGCGATCAACAACGGGAAAACAGACCAGAATGGGGGTCCTGTTGTGTTCCAGGTCTATCAGATGCCGTAAGTGTCAAGATTTTGTAATAAACTGCTAGTGCAACTAAACCTAGCATTGTCTGCTTTGAACTCGATAGATAGGGTGGGTTGTTCTCTTAAATTTGCGTAAGCTAACAAAGAGCTAATCTGTTTCATTGGTGGCAATAACAGTGAAATCCCTCCCTTACTGATCCACAGACGAAACCCCGCATTTTCTATTTTATTGTTTATAATTGCGATGTCTATTTTGAGTATTTTCTGAATTTTGTATAATTAGAATTTTGGGATGACACATAGTGTTTCGTTTTTCCTTGCCTGTGAAGGAAGTTAGAATGTTTGAAGTATGACAAAGTCTGATACGAACATTAAGTTAATTTATTCGATCGAAAAAAATGTTTTGTTAAAGAACAAATGTGGAAGTTTTAGATTTATTTTCGTCATTTATGCTATTATGGAGACTACATCGTTGATGCCTTTTGTTTTCTTTTTCAGAAACGTTTTGGAAGCCAAATTTCTGGATTTACGAAAATAAAGTTCTGACAACTGTAAACAGCTTTACACAGTTTATAACTAAAGAGTTAAGAGGTCGCAAAAACTGGCTAAAATTTCAAAAATAAATTTTTGTTTAAATACTTATTGCAACCCAGATTTTAGCTAATGATGTAGTCAATGTTTGCAAGCACAATTTAGTTTAATTCATGTTCTAATTATCAAGCACATACTAAAACAAAAGAAAAACCGTTTTGCATGAGAACTCAGGAAGTAAGTTTTCCTTGAATTTATTGAAAACCCTAAAATTATTTTGAAGAATTGGCAATAAACATTGTAGACCAGCATATACCTATTTCAGGTATGAGTTGCTTTGGTATATTGACCATATATTTCAGAGACACAGATTCAAACACATTTCTTTACTAAAATCTAGGTGGCAATAAGTATTTCCCCCAAAATTCATTTTTGAAATTTTAGCCAGTTTTCGTCATTTGTAATGTTTGCGACCCCTTAAAATTTAATCATTCTCTTGAAGTTTCTCTTATTATTCTGTGGACGAAGTCGGAAATATTGTTTGCAAGGAAAACCTATGCCGAAAACAGTCAAAATTGCAAATGTATTGCAAATGATGTACATTTGTGTATTTGTGTTCAGTTAATTTTAAATTAAGTAAACACCATGTAACCTCAACCATAAACGATCTGGTCGGAAGAATAGTTTTGAAACTTATCATAATTAAGATAAAAATATACAAGTTCAACAGGTCAAACACAATAAAGGTATGTTAGGCCTTATTGTTCAAAAAGCGAATACTTGTACGTTATCTACAAATACTGTGCAGTAAAAATTACAACACAAAATATACAAGTATAGCTTTGTTCTCTGTTTAAGGTGGTATCATTTTGACATGGAACATCTGAAGTCGGTTGGGTGTTTGAAATCCAAATTTTATGAAATTAAATTTGTTTTCTGATTTCAAAGCTTCTTTTAGCTTGAACTATCATTTATAAAGCACATGAATGTAAAATGCCATGCAATAGTCAAAATATAAGAGAAATATGTAGCAATTTCTTACCTTGAAAACTGACTTTCTATGGGAACTTCCCATTCTTCCACTGTTGTAAACAATTACTGCCACAGGAAGACAGTCCATAACAAGGTCAACAATGTCTTAGAAGATAATTCATTTAAGAACAGTAGAAATGTACAAAAACAGCACTCTCCAAGTGACTGTACTTATAATTTTACATCCATATTTTTTTACAAGTTTATAAAGTAGGACTACCCAAAATGCAAAGTAATTGAAGGTATGTTGTACAATATAGGACATTACTTAAGAGATTTCTGTTAACATTTCAAATAATAATTACTAAATAAAATGTATTTTCTACTAGTATAATTAGTGTTTTTGAAATGTTGGAAGGCTAATAATAACTTCTTAATAGGTAAATTATGTACACAGTCTTATGCATTGTAAACAATACTTCTCACCAATGTTTTTAACCCACCTTCTAGGTACCTGTTTTACTTGTGACCATATATGGAACATTCATTTATTACAGGATACAGTTCTCTACATAGTATTAGAATTGGAATTTATCATTAATTATAAAACATGTTAGTATTTTTCAGTCCAGATAAACCTAATCGATTTAATTATAGTCTGAAAGAGATAAGATATAAGAGGGTGTTCAAAAAGTTTGCAGAAAGTGCTACAATTTGTTTTTAAATTGTACAAACCCAATGAAACTTTCTGATTTTGCTGATTTGGCTGTATTGCATTTATTTTACAAATGTAATTGTTATTCATATTTTCATAAGAAAATGGCTGTCTCTATGGCAACATCGCTGAACGTAAACGGGGCCACTTTGTAAAGAATTCTAGTGAATTTCATATGGAAAATGACGCACCATTGCGTTGTTTGTAAGGCTACTCTTAAGAAACTTTCCTACGTTGTGGTACCAACATGTGATGTGACATTTATGAAACAATTTTAAATGCTGATGTCAAAACACTGCTTGACGACCATTAGTTTCGTATGTTCTCTGAAAAGGAGTGATGAACAGAGATCTACCGAAGTCAACAGATGTAAACCTATGACGAAAATGACAATAAACATCTGGTTTCGAGATAGACAAGAAGTGTTATCTACATTCAATGCAGAGGTGTCCGAAAGTCGATAGCGTCATGTTCATTCAAGGAAATCACGTAAATGCTTGAAAAGGACCGTTGTTGAACAATTTGTGAAATTATAAACACAGTTTACTGACGTAGGGCTGAACGTTACTGGCAGTGCCGTTGAAAAATTCACAATAGTTTGAAACAGTTCAGTTTGTCAGACTTTTGTGGAATACTTAAAACTATTATAACTGCAATGTTAATAAAAGTGAGATACTAAATAAATAAAAGACAGCACTTTTCTGCAACATAAGACAATTATGTGTGTCTATGAATATTCATATGAAAATAATTCTTGCATACTTTTATACGTATAAACATTATGGATATATAATAACATTATGCTTCTTTATTTATACTAATTATGTTATTATTTATCTTTTTACTTATTTCAAAATACTCCTAAATTAAATACATTTAATATAGTCATGAATACTTCATTTGTTAACAGAAAAGTAGTATATTAACCTTCTCTTCAAAAGGCAGATAATTCAATAATAACATTAAAAGATATGTCCTATATTGTACACCATACCTTGCATTTTGAGAAATAAGTAAACAAACATGGATGCTAAATTTTAGTGTGAAGTCACTTTGAGAATGTTGTTTTTGTACATTTCTGCTATGGCTTAGTGAATAAGATTCTAAGACAGTGTTGTCCTTATTATGGACTGTCTTTGTGTTTCAATAATTATTGACAAAAGTGGAAATATAGGAAGTTTGGACTCTCACAGAAAGTCTGTTTTCAAGGTAAGAAATCACTACCAATTTCACTTTTATTTTGTTTTTGCATGACATCAAACATTCGTATGCTCAATAAATGATATGCCAAGCAACCAGAACTTTACAAGTCATATAAGAAATGAACACTAATGAACTTATGATTTCACACACCCAACACATTTCGGCTCCTTGATATAACCTTAAAGCTATACATTTGTACGATGATGCAATTAACTATTAGCATAAATTTTACATGTATTTTTAACACGATACATGTGATTTATCGATAAATTGGATATAGAGCAATTTTTCATGTAGTTATTGGAAAATCTGTGTTTTACTTGGTCCGCTGCTAGTAGAAGTAAGCGGATTTTCATAATATGAATCGCCTTGCATATGAGTGCATATGACTATATGCGTATTTTTGTGTTTAAAGAATATTATGTACGAGCTTGCAAGCGTCCACGTGAAATAAAACTCCAATTTTATCGAAAATATGTAGTAAAACTACTGCCCTATCCTCTTATACTTTTTTCGCGGTAGCTCAATTTTTTCAGCGCCTTACTTGACTTATAAGTTTAGTCGTTTGGTTTAAATTTTCACTTACATTTTGATTCCGTGAAACCCCGGTAGGTTGGTCGAGGTCTCAAACGATCGCGATATAATGAAACTTAAGAGCATTTTTGTAAATTTGAAAATATTACATGAGCTAGAAATTTTCTGTGGTGGTTAAAATGATATGGTTATCCAAATAGTGATTTAGGTATCCGTTCCCATCCCTAATTTGTAGTATCAGCTAGATATTAAAAGGATTTAGTCAAAATATGGCTGAACGCATTAAAATATTGACAACATATCTGCATGAGTGTTAATGACAGAAGTCATGAACATTTTTTGTGTCATTTTCTAAAAATAATATGTTAAGAGTGCTCAAAGTACAAACGTGATTGATAAAAAGTGGAATAAGCCTATCAGGAATGGCCAAATCCAGCATACACAGCCTCCCCATACAGTAAAAAAGTAGAGAGGAGAAGACATCATGGTTATCAATGATCAGTTTTCAAAAAAGAGCCCACAAACAACGAAAGTGAGGGGTTACCGCATTGGAACGGTCAGTGGCAAACAATTTGCCACTGAGGGTTAAACCAGGTTCTAGAGTGCCCCGATTTAAAAGTTTCCCCAACATGTTCCCATTTGAACAAACAAGTACAAGTTGTATTGGTGAATTAACCCTGACCCACCTATCAACTCGGCACTGTTGCATGCAAAAGCACACAAACATAAAAACATAAGAAACCAATAGCGCAGTTACATGTTGTTAAGTAAAAGGTCGGGTACTCAATGACCTTACAGAGACCAGATCCCCCGGAGTGCAATCAGCAAGAACATGGTAAAAGAGATAAAAGAAATAGATCGAGGTTCTAGATTCTTTTACAAGATTTCACCATTAAACTTTAAAACTTTAACACCCCTCTTACACTAGGCGCACTTGATTGGTGTCCCGAATCAGTCCTAGGTATACCGCGGGACACCGATCTACGCTCGTTTCAGTCCGGCTACTTGCGTGCGCATGTATTTCCGGTAAAGTCGGGACATACCGCATGGCAAAACAGCTCGGTGCATTTATTTCCAAGATGGCGACGAAACAAAATGTTTAAGTTGAAATATTGAGAAATTGCCTATTATAGGACCTATATTTGTTTTCCATTCACATAGTATTTTGGTGGCCATTTTCAAGTATCCCTAACTGCACTCTATTCATCTGTACCGGATCGGTGTACCTATCACGTGATCGGAGTACTCGGCATATACCTATCGGGACATTACGGCGTATACAAACAAGTGCGCCTATTATGTCGTGCAACCAAAGAGGTAGGCATAACGATCAACATTAGATGTGTAAATCACCAGGCATGCAGAGCGCTGTAGAATATCATGTTAGTAACCTTTCTTTTTGAATTTGCAGATTGATAAATTCATATTTTCCCTTATTTTCTAAGGTTTATAAATTAAAGCTCCATAAAAACTTGCTGTGAAATACCTTGTTGTTATAGTGATTTTTAACCGCACTTGGTTTTGGAATAACATCTGAGTATCGGCGATGAAACTTGGAAACGGTTTTCCTTAATTTGTGAAACCGATAACCCTGTTTGAAAAGTTCTTCTGTTATGCAAAATTACCTTTATCGATAGGTTGAACGGGTATAAGAGCACAAATACTTTTCAAAGAATGCAAATTGCATGTTAGACACAAGCAAACATAGTATAAAGGCAAATGTTATCTTTTACAAATTGAGATATACGGTAGAAACTGATAAAAGTGGTACACGTATTGCACTATTGTCATGCAGATAATATTCATCAGATAATTTCATCACAAGACCATGGCTGAAGATTATAAAACTGAGCATGGAAACCAGTCTCAAATCTCAAGCATCTGATTGGTTGAAATGGCGACCAGTCGCCATTTCAGTCAATCAGATGCTTGAGATCTGAGACTGGTTTCCAATCTCAGTTTTATAACATTGAGCAAAGGTCTGAAACTGATATTACAATGCCTAAGAGTAAATTAATCGAGGAGACTCCCAATACTCTATATAAACCATATAGAAAAATGCAATAGTGTATGCTGGCTTAGAAGAAACTCCAAAACAGTAAACACAAGAATGGTGAAATAGCTACACTTAATGCAGAATGATTTCACTGACACGATCTCGGACAACTTGCCAGGGTTGCCTTTCATGAATACACGAAATAATTAATAAATCAAGTATACGACGGACCAATGATTAACCTCGCGGGAATAAGTAGGTTCCAGTAACCCACACAAACCTTTACAGAGCATGAATCGTTATTCGCATTGCTAAATGGCCCTAAGATCATTGTGTGTCTTTTTTGAAATCGATCATTTTATTACACATGCTCTTTTTCCCTCTCTGCTTGTTTGCTGTGTGGGGAGACTGTGTTTTCTGGATATGGCTATACCTGATATGCATATTTCATTTTTTATGTTTTATCTAGCCTTACGGGTACCTTTCTTTACTTTTAACCAACCGGAAAGCAGTTTTTATTGGGTGACCAATTCGTTTGACTGTCCTATCCATGGTAACCGTAATTTGCTTTGGCACTGACTTCGTTTTTTGTCTTCCTATTTTCGATCCGGTTATTCTATTAAAATGTTCTCCAGAGGGTTGGTCTTCATCAGATTTAAAATCTTTCTCTTGACGTGATCTCCTGGTTGGCTTTCTTAGATCTTTCTTTGTTATTCTTTGTTGGAGTGTGATTTACTTCATGAAAGCCTAATTGATTTTAGGCTTCTTATTTCTTCATCGTACAGGCTATACAAAATCTCGTCACGACTAGCCGTCCTTTTTAGCCATGGGTCCAATTATACAGCTTCTTAAGTTCTGATGCATCAACCTTTCAGTTTCTCTCTGCCTCTGCATTACTTAATCATACTGCAAAAGTGCAGACTATATTATTTATCTAAACAACGATATTCTGTTCGGTTATGAGCTTGTCTTCATTTAATCAGAAGTATCATTCTGCTATGACCGCAAAGAGTTATCCACGAAGTCCGTTCCTAAGGCGGACAGCTTTACACTCGTGTTGTGATAAACCAGTGTTTGGAAATGCCTTTTTTTATGGTTGTTGCCATGCATGGCTTTCACGCAGTGCGGGTTCCCTGTTTCAATCAGACGGTACTGTGTTACGATTTATTTAGCTCGGGTGTTTTGTGATAGTCCGTATTTCAAGTGTCTTTCAGCTCAAGGCTATCGTGTGTATATGCAATCTTAGTTAGTTATTGTTATTAATATTTAAGCTGTTGCATGTTTTCTTCTACTAGTTTTTACTACTTATTGTCGGATGCTAGTACCCGGATGATGATGTAAGGTGCAAAGCTGTAAAACAAATGAAAACGTATTGTAAAAGCTTTTTTTTCTCTACAGGGGAGAGAACTCATGGCGAACGAGGACAGCTAATTGGCATGCAATTCCGACTACGCTACCGACTGAGCTAGCCGGGACATCCCCCTAAATGTTGATCAGAAAACCCCGATAAACGTAATCATCACTGCATGACATCAGTAACGGATTATTAACTGATAACAGTATTGACTCGGGGAGACTTTTTAAAGCAATTGCACTGCACAAATATCGCTTCTGTGAATTTCAAATGATATAGCCTCTACTGGGGACCTTACTCGTACTGTACGGTGACGGCGCTTAGCAGTGCAATCCCTATTACGCTACCGACCTAGCGAGCCGGGACAACCTTAAAAAGTTTGATTTGGCGGGCAATAACAAAAATATCACAAAACCATCACATTCCCGAGGCGCAAATAAGAGACGCATTAATTTTTTTGTTAAATGTTTATATATAGGGTTTCAGACCTGGTGTTATTTGTTAAAAATTATAAAATATTCATTCTAATAAAAACTCTCAGTGGTTGCTAAGCTGGTTACAAATATTTTGACATACCACTTTCATTTGTTCTGCTTGAAAGTTATTACGAATCATTAACGTTAAGAACATTTGTATTAATATTTTAACCTTTAATTTTATAGTTGTCTATCAAAGCTACCCAGTTATTTTTCAAACGGGGTTTCAAAAATTCAATCCATAAATATAAAGTTTTTCAATATATACTGGCCCAGTGATGTTTTTCCTGTCGAGCAATATAACATACAAGTAGCACAATATTTAGAACTGAACATTAATTTCACTCTGCTAATTTGTTTAAAATTTAAACGTGTAAAAATCAATTCTCACTGCGATCAAAGTTACACAACATAATCTAAGTCATTATAAAGCAATCTGGCTTTAAAAAAGTGAAATATGCAAATCAGGAATCGCCACACTCACAGGGCCCGTTTCATAAAGCGTCGTACGACGGATCGTATCGTAAATTCCGTCGTATGACGTCGTACGACGTTCGGACCGACCAAATCGCGTTTCATAAACATTTACGATCGAACGATATCGTGAAAAACTGTCGTAAATCTACGACAGCCTGGAGGGTCTCGTAAATATTTACGATTCAAAATGGCGGCGCCCGTAGTAGCCCGCTAGGATTACAATTTTCCATATTAGCGTACGTACTTTTGTTGCTTTTCAAGTTGCACATTCTTTCCAGTGATTTTGACATATAATGCTAAAAATAAACTCGTTCTTTCGAGTACACAACGGCGGATAACTCTAAACAGCTTAAGATGTCTGTTAGTTATGGCAAATATTCTGACTACATGCAAAATTCAAGGTAAATTAACGTAGCATACACTACCGAGTTCTCTAACAATTTGATTTGTTATTGTTGTAGATAAATTGTATCATTTTAACCCCGGTTTTACGTATGATTTGCATATTAAACTGTTTATTTTAACCCCACCCATCCTAACTTAGACCCAACACAAACTTATAGTAAACTTGAGAAACTTATAATCATAATTGCAGGTCGTGTGATAAAACAGGTCATTATTGTGGCGGGTTATTGTTCAGTAATAGCTGTGGCCGTACTCCCAAATCAAGTTCATGACAACAGGCCTACCAATGCTGGAGTGGAAGTACACATGTAGCTAATAAATGAGGTATAGTTATATGTCTTTATTGATAAATGACTTATACATTTCTTTTTCATGACAGCATATATAAGTTTTGTAACATAGCTACAAATAATTGTTTAATAACATTTTCAGCATCTTTAGAAATAAGATTGATATTATCATTTAATGGTTTATAAATGCTGAACATGATTAAGAGTTTTACTACCCTATTTGTCTTTGACTATATTTCATATTTTTGACACTTCAAAGGTGACAGTTTAGTCAGTATTGATAATTTCTTCATTTTATGTCTTTGATTATATTACCAAAACTTATCTGCACTTTCATCATTTGCAGGAACAGAGATGCAATTTGCAGATTCAGAGAAAAGAAAATGCCAGTGCATCACAAAGAAGAATGAACATTGCAACCTGCAGCTATCAAAGTAGAATCAGCTGTAACAACCTTCACATGCATTTGACAAAAGCAGCAGTGATTGATCATCAAACTCTTACATAATCAACAATTGTCAAAACACATAACCATATGTATACAGTTGACTATTAATACATGTATTATATAATGACAGTTATGTGTGATTCCATTTTCATAGCAAAAAAAAAGGCTTACTGTAGAAGAGTTGGTTTAGTAATAAATATGTTCAGTAGTAAATATGTTTAATCCTTTGTATTACTTAGAATGACAAACATGAAAAGCTTAACCTTGTTTTCATGTAATATTTATTGAACTACCCCACCTGAACCACTCTGGCTAAAGTAAAACACAAAGTAAACAATTTGTGAGTTGAGTGCAAAACAGTTAAACTGCCTTCTTTATTCATATACAGCTACAACTGTTTTGCACTGTACAATATCAAGTAAGGTTTTTTGATTGATTGATTGATTTCAGTATTAAATGCATATCAAAATGGTTTAAATAACAAATATAAATTATTTAACAATACAACAAAATTTCAAATACATAATTTGATTAAGACTTTTTGACATAGATAAGATTCACAATAAAATGACTTTGAATGAGATCAGTTATTATAAAATTCATGTATGTATATAAATATCACATGGTATTGCCATGTTAAATATATTAATACCGAGGATGACACAAAAAGGGAAAAATATTTCCCTTATTTCCATTGTGGTCCTAAAATATAATGATAAAGTTAGCAGTCATGGAGAGGATGTAACACTGATTTCTAAAAGCAGGAGTAAATTGAGCATGGTAATTATTAAAGTAAAAGAGTTTGCAGAAAGTTCTAGCAATATACAATTTGTTATTTTTATCACAGTGTATATATATCACATTGCTCTAATATAAAAGAATATGTAGTACATAAAATACATTATATTAAAACTCTGTATACATGTGTTTCCTAACAGCTAATTTAAAATCTGCAAGTTTGTTGATATTTTTGACAGAAGTAGGTAGAGTGTTCCAGAGTTTGCATCCATTATATGAAAATGATTTCATGCCAAATCTTTTAACTTTGGGAATACTGTAACAGCCAGTTTCTCTAAATCGTGTACTGTATGAATGAACAGAATCAACTGGAATAAAATGTTCCTTTAAGTGATCAGGAGCAATATTATGTTTGACTTTAAAAACGTGACTTAGCGTAATAGAATCAACTCTTTTATGAACAGGTAACCAGTTAAGACGATTAAAATGGGTCACATCTAAATGAGTTCTAGGGTCCAAATTTAAAATAAAACTAATGCATTGATTTTGCATAATTTGTAGTCTATCTTTACACTTTTTTGTGATACTATGGAACCAGAAACAACAAGCATAGTCAAAATGACACTGTATTAGACAAGAAAAACAATGAGTTTTCTAGTATGCAATGTTAAGAAAGATTTTTCCTGTATACAAATTTCAATCTTGAACTAAATATCCAATGGTTGATACATGTATCTTCTTTAAACTTTTACTACATCAATGTTCTTTTTTTTTCAATTTCTTTCTCAGAATAAATGCTACCTCCAAAAGATGTCAGAACGAAACAGTTTAAAAAATAAATTATATTTAAAAAAACCCAGAAATTTAACAAAAAGATGTTTTGTTCATGTTACCAAAATAGTGTTAATTACTGATATTCATATTTCACTTAATGAACCAATTTAAGTTTAAAGAAGATACATGTATTAACCATTGGATATTGCTGTCATCAGCACCATCTAATCCGGGTCCACATTTGCCATCTGATCAGGATGTACACTTGCCATCTGATCTGAATATTCACTTTGCATTTTGTGATACATAGGATTATTTCTGAACAATAAAAGAACAGTGTAGACCCTCATCAGATGGCACAAATTTGCAAGATGATCTGGATATACACTGTTTGCATATATTCAATAAACCCATATAGATATTGAGGGAGTTAACAGTTAATTGTCATGAATTTTAAAAGATTGCATTCTGGCTTTTACCTTGTTTAGATTTCCTAATTTCAGCTACCAGTTTGAAAGGCTTTTAGTAAAGTTAAACTAAGATCATATTACATGTTATGAGTTATGCTCTCATCAAGAATATTTTGAAAAGTTAAAAATTATAAGGAACAGCAGAGGTGTAAGTCCAAACAATTGATGTTAAGACATATTTAAAGTATGAAACCCATTTCTGTTATAGAAAACTGGTATGAAACTAGATGGGTGTTCAGTTGAACACTTGTGTCGCCCTCTGGTACAATGTCAGAAAAAAATGCAAGTTCAAAAAGGGGCATAACTCCATCTTGACCGAAACAACTTGTCGTCATCATGAGTGTGTTGTCTTGAGCAATATAATTTGAAAGTTTCATGAAGAAATATTGAGAAATGGCAAAACTATAGCCAAAATTAAGTTCTCATGTCAAAATACAAGTACAAAGAGGGACATAACTCCAACAAATGTGACCTTGACCTATAGAATTTGGCGACATCATGAGCATGTTGTCATAAGCAATACATGTATAGTTTGAAAGTTTAATGAAGAAGGATTCAAAATGGCAAAGTTGTAGACAACGTTAAGTTTTCATGACAAAATCCAAGTACAAAAAAGGGAATAACTCCATGAAATGTGACCTTGACCTAAAGAATTTGGCATCATCATGAGCGTTTTGTCATAAGCAATGTAATTTGAAAGCTCAAGAAGAAATATTTAAAAAATGGCAAAGTTATTTCCAATGTAAAGTTTTGTGACATACGGACGGACAAAGCGACCCCTATTTCTTTGAAAAGGCGAAACAAAAATTACCTTTGGTGAACAACTGTAACTTTGATTTGATTTGGTTATCATGATCATCTTCATGTCCTGTTTGATCATCTGTGCAAGTTTGAATGAAATCTGCCTTATAGTTTATGAGGAGTTGACGCCACAAGATTTAATTACTTAAATTAACAAAGGGCCATAACACTGGTAATAATGGTCGCAGGAAAAAATCCTTTCTTTACGATCATCTACACATCCTGCTTGATCATCTGTGTAAGTTTGAAAGAAATCCACCTAATAGTTTAGGAGGAGTTGATACAAGATTTAGGGATGTACGGATGGACGGACGAGTGCAACTCTATATGCCTCCCACTTTGTTGGGGCATAAAAATAGCAATTGGCAATAACTCATGCAAATTTAGGTCAACCACAACATTCCTATTTCATGGCTAGAATCTCTTTGTTACATTAGTTTGCCAAATTTCATCAATTCTTAAAGATTTTCCAGACGTGCAGGAGCAGCTTACTAACTCTTTAAAGTGACTGAAATAACAGGGACAGTTCCTGTTATCCAACTAATCCAAGTAGCATGAGAAAGCAACTAGATGGGTGTCCAGTTCAAAGAAGGGGCATAGCTCTAGTTTGACTATGGTATAATGATGAGCATGTCATGAGCAATATAAATAATATAATTTAAAAGTTTGATGAAGAAATATTAAGAAATGGCAAAATACAGAAAGGGGCATAACTCCATCAAATGTGACCTTGATCTAAACCATATAGCATCATCATGAGCATGTTGTCCTAAGCAATATAATTTGAAAGTTTCATGAACAAGTATTGAAAAATGGCAAATGTTTAGCTATCAGTAAGTTTTCATGTCAAAATTAATGTACGAAAAGGGGCATAACTTCATCAAATGTGACCTTAACCTAAAGAAGTTGGCATTACTGTGACTGTGTTGTTATAAGCAGAGTAATTTGAAAGTTTGATGAAGAAGTATTAAGAAATAGCAAAGTTATAGCCAATGTTAAGTTTTTGTGATGGACTGATGGACAGACAGACGGACAAAGCAATCCCTATGTATCGCCTTTTCTTCGAAAAGCAACACCAAAAATAGCATTTGACAAATAATCATGTATCGTTCAGACTAATCAGGCATATATGTCACCTGGTTACAGTTAACAGAGAAACCACATAGCTATATACTGTGTATCACTTTATTTGTCTAGAAATTCAATTTGAACTTGTTTTAATAATTCTTTATTTCTAAGTAACATTTTACAATAAAATACAGTCATCCATATCAAGGGGTATGTTTTAACTGTCTGTTTCTAGCTGCTCTTTCCTTCTCATCATTCACAAATCTGAAAATGAAAACATTTTATTTTAAGATAATAAGGAAATACATGTCAATACATACCAGTCAGTCTTCAAATTATATTCACTTCAGTTTGAAGATATATTAATCCAAAACTGATTAACATCCACATTAACAAGTAAATGATGAGAGGAAAATTATTTCAAATAACCCTGTTAATTCCTTAATGTACCATATATATATATTAAACTGATAAGGGGAATAACTATAAAATATTTTTGGAAGAGAATAACAGTTGCAGTAGGCTTTTATAGATAAACATTTAAAAGTACATCATAAATTTAAAAACTTATATACTATACAAATTATAATCAAACACTGGCATTAACAATTTAACGTTGTAAAAACAAAGATAAATCATTAAGCTCAGGGCTATTCCAAATAGTGAAATACATGATGCTTTATTATTATTGCCAACATTTTATGAAGCAAATGGTTTGATCACTCTGTAACACATTAACACATTTCTACAAGACATAGTATACAAGTTAAATAAATACATGCGGCACATGTGAGATTTTTCATGTATAAAATTCATTATTTATGTTAAAGGAATGACACTAACCAAAATAGTATTAATACTGAAGTTTAACCCTTTACTCCATGCAATCTGGCTGTTATTCACAGATGGGCAGTGTAGATCAAGATCAGCCGATACATGTATGTATACAAGTCGTCTGAGCAGGAGTTACTTTGTTTGCTGTTTAATTCGTTAGGTTATTTCTAATTATAATGCGAAAAGTGTAGATCCTGATCACAGACATCCCGAAAGTTGCCAGACCGAAGGACCTGTCTGGTAAAATTTGAGCCGGTCAGACAAGATTTCTAATGTTATCAGACCAAATGTCAGACAAAAATTTGAACTCCTTATACTTGCAAATAGCCTTATAACAAAAAAGTCATGTTTCGGTCTGACGGAATTTGTTTCGGTCAGACAGATTTTCACATCTCATCTGACCAAATGTCTGACACATATTTTCAACTTTCAGGAAGTCTGTGATCACAAAATTACAAATGTACCAGCTGATCGGGATATACACTGTATGAACATGCAACAAAACCTGTATATAATGAGTAAAGGGTTATAATGTGTTGTTTTTTTTAAATATCTAGACATAAGTGAATGTTTAAAATTGAATCAATAACTGTTGAAAACTGAAAATTCACTCAATCAAACTTAATTAAAAATCTTACTCTGAATCATAATTTTTTTAAGAAATATCAACCATTGGTTTATTTTGGCCTTGGTTAAAAATTGGCCTAATTGGCCAACCTAATGAAAGGCCAAAATTAAACACATCAAAATATGATTGTCACAGGTGAAAATTCAGCCCATTTAGTGCAAACACATCAACAATACAGATTGTCTTTCACACTTTGTCTCACTTTGACCACTTTTTTTGTCACTTATCAAACCAACCCGATAATTCTCATAATTTTAAATTTCAATTAATGTATTTAATTCAGTTTGTTGAATTATTGTGTGTTGCAATAAATGTTGTAAAAATGTTGATCTTAAATTACTTTATGCATTACGCATGACAAAATAACATACCGTATCTGTGTTTATTTTTCACCACACAATGATTAATGGCCAAAATTAAACTGGACAAAATAAAACACAGGCGTTATGGGGACAAATGACCAAAATATCATAATGCCAAAATATCCCAATTTACAGTATTGAGGTCAGACTTCCCTAAAGTTGAAAAAAAAGTGTCAGACATTTGGTCAGACAAGATGTAAAAATCTGTCTGACTGAAACAAATTCTGTCAGACCAAAACATTTTAAAAATGTATAAGTAGTTCGGTCTGATAACATAATAAATCACATTGGACCGGCTTAAATTCTTTCCTAACCTGTCCGGGCATCATTCTGTGTGGTCACTTTAATTCTAGGAACATCAACTATTATCAGAAATACCTTGAAATCAATAAAATGTCCTTCCTTGTAGTAACCAGATCTTGCGAGTTAAACAGCAACTATAATCAGCTGCAGGGTTTCATGCCACCATTCCACTTGTCTTTTCTTCTTAACTGAAGAAACATTAAAATACAAGATACATTTACTATTCAGGTGTTATTAAAACCACCAGTCATTTCAATAAAAAGTTTCAGGCATGCTATTACAGTATGTGATTTCAATCTTCCAATCCTAAACTTGATTTTTGATACAACATAGATGTAAGGAAAAATAAAGACATCAGTTTAATGACAGATTTTCATAGTTAGTTTCCAAAGACCATTTGAATTGATCAGACTAACAGATTATTATAAAATAATTATTATAATTTTACTTCTTGCTGCTGGTGTTACATGATCCTTTGTATTTCAAAACATGGGAAAACCTGTTTATTAATTATATTATAATTTATATTTGTTCATGATACAGTCATGTATCTGGATATCATTAACTAATGCAATCCCAAGCATGTGACCCTATATTTCCTCCCTAAACACAATCCAGTAAATCTTAAAGTGATGTAGACCCAGTCCCTGATGAGATTGCACCAATGCATTTACTCAGCATGCTAAAAATTCAATAAGGATTCAATATAAACCCTGTGTTTTGTTTTCATTTTCACCAAAATCTTGTAGAAAATAAATTGGAAATATAAAGTTCATAAAAACTCAAGTCTCACAGATTAAGTTTCTACTATTCTGATTAACCACCTTTCAGGGGTTCCATTTGACACAAGCGATGGCACTTTGACTTTTGGAATTTCCAAATTGCCATATTGTCCTTTGTAATATTAGCAGAAGGGTCACTTTAGCCTTAAATTGTGGGTATTTTGGCTACTAATTGGCAAAATACCTTAAAAAATGATAAATATGACTCTTGAGATTCAGCGGTTAGTGGAACTCCTGCACCTTTAAGTATTTATCTTTAATTTTTTTAATGCTGAATGGTGAATATTTCTCCGGTACAACCTATTAGATGATGCACATGGCCAGGACAGGTCAAAATGTTCTGCTTCAACCTAACAATGAACATATTATCACACTTTAAGACGATAATTTTATTTTCACACCACATCACCTTCATGGCACTGTGGTGTACAATTAGGCCACAAGTCATATAGGCCACAAAAAGTCAAATGGGCCACACTTAATTTTGAAAAAAGTCAAATAGGCCACATTTTTATTTTATTTATAAAGACTTTAATATCACTGTGTTAATATGTTCTATGTCAAATATAAATATTTTTTTAAAAGTTGCTTCAAAGTGGCTTCATTTATTGGGTATTTTGTTGAAAGCAACATGTGCTTTTTCCAGTTTTTTGCCACAAATCAAGTTACCATCATGACTCAAGAAGTGGGACAACAATTCACAAAATATTGCAACAAAATAAAAGAACACAGTTATTCCTTTTTTGGATAGCAATGTAAAAATGTTTTATTTGAACAAAATAAGTTGAAAACTCTTCCATTTTCATCTATCAGAACTACAATTTACCACCATTAAAAGGCATTTATATGTCAATATGCTCTTTTGATCAATGTCCTTAGTCTACACAAGTCACTTGGTCTACACTAGCAGAGAATCTATTATTGATGCACTTGCAACATAAGCTGTGTATTTTGCAAGGTCCAACATGGAAATTGGTTTAGAAATAAATTTAATTACAATGTTTTTATGAAATATGACACCTTTGATTGCATAAGCACCTCTGACTGTTACTGCAAGTGTTGTAAATTTTGATCTTATATACGCCTTTCCAATAATTCGGTGAATTATGCGGTTACCTCCCCTATTCAGTCACGTGACTACTATACAGGAAAAATTATTGCTCGCTGTATTAATGTAATAGGGAACATGTACCTACAACTTTCGTTTTTCATCATGAAATTTCTTTTTTAAAATATATTTTCTCGTTTATCGTTGAATTAGTAATAATACATCAGCGTAATGAAATTTTTTTATCAAGAATAGTTTATAAAACAACAAATCTAATTTGACTAAAAGTGTAAAGTCATTATTCCTCGCGCCAAGGTTTACTTTAAACGACTTAAACTAACAGCCTGTGTTCTATCCACGGATAAATTGAGTGTCGTTTCCAGCTTAGCGTGTATTATCAACTACTGACATGCCGGCTGCGATTGATTTTGAAAGCGGCATGTCATAAAAATGCCAAATTGTCGCGCACAAGGGGTCCCCTGTCAATTACTAAGAAGAAGATATCACTGACCAATAGAGATCGGTTTACTTTTTTATGTACCTCCACCTCCCAATTAATAAGTATATCGAAATCCTTAATTACTGAATCAGGTAGCAAAAGTATTTGATATAGCAGTTATATGAATTATTAATCCTTAATACGACAAGTAGAACCATAAGACGTCAATTAGAAACTCATCTTAGCAGAACATTTTATAAATATTCAATCAAGCGATTGAGCGTTTACGCCAAAATGACAGAATTTCAAACCTTAGCAGTCTTAATGTTAATATTAATGTTCCCATCATTATTTGAAGCCGGCATCTCCATCTTTATTAGAAGCCAGCATAAGAATCCTTGAATTTTATTCTATGAATGATACGAACAATCAGATAACCTTATTGATCCTTCTTAATTTCAAGACAAAATCAATCGTACCGTATTTTTGCTTGTGAAGTATACGTGACGTTTTCAAAAATTCAAAATTATTTTTCGTTGAACATTAACGGTACGATGAATTCAAGTAATAGATGAGTACAAGTATAACGTACAGATACTGTAACCGAATGTTGACATGTCACGATTTCCGGAGTATAGTACATTATCAGTCTTAGCAATTTGCGAATTTCATACCAGTTAAATATAATTTTAAGTATAAAATACATAAAGATGAAAATGTTATATAGAAATATATATACAATGCGACACCCTGACAAAAATGATAAAATCAACACCTTGGCCGGCTTGGGTAATTAATGACAGTGTGGGGAACAGATTAAGACTAAAGTAATTTACACAAATTAATTTCATAAAAAACGTTCATTTTTTGTAAAATAATGTGTGGCCTATTTGAAGTATTCTCTCGTTAGTACCTGTCCTAAAACCCTCGATAAATGGCCAGGGAAGGGAGCGGGTCGGGGAGCTTACCAATAATTCGGCTACTTACAAGATGTCTTCCGTCTTGAATGCCCCGCGCTATTACGTGTAGGACCCGCAAAATCTGACTATTTACCTGATATCCCGTTCCGTACCGTACTGTCCGGTATTGACCGTATTACCTGTCTAGACCCGTCACTACACTCCCCCCAACTTTATTTTGAAGGACTTCTGCCTATGGTGGGAGTACCTGAAAATATACTTTGACAACAAGAAGTCGTCACTATACTTAACTTTCTTGGGTCTTGTGTCTTGGTACGGCGCATCCGCATGGGATATCCTTTCGCGAGCAAGAAACCCGCTGTTTTGTCTGGGACTTCTTCTTGAGTTCTTGACTGGAATGAGCAAGAAGCTCTGCTGGTTACCATTCTGGACACTGTGGGACTAGAAGCCCCTGTGGAAGTGGTTATCTGGTTCTGTCCTCGGTGTGAACAAGAAGTCCAACCATGGTAGAATTCCTTCTTGAACTGACTTGTCTGTGACTTATCAAATTGGGCAAGCAAGAAGCCCAGCCAAAATGATAAACCCTGGCGTGATTTCAACCAACTGGTGACCATTCTGGAGAAGAAGCCATTGTTTCTGTCCTGAAAGAGAACTTAATTCTCTTTGCAGGTCTTGCACTTGTATTTTGCTATGGCAAGTGCTTCTGTCGCTGTGATGTTTACACAAGATCCATGGTACCACTCATCACAGAAATCACTTTGGATCATGAGCCGACCATTGCACGGTTTTCTGCAGAAGCCATACACCTCTTTATCCTCCGTCCCGTGCAAGTCTATGATGGAATCTGGTGATTTCTGGAACTTGATGATCCAATCTGGAAGTTTCCTATCCTTGCATGGCATCATCCTGTCATGGTTTGTAACAAACACAGCGTTGCGCAACTTTACTCGATAAAGGTATGCTGACATCTTTTTGATGATGATTGCTGGACCTTTCCATGGTGAAGTAAGCTTGCGCGACTTTCCCTGTACAGGCACAAATTTCACTGTCTCCATCCACAAGAGTTATATCAAAATGCGCCTGACTGGCTCCAAGCTCGATACTGCTTAAGGTAACTGCATCTTCCAGGATCTCTGAAAAATATTCCCTAAGAGCATCGATTGGAGATTCTGACGACCTTTCAGGATTAACAGGAACAGACTGTCCGGGAGATAAAATAGACTGGCAACCCGGTTTCCTGCATCCAGCTTGTTTGTCGATCTTTTCCGACGTACCTTCAGGGATTGCATGAGGGATCTGTCCGGTAGATAATGTTGACTGGCTAACCGGTCTCCTGCACCCCGCTGACTTGTCGGACCTGCCTGGCAGAACTGTACACTGAGTTTCCTTCTCCACCCGTCCTCCTTTGGAGTTTTCCTTTATCAACCCTGTGAAGACTTTAGAGTTGTCGGATGTCAAACTGACAGCCTCATCTACTTCTCTATTAAAGTTACCCCACTGCTCTTCTGCTCGCACGCAGTAGTGACAACCTCCACAAGGTAGATCTTTAGGTTTTCGACCAGCTATGTATGACTGACACGGCACTAAACTGTCTGGTCTTCTTGAGAGTGCATCCGCATTCCCATGTCTGATACCAGGTCGATGTTGGACGATCATGTTGTACTGTGCCAACTCTTCCATCCACCGTGCTAACTGGCCTTGTGGATCTTTAAACCTCAGTAACCAAGTTAAACTTGAATGATCAGTTCTGACAGTAAATACCTTCCCTAACAGATAATGCCTAAACTGTCTGGTGAATCTGACAATGCTCAGAAGTTCCTTCCTCGTTGTGAAATATTTTTTCTGTTCTGGAGTCAATGCATAACTGCAAAAAGCAACAACACGCTCCACTCCTTCTTGCACCTGAATGAGTTCTGCCCCAATGGCAACATCTGAAGCATCGGTATCCAGAATAAAAGGATCCTGACTGTTAGGTAGAGCTAACACTGGTGACTCTGTCAATGATTTCTTGAGGGCTTCAAACGCTTCTTGTTCTTTTTGTTCCAACTTAAACTTGTTCTTTCCAGTCAAACTGTATAAGGGTTCTGCCAATTTTGCAAAATCTTTGATAAAGGACCGATGATAGTTGGCGAGTCCCAGAAACCTTTCCACATCTTTCGATGATGTTGGGCGTGGCCATTCTTCAACCGCTTTGGTATCTTTCGAAGATAATTTCAGTTGGTTACCACTAACAATTCTTCCCAGAAATTCAACTTCTGGCTGGAAAAGAATGCACTTTCTGGGCTTTAATTTCAGACCATGGATCCTGAACCGTTCTAGAGTGTTCCTTAGATTCTGCAAATGTTCTTCGACACTTCGGCCCATTACTAGGATATCGTCCAAGAAGGCCAATACCGTTTTCCACATCAGGCCTCGAAGAACCAAGTTGACTACCCTTGAAAATGTCGCCGGACTGTTGGACATGCCAAACCCCATACGGACATGTTCGTACAACCCGTACTTGGTCAGGAATGCTGTTTTCTTCCGGTCTTCTGGACTGACCATCACTTGCCAATATGCAGAGTTTGCATCTAGTTTAGAAAACCAGATGTTTCCTGCTAAAGTGTCAAGGCAGTCATCTATCAATGGCAGTGGGAACGTATCTTTCACTGTAACGTTGTTGAGTGCCCTATAATCGATGCACCAGCGAACTGAACCGTCTTTTTTTCTTATGAGCACCGGTGATGATGCCCAGTCCGAAACCGACTCTTGTATGACACCGGCATCTAACATCTTTTTCAAATGCTCTTCTTCCTCCCCCGCAAAACATAAAGGTGTTCTTCTCATCCGCTGCTTTATTGGCTTGGCATCTCCTGTATCGATTTTATGTTCGATGGCTGTGAAATGTCCCAAGTCAAAATCATCTTTAGCGAAAACATTTGAGAAGTCACACAAAAGTTGTAACACTTTCTGGCTTTGTTCTGCATCAAGGTGTTCGATGGAAGCCTTGTAAAGATCTTTAAGATGCTCCGGAATGGTGTCCACATGATCTGTTGACGGTTTTTGATTCTTGACATCTGTATCCTTGGAGATAGAACAAGAAGTTCTTTTCTCACCCGGATCTTTCATGTCTACAGAGGAAACATTGATATCTTCTTATTCTGGAAAGTCATGAACTGCTTGTGCTTTACCGATGACTTGTCCCTTCTTCAAAGTCCTAAAGAAATCGGTCGTGTTTACCAAACACACAATAGGCTCTGACTCGGCTGGACGTACTATCCTTGGCATTATAACCTGGGTTTCTGCAATTGGTTCAATGCAATATTCTTCATGAATCTTAGTGTTCATTTTGCACGCCAACCGGACTACGGAGTTTGGTGGTATCACAGTTCTTTTATCCACAGTTACTCTTGCTATAACAGGCTTGCTCTCTTTGAAGCTTGTGGTGATGGGTATTCTCTCGCCATTCAACAAAAGTGTATCTGTCTGCATATCCAGCAAAATTCCCAGATGATGCAAAAGATCGTGCCCAAGAAGCATGTCATCACTGATTGGGGCTACATATAATCTTTCTTGAAGTGTCTGGTTCCCCATTTTCATCTGCACGGGTTTTATTGTAAAACCTTTCAATGTGGCATCCTTGTCCGCCATTTGCATTATGACATCTTTGACTTTTGCTGGAGGCTTCTTCAGTCTTTTGTATGCAGTCGTGGAGAGAATTGTTATCTCGGCTCCTGAGTCTATCCGAGCATTCACCTTTGTGCCATCAACCATCAACTCAACAAATGAGGATCCTGCTCTTACTTGATGGATACTGATTTTCTCTTCTGGTTCTTCTATCAATGAACTCTGAGGTATAGCGCTGCAGCTGTTTGTTTCTGGCAAAACCGGAACTTCCCAGTTTTGTTTATTTTCTGTCTGCATGCTTCCTTCTATCCGTAAGCAAGAAGCCTGACGGATATTTTCTTGATTTCCTTCTTTGGGGTTTCTTTTTTGGGTATCATCTTTTCCCTGATGCCTGGGGTTGTCTTCAGCTGACCCAGGGCAGCTGTACTTGTGTTAACCATTTTGTCCAAACAAATATCAAGGCAATTTTATTTAAATCTCACTATTAAAATTTTACAGAAATTTGCTTAATTTACTTTACTTAAATTTAAAGCGACAAATTCTAAATTTGCGAAATAAACTATCAAATCCAAATTTCAATACTAAATGATGAAATATTAAATAAAATATTATGAACAAATAGGTTTACCTTACAGCAACCCGCACCGAGTCTGAAGACTTCCCCATTCTTCCTCCTTTCTTTTCGTAAGGACCTGCAGGGACTTGGGCTTTACTGTTTGTCAAGAAGACTACAGTTTTCTTTAAAGGTATATTTTACCCAAAAAGGACCCCTTTACTGAGTATGCCATCTTTACTTTACCCCACCCACTCCCTTCTTGCAAGAAGCAACGAAGCCTGGATAAATTCCTACTGGCATAATTTCTTAATTAGAAATTAAGATATGGAATAACTGGCAAGGTGTTTTAGGTACTGGTCGAGTGGTCTGGCTGTCCGATGTATTCGTTGAACTGGCGACTTCCTCTTTCCGTGTAAGAAACACGTCTGTGGATGTGGAAATCGATGACGAAAACCGGCAAATAATCAGACAGGGAGCCTTTCCGTGTAGATCCTCGTCGCCATTGAAGTATTCTCTCGTTAGTACCTGTCCTAAAACCCTCGATAAATGGCCAGGGAAGGGAGCGGGTCGGGGAGCTTACCAATAATTCGGCTACTTACAAGATGTCTTCCGTCTTGAATGCCCCGCGCTATTACGTGTAGGACCCGAAAAATCTGACTATTTACCTGATATCCCGTTCCGTACCGTACTGTCCGGTATTGACCGTATTACCTGTCTAGACCCGTCACTACATATTTGAAATGTGGCTTATATGATTTTGGTGAGGTCTGGGGTTGGAAAATAAAATGTGTGGCCTATTTGACTTTTTTTTCTGAGGCCAATTTGACTTTTTTGTGGCCTTTTTGACTTACCCGTGGCCTAATTTGACTTGCTACGACTCAGAACGACCCTTTAACTCATTGACCCCACCCCTGTCTGGCTGATTGCAATGCTCGACATATTTTTGACATTGTCCGATAAAATTATGTTTGAATAAGCCAATCTTAACTATTTATTGTTTACAAAACCGATGTTTAGATTATGTAGACACTAATAATCCTCTTGAACTTTAACTTACCGGTTATTTCACGTGTTGTCTCGGAGTACAGGTTCTGGAACCCTGTAGGAATGTAGTTTAATGACCATTGTCCTTTATTATTATATTATCTACATGTAGCAAACGACGAAAGTTTCATCAAAATAGCAAAATTAAACAAATTTCGGTTTTATGGAAGTCGCCATTTTTTTATTGACAGGTGCGCGCTAAAATCCTCGCGCCCGGAAACGGCTATTTTGGACTGGATCACGGTATTTTATGTCGTACGACGCGTCGTATCTTACGATCGTAAGCTAGATTTACGACGGTCTTTATGAAACGCGTTTGTCACATTCGTAAATTTTGTCGTAAATGGTGATCGCAGTTTACGATACGACACGATCGTAAATTCTTAATGAAACGGGCCCACAAAACACAGCCTAACCAAGCAACGAAAAAGCTTTTTTATGATTTCCCCATAAACCTTCCTAAACTCCTAAAGACCTTCCACCGTCATGCAACCAATTACTAGTAAGTAAGCATAATGATCAATAACTGTAGATGGGTTTATCATCAGGCATGCAGAGCGCAGTAGAATGTTATGTTTGTAACCTTTCTTTTGGAAGTTTATAAATTAAATCTGGCTGTGAAATACCTTGTTGCTATAGTGATTATAAACTACACCCATATTTTTGAATGATATCTGCTGATCGGTGATAAAACTTGCAAAAGGTGTTTTTGTTAATTTGCGATACCGATAACCTTTTTTTAAAAGATTTTTTTGAAATTCAAAGATAACGTTCACTAAAATCAAGATCCAAAAAGTTTAATATGCATAGCAGGAATCGCCACACTCACAAAACACAGCCTCCCCACACAGCAAAAAGAAAAGAGGAAGAGAGAGCATGTTTATTATAACACTGTTAATTCAAATAAGACGTATACCTTACATATATGCATAATGAGTGTGCTATATGCTAGATCTTTATAAATTAATGCAGATTTAGTATTGTTTCAAACCAAAAACATAATGAAGACTTAATAAATTGTTCAAATGGTAAATATTATGTTGTTTTCGTATTCAACTTATAATGTCCAAAATGGATGCTTTAACTAAATTTCTATTGTAGGATCTTGAATGGGTCCATATACAGGGCACATTAATGCATTCTGCATGCCCATGTAGGCCCACATTAGCCCAGACAGAACCCACATGGGACCCTTACGTAGGTCCACATTCCACATTAGCCCAGACAGAGCCCACATGGGACCCTTAAGTAGGTCCACATTAGCCCAGAAAGGGCCAACATGGGACCCTTATTTCAGCCCACATGGGACCCACTTAAATCCCGGTTGCAAATCCCATCTGGGGCCATTATGGTTTGAACATCTTGGGCCTATATGGAAAACAATATGGGGCCCATATTGGACCAATATGAAATGCTTACTGGGACGTCACAAACAATTAACGCAAAACAAATTACCACTTGGGGTTTAGACCAGGTTCTAGGGTACCCCGAACAGGTTCTCATATCACAAAACAAGTACAAGTTGTCTTAGTGAAATAACTTCAACCCACCCATCAGCACAACAATGTTTCATGCAAAAGCACATACACATATAAAACATTAGAAGCTAATAGCATTGAAAAGCCAAAGCGGCGGGTACTCAATGATCTTACCGAGACCAGAGCACCTAGGGTCAAATTAACAAGAACAAGATGAGAGGGATAAAAGAAACAAATCGAGCTTTTAGGTTCTTTTAAAATGGATTTCCTATAAACCTTCATAAACTCTCAAACCCCTGTGCAACCGTCGTGCAACTAAAGAGGTAAGCATAGTGATCAACTGTAGATGCGTTAATCATCAGGCCTGCAGAGCGCTGTAGACTGTCATGTTGGTAATCTTTCTTTTTTATTTTACAGATTGTTTTTACAAATAACTGGGGGAAATTAGTATTTCCTTTTATTTTCTTAAGTTTATAAATTAAATCTCCATAAAAAACTGGCTGTGAAATACCTTGTTGCAATAGTGATTTTAAACTGCAACTGTATTTTTATATTAAATCTGGGTATCAGCGATAAAACTTGCAGAATGCTTTTCTTAATTTATGATACCTATAACCTTGCTTTAAAAGTTTCTCTGTTTTGCAAAGATTACGTTCATTGATATCATTAACATCATTGCAAGCTCTAGAAAAGCGAATAAGCTGTGATATATAAACCCCGTAAGATGTTGCAAGAGGAACATCGCCGTCTAGAAACGGAAAATTTACAGTACTAAAATTAAAATCGTCCCTTTACATATATTTTAGTAGTTACGTATCCATTTTCAATAGAAATGTTAAGATCAAGAAAGTTTGCTTGCTTATCCGAAGTGTTTGCTTTATTTAGTTGGAGTTCACGGGTGTAAATTTTACCAAACAGGGATGGAAAATGGTTTTTATCTATATTCAACAAATCATCAAGGTACCTCGAGTTGTTGTTCAAGGCTGTAATAATGTCATCTTGATGTTCGGTAGAAAGTGATAACATAAAATCTCTTTCATAACAGTATAAAAATAGATCAGCAACAAGGGGTGCACAATTAGTACCCATTCGAACGAGTGTGGTAAGCCCTTAAATAAAGCTTAAGGAAGGTTTGAAGTCAGAAATAAACAATTTACTTTCCTGAAGTTAGGATCTCACACACCCAGCCCACGTCAACTCTTCGACAACAAATGATACCACCTTAAGAGCACGGATAATAAAGTAGTTGTGGAAGAACTAATGTTTGAAATAAATTTTGCTTTGGATGGTGTTTTGTGCATTTAAGGTAACTAATACATAGTAGGAACTTCGTCGTGTTTCGGTTTAGCACTGATTCTAAATTTTGTAATATTTTGAGTGTGTGCAGTAACAATATCACTCTTAGATGAAGAAGTCAGTCTATAAGCATTAGTGCTTATAAGCTATTCAATTTGAATATTAAAATAGTGTATAGGTCACACTAAACATTATTGGAAGCCTTATCAGCGGGTGTTTAAACAAATCTGATTTGATAGTCTTGAACCCACGTTTAAAATGACGAAAGTTAAAACGAGGTCGAGGTGGTAATAAAGCTTTGTGTCTTTTATATGAGGATATGCGGGTTTTAATTATTTTGAAAATATGGGTTTTTTTCTCTTTGGAAAGAGCATTAAGCTCAGCATGTTCTCGTTGCACAATATTGTTGTATTGACAACAATCTGTAAATCCGAGGTAATTTTGTTTTAATCGAAAATTGTTTCTAGTAGGCTTGTTGTACTTATAATATATGATGAGTGTAAAATATTCAGTATTCTTGAAATAATTAGGTATAGGCGATTCAACATTTTTATCTTTAAATATACTTGGAAGGTAAATAAAATTTATTACTTTATTTAAAAAATAAATTTTCAGGAAATGTCTTTGGTGCTCAGATTCCAAGTCAATGTGTGGTTTGAGAACATGCCGAATTCTTATAACAATATCATCGGCTTCCTTATCCACTTTCTGTAAACTTGATATAGAAAGAGAAGCCAAGTGTGAAAGCATCGCGTATCTACCAGAATCTTTTAAAATATTTTGAAAGTCATGAATAAAACAATGAACAAGTGATTTTCTTTTAATGTTACAATTAGTCCTTATCCCATGAGACCTCGATTTTCTACTGTTAACAATACCGTTAAAGGGAAAACTTTCTGTTAATCCATATATGGACTGGCGAACCGATTATTTGAGATAAAATTGACACCAATTGAACAACACAATATTGAAACGTTTAATCAAATAATACATCTTTCCTTCCGTTCCAAGGCGGTAACCACTCAGGTTCTCACTTTCGTTAATTGAATGTGGCGCCCATATTAAAACTGGTTATTTTAATAACTTGCTCTCTTCTCCTCTCTCCTCTCTACTTTTTGCCTGTGTGGGGAGGCTGTGTCTGCTGGATGTTTCCATTCCTTATATACATATTTCACTTTTTTAACATAAACCGTGCCAGTTGTAGCTTATTGTAAACAAGAAATTTCTTAAATGGTTGCATATTGCCTTGACCCAAAATAACAAAGGAAGGTGCTGTTCATTTTAGCTTGTCAAAAACAGTTTGCAATATATTTCCCGTTAGATTCGGCGGCTTGAATTAATTATATACAAAACTCCTTACATTTCCAAAACAAAACAAAACAAAACTGGGGTAATATTGTCAAGATTCAGACGACTTATCCGCAATAAGCCTCTTTCGCTGCGTGGAGAGGCGGTGATTTTTTGAGTGAGGCGATTCATGATATGCATATTTTTGTAAGCTGTTTATGGAATGTTATTAATCTGAAAAATATCACAATGACGGTTTAACCGTTACATGCACAACGGCGTTTTGGATGGATCAGAATGTGTTTTATTTTATATATTTAGCTGCGCTTAGTCCGGTATAGGACCCGCCCTATATATTGATGAAAGCCAAAATGAAAACTTCACAAAAAATAACATGGAAAACTCAAATTACACAAATGATACCAGTGAATGGATATATCTGGAGGAATTTCATTATTAATATGTATATCTTGAATGTGATCGGTTGAGTATCTATTGGTCTAAAAAAAGAAACAAAGAAAAAAATGATTTGGTTGTGGAAATATAAGCGTAGGATTTTGTTCTGACTTTATTTAGAAGGGAGGTAGTTTGCTAAAACGAATATTTAAGTTACTGTATCTTATTCCATTGCATGCGTGGGCTTTAAAGAATGTGTTTTTTTGTCTGTACATGTCACAATCTCTATAAAGTCAAATAATCTGTTTAATACTTTTATGTTAAAAATTATCGATCTCGTCATTATATAGGAAATATGAGATAATATTGATCTCTGTAAAAAAAATAACAACATCTTCCCGCCTTTTCAAATGTCCAGATATGTGCAAATACCACACATTAAAAGAAAGACAAATAAATCATCGCAAAACAAAATATTAGAATTTAAAAACTGGTATGTTTTCATTTTCCTTCAGTATACTTTTGCATTACTGCCCCCAAACAAGCCCTAGAACTTGTACATCTCAATTACCGGATGGATATGGAAACCAGCCTCAAATCTCAAGCATCTGATTGGCTGAAATGGCGACCAGTCGCCATTTCAGCCAATCAGATGCTTGAGATTTGAGACTGGTTTCCATGTATACAAAACGAGTTCAGAAGTATTTTTATTACGGATTACGAAAAAGTATTATACTCTCCGAGTTCACTTGAAATCTTGAAAAGATTCTGAACACATTTCTAGGATTCCTAGCTGCATGAAAATTAACTAGTTCATATTACTTCGAGATAATTGTTTGCTCAAATTTTAGCAAAATATGATTTATGATTACGGGATCTAGTGAAAGTCATAGGGTAATGAGCTTTACCTCATTTTAAATAATTTCTAAATGTTGATATGCTTTTTCAGTTAGGATAGCTAAAAATCAATTCATCAACATATGTTAGTTTTTTTTGGTCATGGGAGTGTGTCCGACAAATATTAATTTTTTGCAACACCTCCACCAATAAATCCGGAATGTCCAAGGACCTATCACGACGTTTTACTGTAGTAAAACAAATGATGCTCTACTCACTTTATTGCTGAAATCTACTCGATAAAGTTCCCATTTTTCGACTTCTAGTACGTTTGCTTTGACTCGGTATGTACGAAATATTTGTCCTTAAAAGGTCAATTAAAGTCTTTACGATTCATAGTTTTAAGCATACCTAAGGTTTTTAAAGTTTATAATTTATGTTTGTCTGTTTCTTTTCTTCGCTGTTTTGAGTATTAACGCAGTAACTAGAAGGACCTGCAAATTTCCTGCAGGGAATTGATCATGTCTATAGCAACAGCGTCACCGCAAATTTCAACACTACAGATAATTTGTAACAAAACATGAAGTTTATGAAAGATGTATGCGAAGTTTATTTTTTGTTGTAATAATTGTTCGTAGCCAAACGTTTGCCTTTGTTGCTGCTCGAAACATGTCAATATTTTTAGTTGCTGTGAAGAAATTGCAAAATAATTGAGATAAATAATTGATGCGTCATTACTGCAACGCAACTATATCTGTGAAAATAGCGAGCGACTTAGTTACGCTAATGTCTGTCAACGTTTATATTTGTTATGGTTAAAACAATAACATTGTTCAGTGACTTGGTGTATATTGAAATTGTTTTGCAATATCAGAAAAGGAAATCAACAAAACAGAACATGGAGTATCCTTTAGATAATTCTCAATAATCAATGTGTTATTTCTGTTTGTGTGATAGCAACCTGCAAAAGAGTTTATTGCCTTTATTTTTCAGGCGTTGGGTATGGACGTCTTCAAGTTATTAACTTGCCCTGACCTTATATTTCAAACTGACACAAAATGCACATAAATTGGCTATATTTAGAGAACTTCTTTGAAGGTAACTGTCTTGTGATAAACTTATGTCGGCCTCGCCCCTTTCACCATACATCGGCTTCGTCTGGTAACACTTAGCAGAAACAAAGACCTGTTATTCTCTAGGTGGCATGATCAGACTTCACAGATTCTTTATCGTTTTCAACCCCATGCATTCTATATCGCTAGATATGTCCAAAACGTTTTCTAGTCACTAGATTAATCATTAGAAGTATAAAATGTATAATTCGCCTCATCAGTTCCTATTAGCAGGGTGGGAAATCACGTGACAAAAACATGGCCGCCAACCAAAAAATTCTCTCGGTTCGAGGTAAGTTTTTACTTGTTTCTCGCTTATTCCTGGACCGTTTTAAATGAAATAAACACTAAAGTACCCCGTACACAAATACAGATTGAATAGTGTATTCCAAATTTTGCCAGCGTTTGTAGTTTATGCGGTATTTCGTGTACAGTGTTTGACAACTTGAAAAATTTGTTATATCCCGACAAAAAAATGCTTCTGGTGCAAAAATGTCCAGTTTCTGTATGCAACTGATGTGAAAAACGCAAAAATGGAAAATGATAGGGAACACTGGTCGCGACGTTGAGGATAGGGAACACTTGCATTTTTTTGAGAAGCAAACTGTTTGCTAGTCCGAGCGATCAGTTTGCGAAACGGAGCGAGTCCGTTGTATTTTTTTCAATAAAACATGGATATTTTTTCCATTATTTAAATTCTTATGATCAGCTACGAAGTTGTTAGAAAGGAGTATTATTTAGTGCAGTTGAGTCTTGCATAGCTAGAAATGTAAATCTCTGAAACGTTTGCATTTATGAAACAAAGCACTACAAAAAATACCATAATTTGTATTAAGCAGATTTTCTGAAGATAATCAGTGAACGATAAGAATTATGATGATGCGCCAGAAAAATAATAAGCACGAAAGCATGATTACAGTTAGAACTGTTATATACTCAGTACATTTAAAAATGTAGATTTTAATGTCATGTATTTTGAAGATTTTTCCATTTTTACAAGATCTGATACCTCAAGCAGAGTCAAGTCTTGAAAACCAGACTTACGAAATTTAATGTATCGACGTCATGATGCACGTGACTTGTTAAATTCCACACTTTGCACTTGAATTAAAAGTGTATTAAAATTTCGCAATTTTATTGCTATGTACGTGTGAGCATTTGACCGATACACAGTAAAACAATTTTAAAGGCTTTGTGCCAATCTGTATTAATGCCACGGCTTGTTGTATTGCCGTACTTACGTTTAGAATCGTATTCGTAATCTACAGCATGAAAAGCACGTGCACATACAGCTGTTTTCACACTCATTTTCTTAAAATAAAACAAAATCAATATTTTAGACTAGCTATTCTTGTCTTCAGACATGTCGCCGATCAAACACATTATGGATTGGGGGAAGAAACTCATTTATTTACGTGGTCTGCCACAATAAAATCTTGCTGAGCTCCGACAAGCACTGACGATGAATGGAATAAAATGCCCCAAGAACAAAGTCTTAGTTTTTAATATTTCGGCCAGTTTAAAGATTAGTGGTTTCAACATCCCAGCCAATATAAATTTGGATATTGTTCAATCACCCCCAAGGATATACTTCCTGCTTTTTAAATTTGCCTTTTGCGTTGTCTGTGATATGCAGGATTTATATTCTAAGATCCCCTCACAAAATTCTATTCTGTTTAGTTCCGCCCATTGTTTTCTCGTTTAGGGGAAATACATTCTTTTAT
Organism: Corbicula japonica; assembly: GCA_038501625.1. Taxonomy (NCBI): domain Eukaryota; kingdom Metazoa; phylum Mollusca; class Bivalvia; order Venerida; family Cyrenidae; genus Corbicula; species Corbicula japonica. The sequence goes on along the minus strand of JAZAYU010000062.1, from coordinate 2,192,529 downwards.
CTGGGGACCATACGCCGCTGAACATAATGGTATTAATATGAAAATACCGCATTGAAGGTTCCATGTTCACCGCCATATGCATACCATCGTATGGGATGGTTTATTGGTGTAAATATTGAGTTGCGCTCAACCCGGGGCTAGGCGGCGTGGGCAGTAATAAGCATTTCCATTACTGCCCATGAAATCAAACCGAGCCTGCAATATTTTCATATTTGTCGTGGTCGAAGGTCTTCAAAGTTCCCTTTTCATCTATTTTAGTAGCGTAACCTCTGTGTTGTAGGCTGGGAAGATGCTTCTTGGGACATTTACAAACAAGTATTTTCTGAAAAGCCTTGTCTGTCCCCGATTCATTTTGCGCTGTTTGCACTCTGGGACATATTAGAGTTATGGAGGTTTTTATTATGTTACCCCTGAGATGTGAAGAAAAATATATGGATTGTAAATTCTATTTTCATTCAGCAGCTACGAATAAACAGACATATTATTCTAGAAAACTTGAAAAAAGATTTCACTCCAGAATCTTACTTGTAGATGTTTATTAGCCAGCTTAGGGAAAGTTATAGACTCTTACAAAGCTTTATAATAATAAACATCATGAAACAGTTTTTATTTTTTTGAAATCACACTGGCAAAAGTATTATTTTTACAATAATATATTTAATACATTTAAAATAGAATTAAATATGAAAAATGAAAAATTCAAACATTCAAATCTTCCCAGCTAAGGCCTACAAAACGGAGGTTAAGCTACTACGACTTTAATAATCAAATCAACGTCTCCCGAATTTTTTTATCATTTTATCAAGAGAAGGAAAATCTTTTAAATTAAATTAGTTTCAAAATGACTTTGCTTTTGGAAAATCACAGTCGTTTTATGACTGCCTCTAATAGTGCCTGCTCGTTAATGTGGGTTTCTGTCATCATATCCCGAAAAACATGCTTATATAAACTATAATAAGTATCAAAGCATTTGTCGTGTTTGTTAAGTAAATATTCTAAGAACCGCACCGATAATTATTGCTGTCTGCAGCAAAATAAATTTTTATTATAACAATGTCTTTACTATCTTACAGTTCACAAGGTTTCAAATATCAAATACATTATTATAGGATATCTCGGCTGTATAAAATTTATAAATATCTTACCAGTGTCCAGATTCTTTACTTCATGACTAAAAAGACAAAAACACATTTCAGTATCTACTCTTGTGGGGTTGTGGAAATAGGAAGTTGTTTTAATAATCTGAAATCGAATTTTCAATCTAATGTTGCAAACAAAACGCCCTTGTTTGTTTTTACACTATATTACACTAAAATTGGAAAAGTTCGTGTTTTGTATATAAACGTTCTAACTGTAATCATTATTTCGCACATATGTTGTATTCTGGCGCATCATTATAATTCACAATGTTCTCTATTTCATTTATAATCTTCAGAAAATCTGCTTTACACAAATTATGATATCTTTTCCAGTGCTTCGTTTCATAAATGCAAACGTTTCAAAGATTTACATTTCTAGCTACATTCTGTAAGCAAGACTGTTTTGTTAAATAATACTTCTTTCTAACAACTTCGTAGCTGATCATAAACAAAGGAAACAAAATATCCATGTTGAAAAAAAATACAACGGACTCGCTTGGATTTTTCGCAAACTGATCGCTCGGATTAGCAAACAGTTTGCTTCTCAAAAAAATACAAGTGTTCCCTATCTCCAACGTCGCGGCCAGTGTTCCCTATCATTTTCCATTTTTGCGTTTTTTTCACATCAGTTGCATATAGAAACTGGATATATTTGCGCCGGTAACATTCAGTCTATCGGGATATAACAAATCTTTCATGCAACAATCAGCTCACTTGCGAAAACTTGCCAGAAGAACGATTTCATCAAGATCCAAGTGTACCCTATCCCCGAGCAGTGCAAGCTGTCAAACACTGTACACGAAATACCGCATGAACTACAAACGCTGGCAAAATTTGGAATACACTATGCAATCTGTCTTTGTGTACGGGGTACTTTAGTGTTTATTTCATTTAAAATGGTACAGGAATTAGCGAGAAACAAGTAAAACACGTCGAACCGAGAGAATTGTTTGGTTGGCGGCCATGTTTTTGTCACGTGATTCCCCACCCTGATTAGGTTTGCCTCTCGTTTTTCAGAAAGATTTGTATCAAGCACTATAAACTTTAAGCTTTTTTCGGCGTAGCTGTCTTAGCTCACTTTTGACCTAATTTATTAACCAATGAAGTGTTGTGAATAATACTGGTATTAAATTATTATGCAGCGGGAAAATTAAATAAACTATTTCGATTGGAAGCTATTTCCACCAGAGAGGCATCTAGCAGGGTGAAGAGGTATCTATTGGGATTTTTAAACAATTAGTTTACACTGTTTGAAACGATTATTGCTGTGACGTTTAGATCTTTGCTATTTTTGTTGAAAGATGTTGAAATGAGGCACACTACAGTACTCGTCATTGGCTAGGATTATTTGTCAACAACATTACAGTCGGTCTTTTATATCAACCTATACGAAATGAAAGTGAAAGTAAGTGGAAATGACTTAAAGAAAACGATGTTACACTTTCACTGTAAAGCTTAAAAGTTAAGTAATAAAATCTGCGAGCTTGAATTATTGTAATCATTTGTGAGATTTTAGTTAATGGAAATTTATCCCAGGTCTTTCAGTAATTAAAATGTTTACCCATCTCTTAAATTGGGCAGCTGTATATAATATGCTACGCGACATACATAAACAATGTGTTCGCTATTTAAGTCTTGAAGTCTTTACTAAATATATTTTATTCTTTTAGCAATTGATATATCATCTGATACATTATATCTTAAGAATAAACACAACCAAGGCTTTTTACAATACGTTTCTTATATAAAACTCATTCTTTATCGCGACTGAGGATTTTACAATGTGCTTAATTGTCTTAAATCTGGCAACTACGTGTAATATGCTACGCGAAAAACTTCGAGTCCGCTATTAAAGCAAAAGCACTCAAGTCAGATTAAGAACATGTTAGCGTAACGGTTTTTAGTAGATGATTTTTATCAGATTGCAATTAAAGCATACAGCTTTCACAGAGTAGAAGTTGTGGTATATTCTAGAATTGTTTCACGTTCCTAGGAATTTCTCTTCAAGTTTAGAAGAAAACACCTATCTTCTTCTTCTTCTTGGCGTTCGCTCTACACGACCACTCCAGCATCCGCGATGAAAGCTGGGTCCTCCGTAGGTCGTCAACATCTCCATACAGTTTCTGCTGGATTGTTGCACCTTGTGGCCACGTTGCTTCTCTCTCTTGGTCGTATCGTTTACATCGTTGGAGGATGTGCTCTGCAGTCTGGTCCTCTTCTCCGCAGGGACATATTGGGGATGGCACCAATTTATACTTCCTACACATGTGTGCATTCAGTCTGTTATGCCCTGAGCGTAGCCTCACCATCACCACCTGCTCTGGTCTGTTTAACATGTGGTAGGCATCTGCTTCCTGTCTGGTCTTTGTGAGAGCCTTAATGATGGTGGCTTTCTCCTTGTATGTCACCTGGTTATCTGGTTGCTCTAACTGGGCTCCTAACCTAGCCAGCTTGTCAGCCTCCTCATTTCCGGGCACTCCACAGTGAGATGGTATCCCCTGAAGGGCAAAATTGCGGGAAGACCCAAGCTTGTTCACGGCTTGTGCTAGTTCAGGAACATTGTTGCTTTGCAGAGCCTCCAGAACTGATCTTGCGTCTGTGAGAAAGACTAAAGAGGTTACCTCTTCTGCTGAGTCTTCAATCAGAGAGACTGCCTTCATGACCGCTTCAGTCTCTGCTCTGTAGTTGCTACAGTATTTCCCAGTGGCAATGTAATGGGCTGATTTCTGGCCTGACGGGAATGTTATATGAATACCAGCGCCTCCATCCTTAATAGCTCTAGTGGCTGACCCATCTGTATATACATGGGTCCATCTGTCTAAAGGATAGTCTGCGTAGATAGTCGCAAGTGTCAGACTTCTACGGATGGTCTCATTTTCTTGTTTGCCCATGTCAAGTCCAGGAATAGCAAGTGCCACTTTCACTGCAGACAGGTCATTGGCTGTAGGGTTGGTGATGTCTGCTCGGCCCAAGGGAATTGTCTGTATGTTTAGTTCAGAGGCGTACTCTCTATTCAGCTTCTTTGCTTCATGTACAAAGCTGGAGCGCTTAAGGCGGTTCTTGGTGAATCCCTCAAGCCTGTTCCTCATGGGGTGATCTGGGAGCGACTTGTACTTGTTTGCCTGGAGAAGGACTTTGGTTTGTCTTCTTTCATGAAGTGGTTGGATTCCAGTCAGTTTCTCCATGAAGGCAATTGGTGTAGACTTGGTGGCCCCTGTGATAATGCGCAATGCCTGATTTTGTACTTTGTCTAGGGCTTGCTGGTTCGTCTTGGCTGTTGTGGACCATGTGGCTGAGCTATATTCCATTGTGGGTCGTACTGTGCCCTGATAGATGGTCTTCAATATTTGCTCTTTCGCACCCCAGGTTGTTCCAGCAAGTTTGCGCATCATGGCTAGTTTTCTTCGTGCCGTCCCTTCTACACGGTTGATGTGTGGTTTCCAAGTCTGCCGCTTATCAAACGTGACCCCAAGGTATGTTGCTTCGTCTTCCTCCTTCAGTAGTGTTCCAGCCAGCATAACCTTCCCAGCTTTCTGTTTTGTTGACAAGGTGAACAGTGTGGTAGACGACTTCTCCTTGTTGATCGTAACGCACCAGTCTTCGGCCCATGCTGCAAGTGTGTCCATAGCTCCTTGCATTCTGTACGTGGCTGTAGAGGCGTGTTCTTCTTTGCACCATAGCACCAGGTCATCAGCATAGAGAGCAGCATATACTCCCTTTGGCAGTTCAGACACCAGGTCATTGATGAAGACAAGGAAGAGTGTCGGGGACAGGACTCCACCCTGTGGGACACCATGGCGTAGCAGGAACTTCCTACTGTTGGCTTGGCTCAGGCTGACTCTGACTCTTCTGTTGAATAGATACGAGTTGATCCATTGCAGCATGGCCCCACAAACTCCATTCCTCATGAGCTTCACTTGTAGCCCTTCTGTCCAGACTTTGTCGAATGCTCTCTGTAGATCGATTCATGCTGTAAGGACCACCTTGTTTTCTTGAAAGGCATCTTCGACTTCCTGTGCTAGGTATGTAGTCTGGTCTTTGGGCCTCTAGCTTATGCCTGAGGAATTTGGCCTTGGCATGCTGTAGGTTGAGGTTTGCCTCCTGTGAGGGATTGTTTTCAGCTTCAAGTCTGGCTTCGGACAACTTGGTTTGCAGCTCCTCTAACTGCTCACTCCAGTAAGGCTTGTAGTCTTTCCTCGCACCTCTAGGGATGGACTGCTGTGCTGACATGAGGATACATTGATTGAAGTCTCTGACTATGTTGTTTATGTCTCTGCCTTCAACTCTGATGTCTTTGCAGAGTTCATCACTCACAGACTAGAAAAGGGACCAATCGGCCTTCTTGTAGTTCCATCTGGGTAGGCTAGATGACGTAGAGACAGTGTGGTCCAATATGAGGTGGACTGGGCAATGATCACTGCCTCCGAGCTGTTCAGAGACTTCCCTCTGGACATCTCCATGTATGTTGTCAGTACAGAAGGCGAGGTCAGGCGTTGATGTTGTGTGCCATCTTTTAGAGTAAAAAGTTAGGGGATCCTTCGGCTGATTGATGAGGTTCAGCCTGTTGTCATCCTGCCAGGTCTCCACTTCCTCTCCACGGCTGTCCAAGTGGTCATATCCCCAGCTTTGTGAGTGACTATTGAAGTCTCCAACAACCATGAAGTTTGTTGCCTCTGTTGGAATATGGTCTAGGGATAGAGCTTTGTCGTATGGAGAGTACATGTTCACAAGAGTCAGTTCGAAGTCATTCTTTCTGAGGCTCAGTACTTGGAATTCCGAGTCATCCATATGCGTTTTGGTCTGGATAGCATTGATGTTGTTCCTGACTAATGTCATGATGCCTCCTTTCTTTCTACCAGCCCTGTCGCTTCGGAAGCACTGGTATCCTCTGACCTTGAAGGATTTCGCTGGTTGCAGGTGGGTTTCCTGAATGCAACAGACATTGATGTCATTCTCATGAAGGAAGTGCTGTAGTTCAGTCTTTTTGTTGAAGACTCTTTCTGCGTTCCAATGCATCACTTTGAAGTGTCGCTGTTGGACTTTCCTCCTCCTTGGCTTGTTGTAGCCCTTTGTTCTCCTCTTGGTATGATAGAAGGAGTGACCCCCAGTAGCTTTGGGTGGACTCTGTCGAGACTCAGAGCCCGGCACTGTATCTCCCTGGAGGTATTCCAAAGATCCAGCACCACATCGATGAATACTATATGATCGTGTAGTCATAGCGTAGTTACGTGATGCCATGGTTTGTTAGAGAGTGCCAATGGCCCAGCATCTCCGATTTTAACTCTCTAGGTTGATTAGGGTTACCTCTCCCAAAGCCTTTGTCGACCCAACGACTGACCACTAGGAGGTGGTGTTTTTGGAAGGGTTGTCTCCCTTGGTTTGGAATAAGAGTTTTCCTTCTCCTAGACAGACTGCCTTCCCTGGCTAACGAGCTCCATCTACCCGAAGCAGTGGATATGGCGCCACAGGTCCGCCTTCGCCCCTTCTCCTGTTAGTAGTAGCAGGTCCGCCGGGATAGTTACAAGCCACGCGTGCAGGCCAGGAGCTGGACTTTGTAGTCAGAGGCTATATTTTACGCAAGCCATTGGGAGCACATTTAAGCAATGGGAGCTTATCCAACATTGCCATCCCCGGCGATGACAACCCTTGGAACCCGAAAACACTTATAACTCATTATTATTGTTTATTGCTCACAATAAGTCTTAAGATCTTTACTGAATTTCTTTATTATCTTGGTAATTAATACATCCTCTACTAACTTGTTTTTTATGTTTAAGGCATTAACAAAGCAAAGACCTTTAAAATCCGTTTTTGATAATTATTAGATTCACATTTATAAACAAAATTAAAATCTATTTATCTGTTCCTTAATTTATGTGGGATGTTATTTTACATTCAATGCTAAGTAATTTTAATAAAAAGTCATTGTGAAGTATACCAGCAACAAACTGCATCGTTTCATATACAATCTACGCCGTTTATCTTTTTTAAAGATATTTCTTGTTCATGTTGATAATATCTCACAATTTATAATTTGTATGCTGTACAGTTCAAACCGAGTGAAAAATAATGATTGTTCTTTTTAACATGTGAGCTATTTCATATTTGTAATTTGTAAATACTTACATTTCCCTAACATGGAAGAAGATTTGATTGATCGATTGATTGATCGATTGATCGATTGATTGATTAATTAATTGATTGATTGATTGATTTATAAATCTTAATTCGAAATTTGATTAAAGCGAAATGTGTATGTGGAGTAATATGAAAAGTTCGCACGCCAATTACAATGACTCTAAATTCCAAAAATATGCTGAACATCTTCGGGTTTGTTCTCATATTCTTAGTGTGCCGTCCTCTCATTAATGGACCCCCCAAAAACCTTTTTTTTTCCTTTTTATTATCAATTTTTTTGAGACTATCTATAATGCTAATACGTTGAAAAAGCCATTACGATGCTGGCTACTGCTCCAAACCCTGTGCATTCCGACTTTAGAGCATCTCAAATTCCAATTTAAGCATCCTATTGGATTGTTTGTGCTGTTACTAGTCAAAGTTAATGTTCCGACTTTCAAAACATTACATAATTTATTAATATGGTAAAATTCCAACCGTATATTCGAACGAAAGGAATATTAAACATGATGAATAAAGCTGTATTTTATTTCCATATACATGTAACAGTAAAAAAATATACCTAATAGGAGCTTTCATGTCAAGCGATGCAACAGTGAATTTTTCAACTGGTTATAAGCGATATATATAAAGGAGGGCTCTCAAAGAATCCCGACGTATCGGCACGGACATTTCAAACGAAGCAGAACGAGGACAAACAGCAAGTAATATTTATTTTATTTCTCTTTTCTAAATTTAAAGTTCCAATAAAGAAATTACCCATTTCACTTATAAAAGAAAAAACTGAATACTAACATTTTAAAACATTAATAAGAAAAAGAATTAGAATAACAATATCAAATTATATATAATAATAACCATAATCATAATAATTATACTAATTAGGAATGATAATCATCACAATTGAGAGAACATTGTCCTTCTTACCTTACGATATGTAATTTTAAAATTTATTTTAAATACAAACTCATTAGCAGAAAATACATCCTGTACTTAAATAAGAATAATGAACATTTACAAGCTGTTCTTTCCAATATTTAAGAAAATTTAGGAAATGAAAATTCATGGCAATGTTTTTATAACCAGCATTTATTCTATTTTTTTAGAAATATTGACAATTACGCTATTAGAAATATCGGTATAGGACATTTGTAAATGATGCTGAAAGGGTGCAATGTATCAAACAACTCATGTTTCTTTTGTTTTATAAAAGTTTCGGTTTCCTTTGGGTATATGTGTATTTGCAAAAATCCAATGAATTGCTGCATAATGTTTGAAAAATATTTTCAAAATCTATTGCGCTAATCTGAAAAGAAGCCTGAAACTGAAAAAGTTCTAAATAAATTATTTTAACGAAAATTAGTTCTAGTCGTAATTTGAGATCTTACATTTAAAAAGAAAATCTGATCACAGCTAAAAAAGAAAAAAAAATCATATTAAGCATAATATTATGTTTGTGTTATTATCATTTAGTGTTACCCATGATTAGAGAGAATATCCTTCAGAAGATTTGATGTAAGGTAACGTTGCATAGCAATAGCAAGCATTAATTTGTAGAGACTGATATTAAGGATTTCACACTTTTATACTCATAAATTTAAAATGCACAGATTCTTTTTTCTGCATCTGATTTTTATGGGAAAGCTGTAGGCAAAGTTTGAAAAAGTTATACCACAGTTTTAAATAAAACTGACATCCGAAGATTATAATTACCCATTACCAATCTTATGCTCGAATAACTCAAGTGCCCAGCAATTAAGAAAACTGAATAAAAACTTTGAATAATGACCTAGTGGATTTTAACTTGGCTTTCTGACGGGTCTTGCAAGGACAAATATAATAATATTATAATAGTGATATAAAGTAAACTTTTTAAACTGTGGTAAAGCTTTTTTAAACTTTGCTTTTGACGTTCTCATAAGATAAAAAAAAACACATTGTCCGTGCATTTTAAAATCATGAGTATTAGAGTGGAAATCCTTTATTATCTGAAACTGTCTTTGACTCTGAACAAAATAGTTTTCGTGCCATCGTGCATTCGCATTCGGGATGTCTTCTTATCTCTCCTGGGAACCAAATTTGGCGATATTGAAATGGAATTGAAAAAAATTATATTTTAAATTGCGTTATTTCAGTTACGGGATAATTTAAATGTATCTTCTTCATTTGACAAAGATATATTTGTATACTTCTATTTTTTCTTTTACTTTCAATGCACACTATAATGTAATAATAACGGGAGCTTGTTTATTCATACACCACCTATCAGTGTGAAGCGCGTTTTTTTGAATAAGTAATTTAGTGCGAGTAATGCGGGATCAATTTGAAACGCAAAAAAAATATTCTTCGCCGAAATGCGAGACTTGGTGATGGCTAGGTAAAGCCACATAATACAATTACAGATCTTCGACTTGTAGGAACGATGTTAATGTATTGCGCGTTTCGCCATTGCTTTGCCATAGATAAAAAAGAAAATTATAAAAATCTCTCTGACGGCACAATGCAGTTCCACCAAACTTTGCACAAACCAACGCTTATCTTTTTTTGTCTATTGCAAAACAATGGCGAAATGCGCAATGCCTTAAATAAACAAATAACAATACAAGCCGGCCATAGCCATTTCAAGTGATGTTTTGATTCATTAATAACATTTATTATTTTCTTATTGAAATGCATTTTACTGTAAGATAGAGTTTTTCTTTTTATCTGTGCACATAGTGATATTCTAAACAAGAAGTCTTCTCTGTACATAGACAAAACCTTTTAACTCAAATAAAACTATAAATTTTAATCTTCCATAATCACCGATTTTTGATGGGTAGAAATGTGTTCTGTATACTATTTTATATACTTGTACGGAAGCCCGCTAAAGCAGTGGTAGGATGTTTGTTCCGAATTATGCGCATTATATAAAAGAACCTGTAATAATTTCATTTTTTTCGTGTTTGGTAACTTTCAAAAATTCTCTTTTCATGTATTTTACAAGCATAAATTTTAGCATAATTGTTAACAATCCATTGTAAGATTCGAGATGCCTTGTAAAGGAGTTCCTTTAATTGCTAATATCTTTGTATCATTAGTTCTTTAGGTATTAAAGAAGTACTTGATTTATTTTAAAGGCAAAGGGATGCTTTTCTTACTATTTCCAGATATTCCTTAAAATAACATAAGACAGACATCCAAACATTCGAGATAATACATTATATAATCAGAACAGTTGCATTGTATTTCATAAGATTTTAAAAGATTGTGTGTTTCTTTTTTTTTTAAATTCGAACTGTATTTTATAATATGATTTCCAGTGAATTATATAATTTTCCCGGTGAAAATAAAAGTGGTATAACACTGTTTGAAAATTCTAATTTTCATAATTTTTTACATTGACCACACGCACATAATATTCCCAAAGAGAATGGTCACAAAACGGGTTCAAGTTTAGACTATGACGTCATGACGTACTGTCATAAACACACGTTTTGAGGGCAATATTTTGCAATTATTCTGTCAAAATCGTGCAAGTTTTTTTTTAAAGCATAAATAATGTGTTCTTACTAGTGAAAAATAGAAATATATTCCATTCGTGAAATCCGCGATTCGCCAATCCTTAAAATAAGAATTTCGGAGCTCAGTTGGTTATATCATTTCATATATAATATGCTATATGGAGACAAATTATTTGAATGTAGAAATTAAGAATTAAAAAAAAAATAAACAATAAAAATCTCCCGTTAAAAATATTTAAAATCAGCTCTTAATACGTAATGAGGCCTATTCAATGACATTAATGGAACTGCAGACGACTACAAATGCCGTGAATCCGGTTTGCGAGCAACGCCTTCGTCAATCCTGAACGATCTTTTGCAAATGACGTTCGTAATGAAAACCATGACGTAAAGGGGACCTCACAACACAAACGGTCTTTTCCTAAATACATTTTTATGTTTTCAAACAGAACATAAATTCTCTGCTAAATTTTGTAATAACTTTTCACTTGTATTAGCGTGTTTTATCACGCTAACGATCAATGTAAATCTTCCCATCGCATTCGATTTAATTTTCACCACTTTTCCGCAGCTGTGTTGCGTGACGAATAACGATTGCGAATCAATGTGTCTAGTGGACGCTAACCGAACATTTGCATCCACACTGGGAAAACGTGTGTAAACATGATAGTTTTCCCGGCTAACCCTAAGTTCTCGATACTTTATAATAGTTTTTACCCGTGTTAGCTAAACGTAGGTTAAAGCGGCTTGCGAGAATAGCTTATTTATTATCGTCGAGACCGAAGTTCAGATAAGCGACGAGAAACATTCCATTTTAAAAATCTTCTCATAAGTTTCCATTGTTAGAACATTACTTCATTTGATAACGGTTGAAAGTCCCATCCGAAGAAATGTTATTTAAAGGGCAGAAAAACTTACCGCTGCGTAAATTCTCCGCTCTTTGAAATCGTCATTTCGGTACTTCCTGATTAATTTTATTACGCAATCAACAATATATAGCGCCTTCAAACCCTCCCACCCCAAACCCAAATAAAATGGGTTTGCGAGAGAAAAGCAACATACACAAATAAAACTAATAACTTGGACAGGGATCGGAGCAAATGAGTCCTGCGTACTACAACAGAATGCCAAAACATCAACATTTACTAAAACAACGAATAGCAGTTTCTATAATAGCTTTAGTATTAAAATGATACCGAAAGAAGTAATAATAGTTTCTGAAAAAAATATTAAACAAAAATCAGTATGACCCTAAAATGTTAAAATAGATGAAATGGGAACTTTGAAAGCCACCGAACAAGACAACTATGAAATTATTGCAGGCTCGGTTACAGATAAAACACAGATCGAATTTAATTGATACATACGTATATTAATGACGCTAACGTTTCAATCAAAAGTTGCTCATCTGTTTACGCAAATGATCAAACGCGTGTCCTTGGATACATTGAATTGTTTACATTTTGCTTTCAATTAAAAACTTAGAATTATTTTGACTAGATTTAGATGTTCCGCACACAAACTAAATATTGAAGAAGGTAGATATAGGAATATTAGCAGAGAAAATAGGCTATGTACCAAATGTAACATGAAAGTAATAGAAAATGAGTACCATTTTTTGTTAGTATGCCCTCTGTATAGAGATCTTAGGATTAAATATTTACCAAAATACTATAGGCAATGGCCAAATATGAATAAATTTATAAATCTTTTGACATGTACTAATGAAAAGATATTGTATAATCTTGCTATGTACTTATCACTAGCAAACAATAAAAGAAACGTTTGAATTTTACTGAAACCTAAAGATTTTTCCCACTTTATTACACACACTTTTCTCCGATAATAATATTATAATGTTACAAAAAAAACAAAATACATCTTATAGTTCACCTAACATTTCTGTTTGTTTGTTTTCCCATATTGTGTTGTTTTGTTTTCTTTCATTCCTGTCATGTATTTATTTCCACGACATGCCATACATTATGTTATGTATGTTATTTAGCAATGTTCATTTTGAATATGCTAATAAATTCTTTGACTTGACTTGATGGAAATTTTCATTTAAGTGCACATCAATTACTTCAAACACGGCCATCGTTAGATAATTAACACCGTTAAAGCTCATTAATTAAATACGGATCAGTAGTTTGTGTTTTTAAAGTGATTGTCAATAATTTAGAAGAATATTTTTCTTCACAACACTCCCGAGTTAAATTGACATTTTGACAAATAGTAACCATTATTAAACTTCTCGAGCTGGAACACAAAATGTTTATTGAAGTGATTCAAACTTTAACTCGTCACTGCAACATAACATCATTACAGATTTAGGCTACTTACGGTTTAACTATTGATCATCACATATATAATAGTTTCGACAACGAAATCCAAGGAGTTTTTGTCAAAAGGAATTGATGTCCGGTTGACTGAAATTAAACAAAATGCAACTTTTCAAATTATTACATACCGGACGCCTAATTCTGATACATTATTTCCGATTAGTTATATTTTTAAATGAGAAGTATAGCCCATCTTTATTTTTATTTAAATTTAACCAACTTTGACCAGCTGTTAATATCTGTACAAAGAGCAGTCCCAGGCACTTTCTGTTACAGAAGACAAACCTATCATTCATGAAGTTCATCCCAATTTTTATATTATTTTAATGAAAAAGACTTAGACACTTGTTACATTTATTTAGTTCACATTTTATTATGTGATTGTATACACTGAGACTCAAACAATTTCATTGAAATCTGCTGAGAGGAGAACATGACATAAATCCTTGAAATCATCTTCAACATAGACTGTAATATTTAAAATAGAATATTGTACTACCCCAATTTCTTCAATTTTACTCTTTCTTGTTTTAAAATGCAAGTGTTTGGCTGCAAAGTATATTAGTGGTCTATTGTTGTGACACTAACTAACTTGTATTGATGTAAATATTGAGTTGCGCTCAACCCGGGGATAGGCTGCATGGACAGTGATATGACTTTCCATTACTGCCGATGAACCGACTAAAACAAACCGAGCCTGGATTATACAAATTTGTCGTATTAGCCGGCTTTTAAGGTTCTATTTCAATCAAAATGATGCCCATCTGTAAAATAGTTCATAAATGATCAAACGCTTTACCTTGGATACTGATTGGTACATAAAGTGTTTACATTTGTTTTCAAGTAATTACGCTGATGGAAATTTTCATTAAAAGACATAACAGTATCTTCAAACACGGTCATGGTTTAATAATGAACAAAGTAACTGGCTCAATAATCAAATACGTATCGGTAGTTTTGTGTTTTGAGATTGGTTGTCAATAATTCAGAGGAGCAATTTTCATTCACAGCACTATCGAGTGATTGCCATTTAGACAAATAGTAATCATTAGTAAAATTTATCGAGCTAGAACACAACATGTTTATTGAAGTGAGTCAAACTTGAACTCGTCACTGCAACATAAAAAGATTATGGATTTATTTATCCTTTGACTAGTTGATCATCACATATCTATCCAAGTAGGTCGTTTTTGTCGAAAACGAAATGGATGTTTTGCTTTCTAATACTCTTGTCCGATTATCTTCTGGAGGTTTGGGGTTCCAAGTATGCATTCCACTTCTTGTTACGATTATTTTGTTTTAAAATTACTCCAATCGGAACGCTGAACTCAAACAAAATGCAACGCTTCAAATATATTTATAAACACTTTTTGCTATTCCATACGACACGTTTCCGACTTCTACTTACATAACGCCTTATTAGTCGGCGGCCCATGGGGCCGTCGACTATATTTGTGTTTACTTTTGGAATTTAATGTGGGGGGGGGGGAATGGCATAATTTCAGAAATGTTTGTATTTTTGTCTGATATGTATTAATGAGAGTTGTTTTGCAAAAAAAACGTGTTAACAAATGTTTAACGAATCGTACCATGGGAACTGGTTGACATCGTTTTTTAAGCGTTTTTTATATTTTTTTTGAAAATAATAAGTTCTCCTAAGCACGTGACTATTTTTGAAAACAACGGTAGCCGGTCCTTCCGTATAATCGGTCAGGGATGTTAAATGTGCAATTGTGATACTGGTCATACATTGATTTCCATTGTACATTGCAAGACGTAGTTTCCGTATAATCGGTCAGGGATGTTGACATTTGCACTGCGTCTATAACTATGTGTGAACTTGTGGAACATAATTGGTTGAGATTGTTTTTTAGTGTCTGTGTAGTGTAGTGTCATTAAATGTCTACGTCCCCGCGAGGGGTTTGACATTAAAGGAAGAGAGATAGATAGTTCTAAGACGTAATTGAATAGAGTTGAGTTGTAAAAACGTATTAATAAATGTTAAACGAATCGTACAATCGAAACTGGTCGTACATTGCTTCTTAAGACTCTTTTGTTTATTACTTGTTATTACAAGTTCTCCTTGAATAGATAATCAGTTAGAGGTCATGGGATTATGATTAGCACGTGACGATTTTTGAAAACAACGGAAGCCGTACTTTACGTACAATCGGCCAGGGATGTTGACTGTTGCACTGCGTATGTACCTACTTTCGTAGTTTATAGAACAAAGTTAATCAGTTCCTGTTCTCTTCGGAAATAACTTTATAAACATGGATGAGATTGAATATTCATACATTTGATAATTCGGTTTGACGATGAATAAATTCTGGACGTAATAACAAGCATGGATAAAGTAGGAATAAAATGTGAATATGCCTAACGAATAAAGCAATTCTGATTTCGGTATTCAATCCCATTCCTACCCATAAATGAAAGAGCAAACGATGAATAGTCTAATGACATTAACATTAAAAATTGCCTTCCTGTTTCTTACGATTGTTGATATTAAATGAAAATCCTTCTCGCGCCGACTTGATGCATACATGCATCTTTTTTTTTTCTCCTTAATGTCTTCAAGTCATAATCTAGCTGTAAAATTTATAGCATGATAGTCTGGCTATCTGCAGTTTTATTTAAATGATACTTATAAAGGTGTTTACTATATCTCCGGAGATATGTTATAACAGTCAAGCCATATTTTCAACAAAGTTTAGTTTCTGCAGGCAGCCACTGACAGGTGCCACCCTGTTCTAAAGGGTAAAATGGAATTGAAACTAAATACAATCGCAACGTTTGGTCATAAATTTCAGTACAGAGATTCTGCCGGGTTAATTAAACTGTGTGAGCACACCAACGGCATTGGCGATTGGTGTTTCATACTTAAGTCACATATTTCGACTAAAAGTATTTTCTGCAATTGACCTACAGTGAAACCCTCTATTTGTTGGTCATTTTTTCATGAAAAATGGGGCAAATAACCTCCAGCTGTATTTTAATCCGTAATGTAGAACAAAGCTTTGTGTGTTTACTTATTGGGGGTATGTTATGTTAATGGTTAAGTAATTTCTTTCTGAAATCGTTTTAGACAATGTCTTTTACCGTTGTATGGCGGAACATTTTTTTCATGGTATCATTGAATATTATTTATTTGTTAACTAAATTTACTATTTTATTACTGATAAGCAGTAACAGGTACATGCATTATAATTCGGTATATAAACAGTATGTGCAATTCAAGACTGAGAGAAAAAGAAAAACACGAAAAGAAAACAAAATGTATATAGCATTACCATTTCTGTCAGGAGCATTAACATTGAATTCATAGAATGCTCGACGATATCACTAAAAAACGTTCTTTTATGTGAAAACCATAAAATTCTGGCAAAAGACATTAATCGCATTTGAAAAATATAACGTTAATTTTGTAAACTGTTTTTGCATTATGTACTTACTTATTACACGTTTTGTTTGCTTTCAGAAAATGAAAACTATAACATTCCTCGTCGTTACCGGAATACTTGCCGTAAGTTTTATTATTACCGTTTTGTACTTATTGATAGTGTATTATTCTGGTTATGAAAACATTAAAGTTCTTTTTAATGTACGAAGCTGACGGGTAATCGTATTATTTTAAAAGAAAAAAAAACAGTTTTACATATTCCCATTCATTAAATTAATTATCGATTCAAATTGTTATGAAATTAAAAAAAAACAACATTTTATTGAATGCCATTTTTCATTCATTTCAGAGTACAGTCCAAGCCTGTAAGTACAATATTTTTCGACACTGCAGTCTAAGCTGGCTTTTAACCTAGATTTTCAACTTCATGTAAAGAAGTGTTATACGGGGAAAGCCGCCGAAGGCGACCCGCGAAGTCAGTCACCTTCGGGCTCTTCCCGCCTATAGACAATGCGTACATGTTTAAAATAACAAAATCAAATACAAATCAAACAGATTTCTGATGACTTACACTATAGTCTATCAAGATTGTTTTGAATTAAATTATGGCGGCCGCCGTTTATTTATGCCGCCATTTTTCCAGACCGGTTCTCTAAATTCTCTACATTACACCGTCTGTTTAAAACTGAAAAACCAATAACCCGTCAAAGTTTAAGGGGAGATCACCGAAACATGAAAAACGGTATCCGCACTATCGCGGTAGTCTGTTGGAAGATAGAACCAAGCGCTACGTTGGCAATACAAAAATAATTTTTGCTTAATAGAGAATTCTCAAAAGCGTTACTCACAGTCATTGTCATGTGTTATTATTTTTTAATAAAATGAAAAGCAAGTATCCTGTTTACCAACAAAAATATAAATGTAACATGTTTTATTTTTTTATTTTTTCAAGTTTCAATATTTGATAGATAACAAGAAATAGCTTTTTTTCAAAAGTATGTATTTTAAGTTTTGTGTAAATCGTTAAGGATACTTTTTACTGTCAAAGATATGCTTTAAACATTTCAAAATATCATTGATTTGCTAAATGAACACAGTGACAGTATAAACCCAAAATTTCAATTAAATCAAATGATAAACTTTAAAAAAAACAACAAAGAAAAACACAGTTAACATTTGTTCATTTGACCACATAACTGACCACTTACATTCAAAGATTGATGATAAAAAACTATCATTGTGCAGGAAGCAGTAAATGTGGAACTGTTTCTACAACAACAAGTTAACAAAAAATGTAATGAAACTGATCATAATTACACAAAAAACTATTCCAGTATATGCAAACCACACACAGACACACACACAGAAATTATAATTTTAAAAAATGTGATCAACTGAATTAATAACAAACACTCTAGAATGTGTTAATTCATTCCAATCTGCAATAAAATATTCATAAACTATTAACCTAGAGACACACACTATCAAACACAACACAATCATGTTAACAAATGTCAAACAAATTAACAAAACAAAACAAATTGTAGCCAATCAATTGACAACCTGGATAAATTTACAGCGAGTTTCAGCACTGTTGATATAGCTGGCACTCATTACAAATCTTTGCATGTCAATGGAGCTGGCATATTTTTTTTGTTCAACTGAATTAGTTTTGCACTGAACATGTTTTATTTTCCAAAATCTACAATGGGAAATCCTAAGGTACAGTGGTTAATAGACAATATGTCTCATTGTCGATATGCCCCAGACAACAGCTTAGATTGGCAGACCTTAGACCTGGATGGGCGAAAGTTTACGCCCAGAATGGTAGGCAATACTGCCCAGTGTAATGACAATACAACACACATTTAAAAAAAGCTAGGCTGTTTATCTTTCAGCAAAATGACCTAATGTTCACAAAAAAACATCATAAACTACAGTTTGTACATGTTACATTATAGCATGAGCAGAGTGAAGTTTTCCTTTTGCCTTTTTTATGAATCTGTTTATAAATGTATGTAAACAAACCCTTGCTGTTTTAATAACAGTTTTGTTACCAATTAAAAACAACAGTGTTTTCCTTCAAAAAGATCGAAGATTACGTGCTACCCACTGTTCCTTTTTTTAAATGCGCGTGAAAAAGGTGTGAAAGTAAAGCCTGAATTGGTTCTATAAATTTGTAATTATCCTCTTTTGTAATACTTGTTGGTAGCTTTTCAAAAAAACAACAACAAAAAAACACACACACAAAAATAATGGTTTGATGGGCCATAAAGTATTCCTTGTTTTGATGCAGTCTCTATGGGTCATGTCTTCCTAGCGTACTGTAGACTTAAACATCAGAAAACCCTGGGCTGCATCGCATGGGCCTTATCGTTGATTGGTCATAATGCCGTAATTCCATACAGTGCAGCACATGTTAGTTATATTTATTTTGTATTTTAGGTATAAAAACAAGCTTTCCCCGTAATAGGTAGCACCTACAGTATATTACGCTTATTTAATTATTATGCTGAGGGAAATGAAATTAACGACTTCAATAAGACTTTTTTAGTGACTATTTTAATAGAGAAGGATCCAGCTTGGTGTTGAGATATTGGTGGGGATGTTAAGTACTATAAAAATTGTGCATTGTTTTTTGCTATGTATACCGTTACGTATAGATATGTGCTTTTCTGATAAATTTGTTGAAAGAGATTGAAAGAAGCATACGTTATCACAAAGTTTACCGGAATAATTATGCGGACACTCGCTAACGATCTTTACAAGATGAAACCGAAAGTAAGATTAAGTATCGACAAATACGTAATACAGATCTTAATATTTTCACTGTAAAGGCTAACCTTAAGAACGAAACATCTGTCAGTTAAAACATTTGTTAGATGTATGGATTGTTTGTTAATGGAAATAATTCGTAGCACATTCATTTATCGAAATTGTACGTAAATACCTATGTCTAAATGCTGTCACTTTTTCAAAAATCAGTGCTACACGAAAATATCATGAGTCCGTCATTTAAAGTATACAAATTCATAGGGTGGAAAATTTGCAGTATATGCTTACAATATTTCATTTTCACAGGAAATTCTATTTAATTTTAAAAAGAAGATAAAAGATAATAACGTTTTATGGTTTTTCTGGCTTGATTATGCATTAACTTTTTATACCCTGAATTGAAACATTTAAGAAGCTGCCAAATCTTTAGTGTGGACTGATTTTGCAGAATAAGAGTTCATAATGATTTGTCAGTTATACATTTACGATTTATTTCAGTGGAGTACTTCTGCTCAAAGAATGCACAGAACACTGAAATGACTGTGGCAATTCGCCAAGAAAAGGGTCCAACAGCTAAGCAGTTAGAAGCTATAGACCTTCCAAGCGGACAGACCGATGATTGTAAATCGATAGAAACACAATCGGGCACTCTTCTGGAACTTGTAATAAAAGTTTCAATATCAACGAGGCTACAGACGTATCCTACAATTGCTACATCGAATTGTTACGTGAAATTGGTAAGGCATTATCTTGCCCTGTTAGCTAATGTTTCATTTATTAAAGGAAACCTTAAATATTATACGAATTTAAATCTACAGTAATCAAAACATATTTGTCGTTGAAATTATATTTTGTCCATCAATGCAATATTATTCAAATTGTTGGGATATTATATTCTGTAAATCAGTACTTAAACATAACTGATTAACTTTCCAGTATGTGAATTGATTCACGAAACATGATTTCAACAACTAAACTGGTTAGTGTTTGTTAATTAGAATTTACACATTTTATTGGTCGCACGGCTACCCTGTAAAAAGTTCCGTAAAATTTTCCTGGCAGCTGGGTGCCGAGCCCAGTCCCGAAATAATACGTGTTGACCGTACTTTTTTATACGGTTCGCACCGTAATGTTACTGTGCGAACCGTATAAAAAATACAGTTAATACCCGTATAATTACGGGACTGGGCCTTGCAACCAGCTGCAAGGACTTTTACCCGATGTAAAATTATCGCAATCATATGTGCAAGTGTTACACTTATAACTGTTAATTTTCTGCATGGCAACAAATATGCTGCTACCCTATAAAAACAAATGACATTGCTTAGACATAATTCAGGATTGCGACCTTGTAATCAACGACAATAATTTTTTAATTGGTTTCAAATTTCAGTTTACCAGTGAGTGGGTTAAAGCCGTTTTTCATCCACTAAAGTTCAAGTATGACGCAATAAAATAATACTAATTGATGAGTAGTTTATTTGGTATATACCAGCAAAACACGTACTTAACAACCAAAAAACTAACCTTTGAATGCAATTAAGTGCAGTAAATTAGATAAAAACAACTCGGAAAAATTTGCAGTCGACGTGTTTCCTCCCATAAAATTTCCCAGTATGCAACGCTGTATTACGGCGTAAAACGCGTACGCCAGTAATGGTCTCGGTACCGTCAGGAAACCGATGGTTTTGTCCGTAAAAAAGTGACTTTTAAAAGTGTAGACACTTTAATTTTTATAAATGCTTATAAATAATTATTTACTGTTCTAAATGTGTGTTGTTTAAGTAAAACAGTAGTATTTTAGGCATTTGTATACTAATTATAAAAATGCCCATATGAGTTTTACGATATTGACATCAGATGTGTTGCGTCTTTTTACCAAACTTTTGTTTGTCAAGAGTGAAATTAACATTTTTATTAACCACGAAACTAGGCGAAACAAAATTTTACAAAGATCTTCCATTGTATATGTGTGTTATGCGAAAGGACACAATATTTTGTTGTCAGGATCATATTTCTCATGTGGGCATTTAAGATGATAGTTTGTGGTGTTTAGATTCGGGGTTTAAATGAAAATTTACTTTTGGTGATAGCGTAGGTCTCACAATTTGCTTTCTTTTATTGTTCTAAAATTTCTTACTTTAAGATAAGCAAAGTATTATTGAAATATTTTATGTAAATGGAACTTTAAAAACCACCGAACTCGACAATTATGAAACTATTGCAGGCACTGAAAATAGAACTTTGAAAGCATTTGAAAAGGACAATTATAAAAATATTTCAGGCCCTGTTAATAGGCATTAATAGAAAAAGCATATTAATCACGTCAGCTAGCTCTGAGTTGAGTGCAATTCAAAAAACAAAATCATTCCATTATTAGCGGCGTTTGCCCCCCCCCCCCCCCCCCCCTCATCACGCACAAAAAGAATAATTTTTCCCTAAACCATCGTTTTTCCTTAAGAGGGATTATGATAATTTCTTTTTCTTTTGATGAAAATGCCATGACGACTGTTTCATGCTTACGAATCGGGTATTATCAGGTGAAGACAGGCATAATGTCCTAACCCATGCTGTGAAGAAACCTCTTAACTATATAGTTTATCCACAGGATGGAGACACAACGGTTAACATCGATGTTGTGCAACAAGCAGTTGCCGGCGTTTCCGTCTCTACAGATACTGTATATACTGTAAGCTGTGACTCGACATCTGCAGGGTCCCCCGTCGCAACGCTCCCGAGCGGACAGGCATTGACGTAAGTAATTATGGGGTTTTATTTCACGAAGTTATCCCGTAGAGCAATTGTTAACCTTATAAGCCCGTTGGCTTTGCAATGCTATTAGCTTCTTATGTTTTATATGTTTGTGTGCTTTTGCATGCAACATTGTTGAGCCGATGGGTGGGTTGGAGTTATTTCACCGAGACAACTTGTACTTGTTTTGTGATACGAGAACCTGTTGGGGCAAGTGTGAGGTTGGTGCACCCTAGAACCTGGTTTAAGCTCCCAGTGGCAAATTATTTTGCCACAGACCGTTCCAAGGCGGTAACCCCTCGGGTTCTCACTTTCGTTAATTGTTTGTGGCGTCCATTTTGAAACTGATCATTGAAAAACCATGCTCTATTTTCCTCTCTCCTCTGCCCCACACAGCCAAAAGGTAGAGAGGAAAATAGAGCATGGTTTTATATGTTTGTCTGTCTGTGTCTGTAGATGTGGCCATTCCTGATATGCATATTTCACTTTTTTATAGCTTTGGTATTAACATAACTATGGATAAATAAGTATTTTAACTTTACAAAGCGGACTCAATTAGATAATTTATTTATCAATTATCTAGTTTGACTTGTGTAAATTCAATTCAAAACCCTTATCGCGTTTATTTAGTTAAACATAACAGTCAGTGTCCATCATTTGGTGATCGTAATTGCTGAGCAGACTTGGAATTCATAACAGTCATGAACAGATTTTTAAGTTTAAAAAGTTCTTGCTCATTTCAGTTCAAAACTTATGCAATTGATATACACGTATATTAATTTTGCATGTTTTAAATTTAAATGATTTCTTAAAAGTTTATAAGATTGGTTTAAAAAAAGGTCAAATATGCATATCAGGTAGTTCATGTATTTTGTAGAGCGGCAATAATACCGCAAACACCGATGGCCTTGACAAACGGTGTGGCTGTTACGCTGATTAAATCAAACGGAGATGCCATAACGGGTGCAATGGATCTTGGAAATAAAGTAAAGATCAAAATAACTTACACCTATCCAGACGCTCAAACGGCTGCCGAAGTCCCTGTTGGTATATTTACGCACTCTGTTATAGCAGCAGGTACAGCTGATTTCAGTGGACCGATTGCTGAGCTTATCACACCAAACGGGTAAGTGTTGTGTTTGTGTTGATACAACATACGACGATGTAAGCTCTGTGGAAGCTTAGATTAGCACCAGATATCTCTACAAGGTGTTTTTATATACACTCTGAATATGGTATCACAGTGAGTATATTGATCGCTTGACCTAAAAAATATTATATGTTGTAGAATTTATTTAAAACCCTAAATGGTCAGGCGTTTTAACGATGTATACATGTATACGCCTTTGTTATATTACATTTTCCTGAAAGGTGGAAACATGTATATGAAGATTGTTCTAATTTTGAATGCACGTCTTTCTCGTCTAAAGAAAAAAAGCATCAGTATAACTGGTTTGCAAAGTTGATATGTGAATTTAAATCACATCATGGTTTACCCTCCTACTCTTAAAATATAAGAAGTTTTTTAATGAATGGTGTTTGTATTGGTATGTTAAAATATTGTATTTTTGTAAAAATATAAATTTTGTATATGCGTTAAAAGGTGAGTTAATTGAAGTTGTTATAAGAATGAAGATATTCAGTTACGATTACAGTTTATCTGACATAAAACTGTAATTAAAATATGTTGTAGATGTGTATCGACATCAGAAATGGCCAAGCCTTTCGCTCTTACAGATTCCATGACCTACGATGCAGCAGCTTCGGATTCTACTGCTCGTACTAACGTCTATGTATCTGGTTTGTTCATGTTAATGATCTTTGATATCTTGAGAATTTGATAAAAATATAAGTTGAGTATGTGTCAATTTGCTCTTTTTTAAAGAATGTAAATTTATCATTTATTATCTTCATTGCTTCAAAACTTAAGAGTTTACATAGCGGAACGACACATTATTATCTGTCAGACTCAAAACCTTCAAGTAGATCTTTGAGTAAAACTAGAGAGCCAAGGGCAAGATCACGAAACATTCCACCGAGTAAGCACCAATCGGTTCAAAATGATTCTAGCCAAATTGTACAAATGGAGCATAAAGCTGCAAACAAGTGAAAGCTACGCTAGGTCGGTCTGAAAATTTCTTTTTTGCATACAATAAAAATTAATGTAATGTAAATAGCCATGATTGACCAAAGACCTTTTGCAATTATTCTATTACCTTTGTTTCAAACTCCTTCAATTTAAAACAGCTTATTATTATTATCCAAACAATAACATCGCCATAAATATCTAAGTGTAGTGTTGGTTAATGCGTGGATGAGAAAGAGCGAGCGACTTGTTTCTTCTAAAACAGTAACCACGGACCAGTCTGATCGTTAGAAATCTTCAGAGGGTCTACACTCTCAATATATAAACATTTTATTTTTCTGATTCTTAGAAAGATACCGTTCCTTCGAAAATATGTACAAGTGCCAGGAGCATCTAAACTTACTACATGTATACATTATGTTAGATGCGCCACAAAACCTTTAGTACTTACACTCCCTCCCGACAGTGTTATAATAAAATATAGATATATCAAAGATTATGTTTTAAATTTAAATTTTGTTAGATAAAAATCCGGAATGACATGGACTTTCTATAGTCGGGTTAATAAACGATTAGCAACCCGATTGACAAGCTATTTTTCCAGACATTAAAAGAATGGAGAACAACAAGTAAGGGTTAGAGACCAGACCCCTTTTTGTATACTCGGCGTGTCTCTTAATACGCATTAGTAATGAGTTTAACTTGTCTTTTTATATAGGAGATTTGACGCTAGCGATGTTTGATGGACCATCTCCAAAGAATCTGTATATCAAACTGCAGTACGTAGCAGCTTGTATGACGGTCGATGAAGAGAAATGTACTGATCAGCAGGTATTATATATTTGTTTACTGATATTAATTTTGTGGGCGTGCATGATCATTAAAATCCTTTTCTCATAACAATGAGTGACGTATGCATACCTGGAAATGACACCCATAGAAAACACAGCTCCTGCATCGCATAGCAAAATTGCACAGTAATATCTCTTAAACCAGCCACCGTTGTGCGATCAAACAGGCAAAGGGGTTAATTACAGGTGGGTTAATCGCCAAGCATGCAGAGCGCTTTAGAATGTTCGGTTTGAAGCCTTCTTTTATGTCTTCTATCCCCCGGTCGCCTTATTTGTCTTGCCTTCCATCATGAAGTCGCCATTTCAGCCAGACAGATGTTTGAGATTTGAGACTGATTTCAAATCTTAGTTTTATGATCTTGGGCCCTGGTTTGCGGAATATTTCTTAGCAGCCCCTATAATAAATTTGAACAAACCGGCCAACAAATGTTCACCATAATAAGACCGAATGTCCAAGAACCACGGCTCTACCTTAACGTCTAAGTCACACTTGGGTTTCAAGATTCTTGATAATAATTCAGCAAATATTAAAAGTTACTTCATCCGAACAACCCTTAAAATCCCATCCACTCTCTAACAACTTTTTTTAATTAAATGTTGTTTCTTATCTGATATGGGATTGAATTAAAAACAATGCATTAAAGTAGTAGAACATGAGGTCCTGACCGCCCATAATCCAAACCGTATTGTTATTATCTGACTTATAAATGTTGAAGAAATAAGGAAGAAAGAAAATATAATGCAGAACAAACACTATAGTACTAGAGCATAATGCTGTTGAAATTCTGATCATAATGGTTTCTTACTTAATGAAAATTCCAGTTTGAAATGAAACCCCAATCTTGGACAATACGAGGGTGTCGAAAAGTAATGAAAATGCAGTCATAGTGAAGGACATATGTCGCTTTTCAAATGTTTTAAATTTTTTTTTAAAATGCATCAATACTCTAAAAACAGTCGTCCAGCTTGAGAACACGAAAGTAGCTGTGTCAGAATCTTTCATGGGTATATTAAGGTCACTGCGATTTCCCGGGCAAAAAACAAAAACAAATTGCTTGATCAACTTTTCGAATTTCTAAATATTTATTTTAAATTGTGATTTCCTGTTAGAAAAAAGTAATTTGAATCACATTATTACAATATAACTATAAAAATTATCAGTTTAAAAAAAATTAAATGACGGTGTCGTAGCAAGTCCAAATAGGAAAAACTTTATCGAATAAGAGTTAATATTAATATTATTTATTGGAAGCTCGCAATTTATACATGGATTTACTGCCTGGGTAGTTATCTAACATACACTTGCCATTTTTAAACATTCCTATTTTTATATTTACCCACAAGTGTTGTAACGAACTCCTGTCATTTTTCATAATTTAAACTTACCTCTGTGTTGTCCGAAGACTGTGTTTAAGACTGTGTTGTTCGAAGCAAGAATAACATATCAAATAAGTTTCATACTCAAATATTTATACGTCCTTACTTTATGATGTATTCAAAATGTGTAAACATTCT
Source organism: Corbicula japonica (assembly GCA_038501625.1). Classification (NCBI taxonomy): domain Eukaryota; kingdom Metazoa; phylum Mollusca; class Bivalvia; order Venerida; family Cyrenidae; genus Corbicula; species Corbicula japonica. Next base: position 2,166,026 of record JAZAYU010000062.1, on the reverse strand, counting down.
GTTTACTTTACCATATTATTACCTGAACCATGACACTGATATTTGCTTTCGCCTATACTAGGCTAGTATACTCGTATATACCCTATTTAATGTTCCATAAAAATCCTCGTTTGTTTTACTTAGGTTAATAAAATTTTCAGGCTAATTAGAAAAATTGTTATGTTGACAGCAGTAGTAAGGTCGTCGGTAAATCGGCATGACTGCACATGCGCGGCGGCCATATTGGATATGACTCATGGTCATGAGGTCATATTGGAGGTAGTGCGCATGTGCGGTTCTATATTTCGAATGACATCACGGTGTTATTTTTAGAATGACATTATCTCCTGGAAGTATACGGAGCTGACTCGTATACCCGATCTAAGCTTGGTTAGCGTCCATTGAGGGTCAGGGACTCGGCTCTAGACGGAGAGAAAATGTCAATAGCATTGCATAGAGAACATGTTGAGACGTTTCGTTTGATACCTTACACGACTTGGTTTTGACTAGAGATAAACCGTTTGTTCCGTGTGAATGATTTCGGTCTGTTTTGCTATCTGTCGTGGCTTTCAAAGTTCCCTTTTCATCTATTTCATCAAAGGTAAGTGATAAACGTTTTGGATTCGACGTGAATAGGCGCATTGACTCGTACATACCGTTCAAACAAAGTTTTATGCTTCAATTTCACGCATGACTGATTTTTTGTACACGATGACTTTTCAACCCGAAAGTCGTTGTTGAGATGCTTAATTTGATACCCAACATCACTATATTATGTCAAAATATAAGCAAATACTGAAAATGATACGCATGAATGATTTCACTTCCGGTTTAACCACAAAACTGACCTCTACTCATCGAACTGGTTCCAACGATACCCAACATCACTATAATATGTCAAATTATAAGCAAATACTGAAGATGATACGCATGACTGATTTCACTTCCGGTTTGACCATAAATCTGACTTCTACTCATCAAACTCGTTCCAACGATACCCAACATCACTAAATTATGTCAAAATATAAGCAAATACTAAAAAAATGATACGCATGAATGATTTCACTTCCATAAATCTACTCATCAATTACATTCCTGTGATAGTAGGTAAAAAAAATATAAGCAATAACTGAAGCATTTTGCTTTCAATAAGTCCCATACAGAAAATAATACTCGATGTTTATCCTTCAATGTCCAGTTCATAAAGGAACCAACGTTTAGGATGCGACTATTTTCAACATCACGATCTTCGCACGTGATCTTCCGAATATGGTCATACCGTTTCCGGACCCTATTTTTAGACTCAGGTAGGAAACTCATTAAATCGCCGAAGTAGCAGTGAGGCGTGTTTATCTTGTGATCAGTCATAATGCTGCTATTAATATTGGAAAAGTCATTAAATCACGGAAAGAGCAGTGAGGTCTGACTATTTTGCATTCAGGCGTAAAGTGTGATTGACGAAAAAGTCATTAAATCGACGAAATAGCAGTGAGGCATGTCTTATTTGCGTTCAGGCATAAAATGCGCTTGATGGAAAACTAATTAAATTACCGAAAATAGCCGTTGTTGCTAAAAATAAGAAGTGATAATGATGAAGTGGTTTGTCAAAATAGACAACCAATCACAATAAAAAACGATGACGCTGTTTCTAAATTTAGATTAAAGGGTAAAAGAAACGATTTAGCGTGTGTAATTTTTTTGTCAAACACTGTTCAGGACCTTACGGGGAAATGCATAGTGAAGGGTCAGAAACGAAACAACGAATGACATTTTTGTGTTCATGCGTGACAAAAACTGTTCAAAGTGTGTCATTTTTTGTGGTTATGCGTGACAAATTTTGTTCAGGATCATACGGGAAATACATTGTTAAAGTCAAAAACGGTCCAATGTGTGTCATTTTTGTGATAATACTTGACAAAAACTGTACAACGTGGGATATTTTTATGGTTATGCGTGACAAATTTTGTTCAGGACCATACGGGAAAATACATGGTTAAGGGTCAAAAACGATTTAACGAGTGTCATTTTTTGTGTCTATGCGTGACAAAAACTGTTCAACGTGTGAAGTTTTTGTGTCAATCAATGGCAAAAACTGTTAGGACCTTACGGGAAAATGTATTATTAAGTGTCAAAAACGATTCGTTGTGTGTCATTTTTGTGATAATGCGTGACAAAAACTGTTCAACGTGTGACATTTTTGCGTCAATCCATGACAAATTTTGTTCAGGACCATACGGGAAAATACATTATTAAGCGTCAAAAACGATTCAATGTGTGTCATTTTTGTGATAATGCGTGACAAAAACTGTTCAACGTGTGACAATTTTGCGTCAATCCATGAAAAAATTTTGTTCAGGACCATATGGAAAATGCATTATTTAGGGTCAAAAACGATTCAACAAGTGTCACTTTAATGTTAATGTGTGACAAAAACTGATCAAACTGTGTCATTTTTTTTGTGACAAACAGCCACTTAACGGATGTGTACTGTTGTTAAAATTATAAAATTACTGACATATAAACGGTATATTACAACAACAACATTTTCCTTAATCAGATTTTATTTGACAAAATTTACATATCATGCTTGTTTTTGTCGTGCAACACTGCGTGTAGTTCATTTGTACTAAAGTTCACAGTTTTTTAGGTTTTCGTCCAACATTTTAAATCGCCATGTCGAATAATGTTGAAATCCGTGCAGGCACCGGACGTAGTTTCTGTCGGTATAACGCTCTTTGAGATACTTTGTGTATTTCCGCCTGACCTCTACGTTTCTTAGTACTTGTTGTTTGTCCCCATTGATGTAAGATTCTTTCAAATACTCGCCGCACATGTACAATCTGTCGCTTTTGGGCTCGAAACTGCAATCCATCGATATTTCCACTAATGCGCTTTCCCATTGGTCCCGTAATGTGTTCGCGTGATCATGGAACATCGACTAAAAATTCACCCGGTGAATTCGTAAAACCTTCCGATTTATCTTTGGCCGTGATGTACATGTAGAAATCCATTTTTATCGACGCTTACGATGCCCGATTCTTACATGTTCGCGGATGACGGGGGGCGGAGCTAACCCTGTCTGAGCGCTATTTCACACGCGAGAGGCCGCGGATGAATGAATACCCGCCGCGCCGCTATAAGACATCCAATCGAGTTTGTCGCCTTCGGGATGCTGCTGTTTCCAATGTCGAAATAACGTTGCTGTTTCTTGAATTTCTCGTTCCCAGCTCGATCTGGCTATTTCCGTTGCCGCCGCGATAGGCGTCGCCCACTTTATATACCCGGCCATTTTGTTATATATGCTACCAACACCCACTCTTACAAAAAATATCTTCTTTTGGGGCGGGACCTGAAGTCCTTTTGGGTGCTTAATTCATAATATACAAATATGTTCCACGCAATGCTATGCAAATCATTGACGTTTTGTCTCCGTCTAGAGCCAAGTCCCTGACCATCAATGGACGCTAACCAAGCTCTAGATCGGGTATACGAGTCAGCTCCGTATACTTCCGGGAGATCATTTCATTCTAAAAATAACACTGTGATGTCATTCAAAATATAGAACCGCACATGCGCACTAACTCCAATATGACCTCATGACCATGAGTCATATCCAATATGGATATGCGCAGGGGCAGTCATGCCCCTAAACCGACGTCCTTACTACTGACAGCAGACATTCAGATGACGTTTTTTACACTCATCAACATGAGTACAGTATTTACTCTTCTTATTCAAAGTAACTGTAACTATATGATCATTCAAATACTCAAATACTTAACAAGCTCTGGAAACCGAAGAAACTGCGTGATTTAGACCTCATAAGCGGGACATCAATGAAGTTTCCACTGAACGTCTCTTGACAGTTGTTTATTACTCCTGTTAAGATGTTAAACGCAGCCATAATATTGCAGTGTTACATGTATATAACTGTTCTAAATGACTTTCAAATTTAATTCCATAGGTCATGTAATCCAGTTATTTAACTGCTTTCAGGTTTTCAACAATTGAGATTGATCATTTCATTTTTTTTTCTCGTTATTTAAAACAAGTTTAAATGTTTTAAAATAAAATACTAATAATATATCCTTGGACATTGATCAGCGTCTCGACAATATTTTATTATCTTTTATTTTTAGCAATACTGCATTGACAACAATCTACAAAGAAAGAGACGTAGTGCCAACGATGCTTCTGCGCCAAATGGCACCATAACATTCGTCTTGCCGCTTAATGTTGGCAATGGGGCTATTGCAGCAGGTCCGGTGCTTATGTATTGTTACTTTAAATCTTTATTATTTAAAGCACCGTCGATTCGATTTATTTGTCATGTTTGTGGTAGACCTAACTTTTTAAAATTCCATTTTCATCTATTTTAAAATAAAAGTAGGGTAAAGCTTAAGACACGCGTTATATGAAATCTATGAAGACAAGTATATATAGTATCTATTCTTGCGCATGTGCTTACAGTCAGCGTCCTAATCCATCAGTCATTGCAGTCCATCAGTCCATCAGGTTTTAAAGAAGAATTAAAAACAAAGAATTATAGGTTAAGAAAGGTTACAATGTAATCTGACACATCGCAGCATCGAGGAATCACAAGACGGATAATTATCTGAAGACGGACTTTTCCTATCCGCCCCAATCACACGTCAGATTAAATAACCATTTGTGTAAACTGACTGTAAGGGTATCCAAATTAAATAACTTACCTGTCAGAAGCGAAATAGAATATTCTTAATTCCTCATTACTTTAAATAACACAACGTTGAACATTGACTCCCATATATAAGTCTATTAGCAGGATATGGCAGTGGATCAGCAGGTTATGGAAGTGGTGCATTTATCGCTCGGCCTGAATGCAGGGTACCAGAATTGTACTGGATTATTTCGGTGGTTCTCGGCGTGATGCTGCTGATTGTCATGGCTCTCTGTGTCTTCCTCGCATTGCGCCTGCGCAAAGAACGGGGGAGTGTCGACAAATTCATCGAAAAGCAAGGTCGAACCAATCCTGTTTACAGTTAAAGAAGACTGTCAATATGCCGGATCTCCTTCAGATTTATCAGCTAATGAACTACAATGTTCTTGTAATGAACGATGCATATACGCACATTTCCTGTCGTTGTGTTTCTTGTGTAGTACGTTATCGATCACTTGATAGTCACGTGACAGAAAATTCAATTTAAATATTCATAATCAGCAAAAATGTCTACAAATTTGATATCGTAACGTTTTATTGACGAGTATGGATCACTGGAAAAAATATTTAATTCGCCCATATCTTCCATCAGATCATGCTTGGTTATGTAAACACAGTATCACGTGACTGTCTACGCATCCATATTCATTTATATATATAGTACACGTTATGTAAGTGCTAACTCAGAATGGTGTTTTATAAGTATATAGTTGTTATAAAATTAAAGGTTGTTTCCATTTGTATTCGGACGTAAACGTGAATTCAGTGATTGTAAAGGCATACTGTTGTATCATTAAATTTCACGGGGATCAAATTTTGCGCAAATAACATGAGAACCATTTTCGCCATGGCTTTAATTCGCGCACTTGAAATATTCTTATAAGACTAGAGATTAAATGGCTTGATTTTGCAAGGGTTTGATTTCGCGCGCTTACATATAGCGCGAAATACGCGAAAATTAAACCGTCGAGAAATATAATGATACCACAGTAATTGAAATAGAAGAAATATTGTGAGAGGTGTTTTTTTATTTTGCTTTATGTCAGTTTAAAAATATATGTTTTTAATGCTAATCCATGCAGGTATTGTAAATAGTAATAGAAATACACTCAAACATTTATTAAGGGTCAGTTTAAACAGTATGTATTTATCATTTGTACATGTGGTCATGTAACGAGCATTGAAATAAACTAATTTGAAGTTAAAGTAACGGCATAATTGAAGACAAGTTAGTTTAGAAAATATCGTTTGATTTAATGGTTAGTAACAAGTTGTCTTGAGCTTTAACTGAATAAACTTAATTAGGTGACCCTTAATTATTTTTGGCGTGTGTTATCAGTAAACTTATTATGCTTACTTAAGCATGTGAATATATATCATATATTTGTAAATTTTAATAGAGGATATTTATAAAGTCAACTAAAAATGTAAGGTGTTCTCAGATATCTCAAGATGTTTGGCACAACAAAAACAAAAAAAACTGATTTTAATTTAATTTGATACATTTTATTGCTTTAAAAAATAAAATTAATTCTAGCACTAGTTTCCTTGATGTTGAACTGTGTTATTTAACTGTTTTAAAGGTCAGTGTCCTTTTTTACAAAATTTGAGTATTTCGTCTTGTTAGTAAAAAAACAAAGAATCAATATTGAACAAGAATCCCTGTGAATATCTGTCACGAAAACGTATGTTAATATCCAAAAATTCTATTTTGAATGGTGACCAGTGACATATTGAATTGTTGTGGACAAGTTTAAAATATTAAAATAAGAAAATCTCTAAATAAAATTAGCTTAATAAGTTCATCATATCTGTGATAAAATTTTCATTCTTGCATTCCTATAATATTTTTACGGTATATATGTTTATACATGAAGCAAAAACACAGAACGAAGTATGTATATGAATTGAAGACGTCACTGGTCACACTTAAATTGCTTCTATCAGATACTAGGATTACATGTATATTAAATTGGCAATTACATATCGCAGCGACCAGTGGACCGATTTTTAAATCGTTTACGTTCTGCGTTCCTTTTTTTAAAAATTCCTTATGACTGTGGAAACTGCCTTCTACATTCCGGAATGCCGTCTCAAGATTAGTCACATAGTTTCTCTTTTTTGTCGTATTGGGCAAATTTTCTAATCGGTCACTTAGTAATTAATGTAATTGAAAATAATAAATCATACGGTTAATACCTAGTGGCTGGTGCGTATATTTTCACAAAATTCTCTAAAAGATTGAAATAAACTGAATCATAAATGGCAGATAAAAAATAATTCATATGAATTAATCCCTATATTCAGTAGTATCACCTGGAATAACAATGTAAATTCCATAGGAAATGAAAGATTTCCAAATATGTTTGCTTTATTTTTACTCACACTAATGATTGTGTTAAAGTTGATTATGCATTTGAACTAAAAAAAATCACGGGAAACTGTTGCTAATAGGTCACAACTATATAATTCTATTTTATAGCGACTACGGATGTTTACCGATTCCATTTCCCTTTACACCATATGTAATTTTTCTTGTAAAGTGACATCTTGTAATACTGATAACTACCCGGTATGACTACACGCTGCTTCCGTAAACGTATGCTTATTATTATTACTATTTTAGCCATAATTAACATTTTTTGCATTATTCATGGGTCATGACAAATGTTTGCGTATTTATGTTGTAAAATATTCTTTAGAATTTTTTCATCAAAAAACGTTCAATAACCTGATAATGAAAAGTCAGAATACAAACATTGATGCATTTCACGGACAAAAAATCGAGAGTTATGTTGTGATATGGCCAAATACAATGTTAAAAAATTGTTCGCCAAGAAACTTCAGCAAATACATTTTAATACATTTTAACTCATATTTTATATTTGAAACAGAATGTTAATATCTTTAGAGGCTGTTCAATGCACAATCATGCTTTTTCTTAATTTTACGTTTATTGCAATAAAAATTTAAGTTGGTGTTGATTTGACTTTGATTTTAACATGTAAGACTGTGTCGGTGATATTTCTTTTTATTTCGCTAGGAAATACCGTATAACATGAGAAAATTGTTCAGTTTATATATTTAGTTAAAGAGGACAGATCCCGTACGGAACCGACACTTTTCTCTATGCTTCTCGTCTACAAAGAGGCCGATACTCCGGACGATATTAGCTTCCCAATTTCTTGTCTATCACGTAATCGCGAAATCAGATCAATAATTTGCTTATTCATTAAAATTATTTAATCTCTTTCGACACGTTTCATTCAGAGGTATTGGAGGGCGCACATGTACATCGTCACTCTATAGTTAATGTTTCCCTCTTTGAAATAGCTGTTATTACGTAGGCTGGCGGCGATTCTTATAGTGTTGATTAATAAACTTGAACCTCAATCGCTGACAGGAAGTGCCTTTTAAGTATTAGGAGGTTTGGTCGCCTGAATGTGCTAGAATACAGCATTGATGATGCAGGTAATGCGTTAAAGTGTGAAATATGCACATAAGGAATAGCGACAGTCAGAGAAAAACCCAACTGCTGTGTAAAAAGTAGAGAAAACAAAATATAAAACGAAAGTTTCAAAATACACCACACACTATAAACTAAAAAGAGAACACAACGCGTAACCGCCTTGGTATAGTCATCGGTAAAGTTTTTGGATCATGGGGGAGGGGGTAAGTGATAAAACGTTTCTAGGATGTTTAACCCTCACACTTGCCCCATCATGTGCTCTAATAAACACAAAGGTGCGTACGTGTTGCCCTGGTTAACGAACTCACCCTTCTACTATGTTGCATGCAAAGGCAAACACTCTACAAACACAAAACATGGTATCATATGCGAAATGAGACCTGATCCCATGAAGTGAAATCAGCACAAACTGCCAGGAATAAAAACAGTGATTTTACGTTCATTTTTCAAAATTTCCCTAGAAAACTACATAAACCCTTAACACCTACAACCGTATAGCAAACACAAAGGTAAGCAAATTGATAGTGTGCAGGTGAGTTAATCACCAAGAATGCAGAGCGCTGTACAATATTATGTTGGCTCCTTTTCTTTTTGAGTTAATGAATAACGTATGGTAAAAGTGGGATCGCGAAAATCATATTAAACATTATCTCACACGTTGCATTTTTGTCGTTGATGAACCCAGGAAAAGGGGTCTTTGACATAGTCGATTATTTTTAAAAAGTCCAAAGCTAGATTTACTTCAAAAGTTAGAAAATGCCAAATAATGCTGCAAGTTATGAAACTATTACGTCGGGCATATAAGCATTTCGATGAAGCACCAATAATGACATATCCAAGGCGATTTTATAAAATGAAAATTGTATCCTGATCTTTCAGCAGTTTAACAGTCATAAATTTGTTGAGAATATTTTGGATAACAAAGGCGAACAATACTAAATGTCTTGTTTGAAAAACAACTTGAAATTGTGTTGCGAGATCATATGTTGATGGTAATGTTGAATTTAAATAGATAGCTAAATACGTATTTACTCTTAAAACGATGATCCGTATGCTTAATGTGTTTTATCTAGATATATTTTGTACATTCTGGGTAAAATTATTATATGACGCCAATTAAACTCAGCTTGCAACAATTTTAATTTGTCGTTTATATGACCCTCTTTACTTACATTCCAAAAGCGTTAGTTGTAGTTGTTATATAATGTCACAGTAAAATGCAAATCCTAGTTACATAATGATACTGAGTGGTGGTATTGTTTCCTTCCAATCAACTCTAATCTCCCATAATTTAAATTGCACCATATCAGGATATAGACTTAGATGAATAGGAACCACGAAAAAACTGTGAGAAACCGATGTGAAGCCATTGCCAATAGGCCTGAAGCTTATAAAGCTGAGATTGGAAACCAGTCTCAAATCTCAAGCATCTGATTGGCTGAAATGGCGACTGGTCGCCATTTCAGTCAATAAGATGCTTGAGATATGAGACTGGTTTCCATGCTCAGTTTAATAACATTGGGCAATGATCTCAAATCTGTGCATTCCGGCTTCAAATCATTCTGGCTTCACGAAATCTGATTGAGTTGTTTGCTAGTATGTGAATAATATGAAGTTGATTGTTAAGCTTAACGCCATGATTGGACTTTTTTAAATAGAACGTTTAACTCTATTCGAAAGCAGGTACAGTCATTTCTCACATGTCGACCTAAAACTAAAAATACTTTATAATCACTAATCTGATAGGCTTATTCAAGCCATGCGACAGTAAAACATCTGACAGTAAAACTGAATATACGGGTACATATAGAAGGGCAGTTGCAGAAAGATGGCAAATCGGCATGGAACTTTGACAAGGACGAACAAAGACAAAAAATATCAAGTAAAATGTTATATTTTCTATTTTATTTTTCTAATAGTTTGTAGATGTAACAAGGATGAAAACACAAGTTCAATAAAACAAATCTCAACATTTCCATTAAAATCAAAACTTGCAAAACATAATTAAAGCAAGGATTACAAAACTCGCTTAGTCAAGCAATGCTCTCGACCATGCTGTCAGATGCCGTTTGCTACGACAAAGAACCACGCATTAAAATCAGGTTGAGGACTGATGGAGAGCTAATTAACCTTCTGATGCTTCAAGCAAAGACCAAGACGGAAGAGGCCTCGGTGCGCGACTTCTTGTTTGACTGCGCACTTAATGCCGCCACAGAGAAGCCAGATGCAACGGAGCATGAACCGCTTTTCTTCTGCCTGCAAAGACGTTGGTTCCTTCATCAGCACCAAGGTTTTGCACCAATCCGCCCAGCAGAAACCGTATGTAGAACCAGTCATCACCGTGGAAGGATTACCGCTGAAAACTGTTCATATATCTCGGGAGGACGCTCTCCAAATCCACGAAAATCGACGAGGAGGCAGAAACAAGGATCGCCAAGGCGATCTCGGCGTTTTGTTGTCTACGATAATCGGTCTGGGAGAGGAGAATCATCAAGCAGGTCACCAAGTTGAAACTGTATCAAGCAGTTCTACTGCGCATCTTGCTGCACGCATGTGAGACACGGACAGTTTATGAAAACTTAAACTCCACCGTTTCAGATGGATTGTCTGAAAAAGCTGGTGAAAATTACCTGACAAGATAAAGTGCCTGACACAGGTTCTCTCCTGAGCTGATCTTTCTAGTGTCTACACTTTGCTGACTAAACCCCCAAGTCAGATGGACAGGTAACCTTGTTCGGACGCCAGATAAACGCCTCATCAATATGCTCTTTTGTGGTGAACTGGTGGAAGGCAAGCGCTCATGTGTTGGTCAAAGAAAGCATTACGAGGACAACCGCAAAGCCGAGTTCTGAGATCAAACCCAACACCTTCGAGACAGCAGCGCTAAATCACCATATCTGACGCGTTATATTAGCCAAGTTGCCTCCTTCTGCGAGAACAGAATTGCTGAGGCCAAAAAAAATCTGTGCTGCGGAAGTCCAAAACCAAAAACTCCTTGCCCTCAGCTCCAGCAGACCACTAGTGCCCGACCTGCATTCCAAGGGCGCTTCGGACAGGTCAGCGACAGCCGGACATACCGCACCCCGTCTTCCCCTTAACCAGAACAATGTGATGTCCTTGGTCCTCTTCGACAACGACGGACGAACATCATCATCAAAACATTCAGCTGGTAGACGGATCCCAGAGGTTCTGGGATCCGCTGTTTTATCAGTGTATGCTGGGTTTACCTGAAAATGAGTATAAAAATGCCTATAAGAACCAGATAAAACGTTTGAAACTTTGTTTACTTAACAAGGGGGATTACTTCGAGGGTATGATGCGTGAATAATTTATCATACGCAGGCTTAATATTCCCCAAGTCGCATTACTTCTGAATGCCCCGCGTACATGCAAGTATCAATATTAATTCTGTAATGTTATTTTAGGTATTGATCCTTTCGTCATTGCTATGTCATAGACAAAAAAGAAAAAAATATAAAAAATCTCTCAAATGGCACTGTGCAGTTCCATCAAACTTGTACAAACCTATGTTATTAATATATGTATAAGTAAGAACAGTTAAGGAAAATAGTTAGATCTAAAAAAATCCTAAAATTCTATTTGCAATTTATCACAAAAACGAAGCAACACTAAACATCAATTTAAATGTCATGATGAGAGTTTAGTTACTGACACCGATAACTCAGACCCTTTGTTTAACAACCAATGTGAGTTATTTGTAAAAGTGTGTTTGACCTTCAATTTTCTGGTCGCGAAAATAGATGACATAAAAATAAAAATGTTGATTTCTCTCTTCATAAAGTTCTTTTCAAGGACATTAGATATTATTGTCAGTATCATTTCACTCAGGTTAGCATTTGAATTGTTGTTTTGCGTTGCTTCCTTTCTGTGATAAAAGGCAAATAGAATTTTAGGGAATTTTTTAGGTCTAACTACTTTTCTCTACTGTTCTTACTTTTCTTAACGTATGTTTGTGAAAAGTTTGATGGAACTGCATTGTGCCGTTTGAGAGATTTATTTATATATTTTTTTCTTTTTTGCCAATGGCATAGCAATGACAAACGAATGCCTTAATTAATGGAACATCGTTTATGTAAACATGTTACAAAACAAATTATGCATTGTGAAAATTGAGATGCACGAAACTACTTTGAAACCAATATATATTGCGGGGATTAATTTTTTCACTCTTTTCGCACTAAGGAAAATGTAAATGAAATCTCAGCAAAATCAAAGCACTGACTCTCTAATTTATGATAATAGAACAACTGTGAAAATGTATGACCTCGAGAAACGTAAATTTTGTTTACTGCGCGAAATTAAATGATTTAATAATATTTTTGCTGAAAATAAACAAGAAAAATATTTTAGGCATAGCTGAAAAAAACAACCGGAAAACCTGGCGACTGTGAATCCATAGGCGGAATAATCAATTGGTGGTTCCTCCAAAGTTCTGTAAGTTAGCATTTTGAGTGTTTGTTCATCCCCTAATTAATCAAAGCTTAGATTAAAACCTTTTTCGTTATCCATTGACACCGTTCAAAATAAATCCTAAACAAACTAACGCATCCGAATCTAGAAACCAACCAACCTTACACCTGCTCGAACAGGTTCGCATATTAACAAACAAGAACAACAGATGAAAAGGGAACTATGAAAGCAACCGAACACGACACATATGAAAATATTGCAGGCTCGGTTTGGTTGAGTCTGTTCATGGCCAGTAATGGAAATGCATATTACTGCCCACCCCGCCTAGCCCTGGATTGGGCGCAACTCAATATTTACACCAATAAACAGTACAGTTGTTGAATTATCCCCAACCGACCATCAACTCGACAATATTACATGAAAACTCACAAACATAAACACATAAAAGCTGATATGGGGCGCGCCACGGGAAAAAGTACCTTCGGTCATATTTTGTGACATTTAAGTTGTTACTATAATTTGAGGCACGCCACGGGAAAAGGTACCTTCGGGCAGTTGACGTCAATCCTTGTAACGACATCATAAAGTTGAGCAGACGAGATTAATTATTATGCAATTCGCGGTAAAAATACCATTTTATCGTCAAAATGTGTAGCAAAATCACTGTTTTGTTATGAGTAAAATAATAGAAATTTAAAAGTTCTTTCTAAATATAGTAACAACAAAAATGACACAAAAAATGACCTAAGGTACCTTTTCCCGTGGCGTGCCTCATATTTAGAATGAACTTATAACTGTCTATAAATTTCACATAACTTACAAGTGTTTGTAAACAACGTCGTTTTATTAATTATAAATTACAAATTTTGACAATAAAACGACATTGTTAACGCGAAATGCATGATAATCAATGTCGTCCGCTAAACTTTATGACGTCGTTTCAAAGATTGACGTCAACTGTCCGAAGGTACCTTTTCCCGTGACGCGCCCCATATTATTTTCATTCAGAGGTGAGTTCTCGATGACCTCGCTATAGCCTTTGGAATTAAGACAGAAAGAACACGGTGGGAGGAATCTAGAAGCAGACCGAGTTTCTAGGTTAACAAGAGTTCCCTATAAATCGTCTTTAACTCTTTAACCCCTTCCACCGTCGTGCAGACAAAGAGATTATCATAACGATCTATAAATAACACTGAAGGCTTCTTAAAAGTGATGGTCTTAAAAGCATTTGGCGCCGGAATCAAGCTGTAATTTCGCCAGTCATCACAAAACATTAATAGCCATTTAGGTTTCGAAAACATTCACAAAAATCGCGGAAAAAATATATATGGTAATTAAGGTAGTGACTTGCTTGATAAATAAAAAAATATATGTCGCCGCGCATCGTGTTTGATGTTTTGCTTGCAAGCCAAAATCTTACTAAAATCGTAATTTGTAGTAAACTTCATATTACTGACTTTTAATCAGTGTAACTTCAAATGCTTGATTGTGTAAAAAATGCAACCAAAAATGATGTGAACAAATTGTAATTCAAAATCCAGCTTTTTCAATTATTAATGTAAAATAAAACAGGTTTACTTAATGGAATTGCTGTTGCGTGAAATGCAATTTTAACGTTCCATTAGTTTTTATCTTTAACATACTTAATGTCACTCAGTCTGTTTTTGTTTACAAAATTAACCAATACCTGAAGATTCACAAAGTCATCCGCATTTATATGTAATCATTACAAGTATGTAAGACAGAAATACACCACTCCATGATTTATAATATCGTCGTCGTTTCTGGGTTGAATGATTATGTATATATCCCAGTTTTTGAAGTGGGTTTACCATTGAAACCTTTGTAAGAAAGACAGTGTTAACAACACTCATGTCCTCATTTCGCTAAAGTGTAGTGGATGCTATTTGGTGACGAGCCAAATAGATAAAATAATTTTAGTTGATTTGATAAAATGCTAAAATTAAAGATCGTAATACCCAAATGTCTGAAGATCATCCGAAAGTTCCATATTTCCATATATTGTCGTGTTTGCACTGTCTTTACTGTATAATACCTTCAATTACTTATTTGTTTCAATATTTGCGTTTATAAAACACATTTTCGAAGGTACCTCAGGCACATGGTCAAATAAGGCGTAGGTTGACTTTACATTAAATATAAATAAAATAAATAAGGCACTTGATCATAGTCCTCTTCTTAACTATCTTGCAATGCCACATCCATCCCCATGTTCTTGCCCTGTGTAGTAATTAAATACAAAATTACTTTTTAGATAAATAGTTACCCTTATCTTTATTTTGCAAACTAAGTTCACCAAAATATGTAAAAAAATACAGCACTCACATTTTAAAATACAAGTTATGCTACATAAGCACAAATACATTTTGATACTTTAAAAGCTAAATAAAAGCTCAAATAAAGAATAACATAATTTTAATACGATAAAATTCCTTTCATCCATCCGACCTTGCATATCCGAGGTCAACTTCCATACTTACCTTAACATCTTTTTCAAGGATCTGACATTCTTTAATGTTTTTAATGTTTTAATGTTTAAAGTATAGCCTTTAATCATTAACCGTGTAACCGCATTATTCACAATAACTTTCGGCCTGATTTTGATCCGGTTTATTGCCAGAATAGCTTTTAATATTGTTCAATCACACCAATGATATATCCTCAGCTGTTTTAATTGTTAAGTTCTCTGTGACAGATTTAAGGTACCCTGTTAAAATTATATTCTGTCCGTTTCGAACAAAGGGCACACATAATTTTATCTGGATACCATATATTTTTCAGATTGTTTTTTCAATTACTTGCCATCTACGAAATGAACCTCGTATTATTGAAAATATCTGACAATTTCATCATTAAAAATTAAGATATTCATGTCAAAGTCAATAAGAAATCAAAATCATTGCACAACCAATGAAACAGTAAGTGCATTGTAGTACAAATAGTGTGTATGTTAAAATCTAACATGTGTTAATCATGTAAGAATTTTATAATTTTTGCAGCCTTAATATGTAACACGCAATTCCCTAGTCACTCAGGGTTCGGAATAATTCAAAGGTCATCAACCCACACAAAAAGTAAAAGATGCAACCTTGCTCTTTAAAGAACAATAAAATACAAGTGGACAGGTGATGTAATTCTAACCTTAGCACACAGATAACATATGTTTATGCAACGGCATACACATAAATAAACATGAGCAGATAAGCAGAGAGACCTATACAGAAAGGAAATGTAACTGTAATAAGATGTTCTAAATGGGAGGTTCAAACTCTTGTGCCACGAGATCAATACAGTATCATTTGATCAGTATGTAACTTGTCATCTTTAAAATACACCTCTTTTAAATCATTACCGGTAAAAAGTGAAAATCTAACATAATTTTTGCATGAACACTGACAATTTTAATTCAGAAAACATGAAAATGTGTTTGAATATTCTCAATTGCCAATAGAAAATTGTGTTTGGAGAAAAGGTAAATGAATTTGAAAAACCTCATCTATCTCACCTTCATTTTGCTTCTTTCATCATTATTTAGTAATGCCATTTTGGGAAAAGCTTAAACATATATAGAATCATTTTAATGCCTAAATGCAGAGATCATCATTTCTTTTCATATTTCGAGTAGAGGCTTCATCATGCAAACCATCCTGGAATCAATAGTGAACAGCTGTAGGACAGGCTGATCACCACACTTGTAAAGCTTTATAAAACATCATGATGGCAACTTTTCCCTTTCAACTGAACACAGTGGTTTGTATATTGCACAGAAGAAAGATGAGAGTAAAAGTAGATCCACTTAAACCACGGTCAAAGTCTCAATGTATAACTTTTTTCACTTCCCATTAACATATGAAACCAAGCCTTAACAAAATATGTAAATTCATCTTGTCTCTTTCATTTTCTTGCAAAGTTCCTATTTTGGATGTTAAGAAAAAGTGTTCCCCTTATATCAATGTATAAAACACAGATCACAGAAAAATATTTAGACTCTCGCACAGTTGATAACAATTTCTTGACGAAATTTAACACACGTTCCGTGTAAAAGTTTTAAGAAAATTAAGAACTTGTCAAATATCTCTGGAATCTTTGAGAATGAAATGATAATTGAGTTCTAAACATCTATATGTCTATTTTTCATTGTACGCCAATGTTTAACCACATCGGTCCAGTGTCATATTGTGCACTGTGATTATTATCAACTTTGGTTATGAACAGTGCACAGAGGTAATACAAAACTGTCTGTCATTATGTTAGAAGTCTTCCATTCATTAAATAAAAGCTGTCATATATGGGAAAATAATGCAATTGTATATAAGGTGAAAATAGTAAAATATCAAATTGAATGTAATTTAGAGTAATTGGCTACAATATGCAACATTCATTTATATTTAAGGCAATAGATAAATGTGTTACCATGCAGTTTGTCCAATAACTATGTTGTTTCAAAACTGGAAAAATATTATTTTACTTTGCATTTATGGAAGGAGAGCTGGCGGACGCGTTTACATCTCACAAAATTAAATGATATCTGCAATGAGTAATTATTTGCAACAGCCACAATTGCCGAATAGACCAATAGAGTCATAATCCATTTACTCCTTATAAGATCCAAAACTAGCATTATTTGTTTGCATGCGAGCGTGCGTCTGTGTGTGATAGTGGTGGGATTGGTATATTTCATGAAAAGGAGAAGAGATCAATGACTTAAAAATCCATCTTCAAAACAAAATTGCACAAATTGTTAATTTAGTGTCTGTTTATTTTACAAACGTTAAAAAAACAGAAAAGAAAAATCGATAGACCTAACAAATCCAAGTTTTCATTTGCAATCAAACATTTAAACGAAGCAACACGAATCAACAATTCAAATGCCCACATGAGTAAATGATACTTACAAAAATATGTAGGGTCCTATAAAAGAACTTTGAATTATAGCAAGAGAAATCAACATTTTATTCATCCATTTGTGCAACCAGAAAATGGAAGGTCAAACACACCATTATTAATATATCATATAGTATACATTTGTTAGACAAAAGAAGTTTCGGAGGCTTTCAAAGTTCCCTTTTCATTTATTTTAATATCACAGTGACATTGTTTGTGCAGGATTTATATTCTCAGATCCTCAGTCAAAATTCTATTCTGTTTAATTCCGCTGATTGTTTTCTCGTTTAGGACAAACCCATTCTCTTATCTGAAGACCATACGCAGCTGAACATGGAATGGTATTGAATTAATCTGAAAAAAAAACGCAATGAAGATTCCATGTTCACCGCCACATGCATACCATCGTTTGGGATGGTCCAAAATTGTACTTTTTATTAGTGTAAATATTGAATTGAGGTCAAGCCGGGGCTAGGCGGCGTGGGCAGTAATATGTATTCCATTACTGTCCATGAACAGACTCGATCAAATTGAGCCTGCAACATTTTCATATTTATCGTGTTAGGTGACTTTTAAAGTTCCCTTTTCGTTTTTAGAATGTTTGTGTCAGTAACTCATTACTCATGAGGGCATTTAAATTGATGTTTAGTGTTGCTTCGTTTTTGTGCTTGGTTGCAAATATATTTTAGGGATATTTTAGGTCTTGCTATTTTTTTTACTCTTCTTAACATATGTAATATTAATTTTACATTAATAACATTGATTTTTGAAGTTTTATTGAACTGCATTTTGCCGTTATGGAGATTTTGATAATTTTCTTCTATTATCATTGATAGTGCAATGACAACTGCCATAGCACTTAAAAATGCATACTGTTTTTTTTTCAACAAGTGCAATAAATACAATATGGAATAAGATTATGTCTGATGACGCCAATGTAAAGCTCTCACAAGAAAATCTTCTTATAAATCACATTTAGGTCTGTCAAAGCATCGTAATTTTAATTGTGAATATATTGCAAAATATTTCAATTATCACTTTATATTTTAATTAAAATAATTTTAATTATTAATTACTTATTGCTGTAAAAAGAAGTAATTGTATTTGTTATATAATCAAAGGAGATCCAATGATAATTCGCCCTACCGACAACGCCATTGTGGCAGTTTTGGGGTGAAAGGCTTGAAACTCAAACCCCCAGTTTACAATGCTGACACTATACCAATAGAGCTTCAGAGGATTTAAAGAATATAAGAATTCGAGTGGTGATCATTATGTTCGTGGAAAACCCTTATAAAACAAATAAACTCAAAGTGCTAATATTTTTTTACACTTCCTAGAAAGATATTGTTTTGAATACGTTATTTTCATGCTCACACACGGTCTTCACAGAAACCATGGTAAGACCAACCACAGCAAGTCACGTAGTTATTCGCCATTTCAGCCAATCAGATGCTTGAGATTTGAGACTGGTTTCCATGCTCAGTTTTATATCCTTGGGCACTGAAATAACTCACTAGTTAATTTTGTGCGTACTGACATAATATGGACATGTCGTGACCGTCACAGTTTCTCGTTGCCTTGGGCGGAAGTAGAATACAGACGGACCTCGTGATGTAAAATCATTTAGATCTCAGGCGCGCAAGGGTCGTCAGGATAACAGCATTTTACAGCGTCGAACGTCAGCCTTTGGCAGCGGGCTGTAATCAAGTCCTTTGTTCGACTTGGAATGACACCGAAAATGACAAAGGAGATAATGATTAAGTTCTTGTATATATTCAGTAGTAATTTACATTTAAATGTGAGCAGATGTGTGCATTGTTAAAGATAAAGAAGGGGTTAAACCGTCAAAGTGGGGTTACGCATCAGTGGGCTTGGCAAAGAGTGAACCTTTAACGGTATGCTCCTGTCGTCATTGCACTGTTACTGATAAAAAAAAGTTTAAAAAATAAATTTCTCTTACGGCAAAATTCAGTTTACATGTAAAACAATTTTGGACAAATCAAAGTTATGAATGTATAATTATTTTGCTTTTTATATGTTAAGAAAAATAGAACAGGAAATTAAGTTCTCACTAAAATTCTATTTACATTCAATCACATTCAATCACAAAAACTAAGCGACACAAAACAACAATTTAACTGCCTAATATGAAACTGACAATATATAATGTCCTATTAAGAAACTTTCGATTATGAAGTGATTAAACAACATTTTGCTTTGGTGTCGTTTTTTTACGCGACCAAGAAATTGAAGGTCAAACACATATACAAATATCTGATGTTATATACAAAAAAATACCTCTCCTATTTTTGTCAGTATCAACATAAGGAAAGCAAGACACATTTGAAATATAGGTTCTGCAATCATCTCAAGGAGTTCAAGAGGTCGCAAACATTGGAAATGGCGAGGAGGGCTTGAGAAGTTATGGACCAGACACTAAATCTGCACCATGTACTCACAGACGGACGAACAATCAGGCGGACAAAGACCATTCCTATATCTCCTAACGCTAACTAGTTTCTCGCATCCTTTTTGAATGGCTGGGTAGGGGGTATTTGTGTGCGTTTTGTGCTGGTGACCTAACTCAACCTATACCAAAACACGATTCGAGGATTAATTTTCTTCATATTGCGCGTCTGAAATGTGCTTTGGTATAGGTTGAGTTGAGTAACCAGCACAAAACACACGCAAATACCCCCTACCCAGCGATTAAATAAATTAAATAATACTGCAGTGTATTGGCATAAACATCAACCATTATTGAACATTTATGTCTCAAACCTTTCTTAGCGGTATGAATCTGCTATAATTACAAACTAAGGGTTGTTACGGCCTTCTTTTACTGTTTGCTGATGTATGATTTTATATATCATTTCAGAGTACAACCAGTGGACGAGTGAGTAATTACAATTTTATTACACCTAATTTACAGAAAGAGTCTTGAAGTTTCAGTTATGTGGATAGCTTGAAAGTTAATTTAATTAAATTATATTTAAAAAAAATACAAAACATTCACTACACTAAATGCGAAGGTGTTGTTGACATCATTCTGTCTATAGAGACAATGGAGTCTGCACCTGTATGTTAACCTAGTGGTGGGGCTGCAGTGCCAGGGCCCAAGATCATAAAACTAAGTTTTGAGATCAGTCTCAAATCTCAAGCATCTGACTGGCTGAAATGTCGACTGATCTCCAGATTTAGTTTCATGATCTTGGGCACAATTGTTGCATAATTCGCCAATGCGGGATCTGCATCTTCTGCCGCAATTGCTGCATGTGTGGTAGGTGTTGGGTACCATTGTTGTAGCAGTGATAGGCTGAGTCCTCTGCTGTTTACGGTCTTTCTTTCCTGCTCTTCTCCTCAGACTCCTTGACGACGGTGCCAGCTAGAGCGGACGGAAGATGCTGTTTCAAGATCAGCTGGGCTAATGTTGCATGACTTCAGATCCCTCATGCGGACATTCTTGTTGCGCAGGGCGGGTCGACAGTTTCTGGTGGCTCTCCATAGAGGATGTCCTTTGGTTTCGGACATTGTCAATCCTGCATGGGATTTCCTATACACGCAAAGCTAGGCGGGCCCTTGTGGTTGCTGCTTTGCCTATCCTCACGTTGAGCACGACATCCAGCGATATGAG
This sequence comes from Corbicula japonica, assembly GCA_038501625.1. NCBI lineage: Eukaryota > Metazoa > Mollusca > Bivalvia > Venerida > Cyrenidae > Corbicula > Corbicula japonica. Next base: position 2,144,906 of record JAZAYU010000062.1, on the reverse strand, counting down.
TTTGGAGATTATTGAGCCAAGGTATGTGGCCTTGTCCACCAACTCAAACTTGTGATCGCAATGGCAATCGTAAAATGGGTGCGGACATCGATTGCCATGATGTAGGTGTTCTTGAAAAAAAGTGAAATATGCATATCAGGAATCGCCACACTCACAAAACACAGTCTCTCCACGCAGCGAAAAGGAGAGAGAGGCTGAGTGTGAAGAGAATGATATGTCGCCGGAGGGCGGTTTTCGTGTGTGAAGCGAGTGTTGCGTCGTCGGCTTGGTCTTCGCTCTTATGCGTCTTTCCAGTCGCTCCGTGGGTGGAGAATGATGCCATTTAAGACCCACTGAATGCGTAGAGTATGAGCACTGAAAAGAATATGCCAAAGAGTGTCGGGGCCAGGACACAATCCTGTTTCACGCCGCTCTTGATTTGGTAGGGGTCCGATTACGCTCCATCGTACTAAACAGTACCAATAATATTGCCATGGAATGACTCGATAATCTTTAAAACTATGAGAGGCATCCCATTTTGTCGAGGAGGGAAAAGAGGCCAGATATTCAATTGTCCAGGTCAGGTCGCTTTTAGCGACACGTTTCCTGCAGCTGCCTGAAGAAAAACACCATATCGATGGTTGATCGCTCTACCCGGAATCCACACTCTGACTCGGAATGCACGCAGTCAGCAAGTACCTGAAGGAGGTTCAGGACTACCCTGGTGAAGGCTTTTCCCACGATGCTGGGGAGAAAGATCCCACGATAGTTGTAGTCGCTGCGGTCACCCAGGTTCTTGTAGAGCGTGACAGTCGTTGCATCTTACATATCTTGGGTATTGTTCCCTCTTCCCAGCGCTGTATCAGAAGCTCATGGAGATGTCCAAGAAGGGAGCTATCTTTTGTGGCCTTCACAACCTATGGTGGAATTCCGTCACTGTCTGGTGCTTGCTCGCCACGGTCTAAGTGGCACTTGGTCCGAATGCTTTCTTTATCCCATCGTTCATGGGATGTTTTGTTTTCATGGGATGGTAAGTTTTGTGGTACCGTTGTAAGCTTCGACGCATTCAAGCTTAAACATATTTATTCAGTGCCCAAGGTTATAAAACTGAGCATAGAAACAAGTCTCAAATCTCAAGCATCTGATTGCCTGAAATGGCGACTGGTCGCCATTTCAGCCAATCAGATGCTTGGGATTTGAGACTGGTTTCCAATCTCAGCTTTATAACATTGGGACCTATTCGGCGATACTTAATCAACAACATTATTTCTACACGTCCTTAACCAAAAATAAATTACATCTACAAAAAAACACGATTACAGTATTTACGTTAATGTCTTTTGATGGTTTACGACGTCTTCTTTATTGGCTTGCAGGCAGTAATGAAGTTTTTAATTAATACGGTTAGTATAGTCTTAATTATACATTAAAGTTAAAACACCCTATGCATCTTTCAGTCTGTTTCGCATCGCGAAAATTGCTGTATTTTAGGCAATGAGTACATTCATATTTCATCCGATATTTATGATATTTTCATTTCTGCTCAAGACATATAAATATTTTAGATCATATAAAATTATTGAAGAGTTCTCACCCAACAGATAATTGCACGTTTGTCAATATAGCGGGCCTTTTTGCGCGTGGTCATCGAAACATCAAATGTTCACAATTAAAATATTTTGTGCATTTATGTGTCGATGCCTTTTAAGACATATTATACAAGTTATTACACTTCATGACTAAAATGTCCCGGACATTTTAGTAAAACACTAGGCCAATCGGTAACTTAAGTGAACAGTTAAAACATTACATTGTGATTTTATAAAATACATATACTTTTTTCTCTAAATAATGCACAGGGGATACATTATGATAGGAACCTTTTCTGAGATCTCGAATCACTGACTTCGATATGTGAAAACATATTCATTCCGCTCTTTGTTTCAAAACACACAACAAACCAGCATTAAAAACGTCCATTCTTTACATGTATATGACTTATTTGATAATTGCCACACTAATTTTAAACACATAATGTAATGTTTTAACAACCGTTTATGACAGCTTGGACATATTCAAAATTTTATGACATCAATAATATTGTATTGAGTAAAAACAACCTTCTCCGACGTTTAATATCATTTTCTTTACACATGTTGTTATTGTATGCATGTATTATGTAATATGTAATTGGTAATGTACTTTTGTAGTTAATTGTATACTGTTTGCCATTTAATCATTTGTCATATGCCATCATGGGCTTTACAGCCTATTTGGATTCAATAAAATCTACCTATCATGTTGCTTTTCATGAAATGGTCACTTTTCTAGAGATGAAATGTGATATAGAGATTGCATCAATAATTGAAGATAAAGGAATATAAAACAAGTCGGTAGTTTAAACTATGCATGAAGATTATTCAGGAAAAAAATATTGAATCAAATCAAACGTTAGCCTTCAATACGCGATTCTGTGTTGGTGCGTAAATGGAAAACGACATCAGTGTGATATTTATATTTTTGGTTCGAATACAGTAAGAAGAGATCATAAAGAACATATCTTATCAACCCAAAGTGCGTAGCGGCCTATACGCGAGTGCTCGGTTGAACGCATGATTCCACTGATAACGCCCTAAATGCATCAGATCGCAGCATTGTTTTCAAACTTTTTCGCTGGAGACTGCCCCAGAACAATCTTGAGTTTAGTACGACAGAGTGTCGCGGCTAAGAACCATTACCCGATATCAAATGTCTATGTCACACTTGGAGTTCACAATGTAACTTTGCAATGGTGTATGGATTTCGTCTATAATGTATACAATTTAACTGGATGTAAGAACCATGGCTCTGTTTCAAAGATCAGGTCACGCATAGGGTTTAAGAGCCAAAATACTTGACCACATTGTTTGCAAGGCATAACTTTTCAACTACTTTGATGAAAGGTAAAAGTGGTCGCCCAAATGTGATGACAGTTGTGTCCACAAGCGATGAAGTAAGGTGGAGAATGGCTCCAGCTAATGTTTCATACCGCAACTCAACCATTGCTTAATAATTCTTGTTGTGTTGTTTTTACAGATAATAATTGTGCCCCTTTTCTTCATGGTCACACCTTTCTACCACATAAGCACAGCCATTTAGATCCTAATCAGATAGCAAAGATGTACATCTTTGTCAGTTGGCACATTTTTGCCACATTGTACGCTTTTCAATTAATTAAAATATATGAAAAAGGAACTTTGAAGACCCTCGACTACGACACATATGAAAATATTGCAGGCTCGGTTTGATTGAGCCTGTTCATTGGCAGTTATGGAAATGCTTATTACTGCCCACGCCGCCTAGCCCCGGGTTGAGCGCAACTCAATATTTCCACCAATAAACAGTACGATTTTGATCTATCCCAAACGATGGTATACATATGGCGGTGAACATGGAACCTTTAATGCGGTATTTTCAGATTAATACCATTCCATCTTTAGCGGCGTATGGTCCCCAGATAAAAGAATGTGTTTGCCCTAAACGGAACTAAACAGAATAGAATTTTGAGGGGGGATCTTAGAATATAAATCCTGCATATCACAGACAACGCCAAAGGCAAATATTAAAAAGCATGAAGTATATCCTTAAGGGTTATTGAACAATATCCAAATTTATATTGGCTGGGATATTGAAACCACCCATCTTTAAACTGGCCGAAATATTAAAAACAATAAGTAAATTTAGAATTACTATTAACATAGTACATAAATATCTTGCTCGACGACCTTCAAAAGACGTAACTGATAACAAATTAAGTTATTTCTGACCAAGAAGCTGATCTGGATTTACACTGGTTGCCCATATAAGAAAAGGCTATCCATTTGTTAAGGGTAATGATCGGTGTTGTAAGGCAGGTTTGTCAAAGCGGTGATTAAATGGAATTAACACATAAAATGTACATATTTATTGCCCAGTATTTTCCATGAAAACCATATGATGTTTTCAGTTATATACAATGGGCTTTGCAATTTGTAACACTCGGGTTGTAAGCCTATTTGGTTAAGTAAAGATGGTATTAAGCTTTGATCGGAACTAATGTCTATTGTGTGGTATTTATATTAACACTATATAAATGAATTGTGATAACAATATACTGTTTACTATGGAAGCTAATTTCTGCTATTTCGTGTGTTCGTATTTGGGAGGTCAAAGGTGATGCAGCAAACTGCAGAGGGGAAAAGGGGGCATCTGTTGATAAAAAACACATAACTTTCAAAAAAGACGATATAAACAATAAGGGGAAAAGAGAACCACTGGGGGAACCAGGTTCTAGGTTGCACCAATCTCATACTTGTTCTAACAGGATCTCATGTGATACTAGACTGTGTCCTCAGGACACTGATGCCCCCACTGGTGCAACACAATGTGTAACAAAATTGTGTACCAGGTATTAACAACATGTGGTGATCATTATTAGTAAATGAGGAGTAAGTGCCACAAAATTTAATGACTTACATAAACAAAGGGTCATAATTCTGGTGAAAATGGTTGAACGATAATGTCCTTTACAACAATATACACATCATGTCTAATCATCTGTGTAAGTTTGAAAGAAATCAGCCAAATAAGAAATGTGGAGTTGATGCCACAAATTTTTGTAAGTGAAATTAAAAAAGGGCCATAATTCTAGTAAATATGGCCGCAGGAAAAATCTTTTCTTAATGACCATCTACACATCCAGCTTAATCCTGTGTGCAAGTTTGAAAGAAATCCATCAAATAGTAAACGAGGAGTCGATGCCACAAGATTTTATTTCTGAAATAAACAAAGGGCCATAACTCTGGTAAAAATGGCCATAGGAAAAAATCATTTCTTAACGATCATCTACACATCCTGCTTGATCATCTGTGCAAATTTGAAAGAAATCCCTTAGATAGTTAATGGTGAGTTGATGTCACAAGATTTAATTACTGAAATTAACAAAGGTCCATAACATTGGTAAAATGGTAGCAGGCAAAAATCCTTTCTTTACGATCATCTACACATCCTGCTTCATCATCTGTGCAAGTTTAAAAAAAAATCTACCTTAAGGTTTAGGAGAAGTTGATGCCACAAGAGTTAATTACTGAAATTAACAAAGGGCCATAACTCTAGTAAAATAGTTGCAGGAAAAATCCTTTCTATACTATCATCTAGACATCCTGCTTGATCATCTGTGCAAGTTTGAAAGAAATCCACCTGATAGTTAAGGAGGAGTTGACGCCACAAGATTTAATTACTGAAATTAACAAAAGGCCGTAACTCCGGTAAAAATGGTCGCAGGAAAAATCCTTTCTTGACGATCATCTACACATCCTGCTTGATCATCTGTGCAAGTTTGAAAGAAATCCGTCTTAAAGTTTAGGAGGAGTTGATGCCACAAGATTTTGGGACGTACAGACGGACGTACGTACGGACGTACGGCCGAGTGCAACTCTATATGCCTCCCACTTTGTGGGGGCATAAAAACACCTACAGAATGTCATGGTGAATAAGCTCCATCCTTACCATCTACTTGACAACGTTGCATGCCAAAGCACAAAAACGCATAAAGCATAGGGAAAATATGGCATTTTGAAGCACAAAAGGTAGGTTCTCATGACATTCTCATGACATTCTTTACACAGAGCCCTTGGAGTAAAATCAGTAAGAGCACGATGGAAGGAATAAAATTAACAGATCGAGCTTCTACGTTCTTTTAAAAGATGCCCCTAGTAACCTCCATTGAGTTTGAAACCGCTGCCGCCCAATCTTACTATCAGTGCCCAAGGTTATAAAACTGAGCATGGAAACCAGTCTCAAATTTCAAGCATCTGATTGTCTGAAATGGCGACTGGTCGCAAATCAGATACTTGAGATTTGAGACGGGTTTTACAATCTCAAGCTCAGTTTTATAACCTTCAGCCCTAACCTGATGACGGCCCGCATGTACCGTGTATCAGCTGTAGCGGTTTTCCCCCAATAACTATTTTAAGAAAGAGTCATGATTAATAACGCTATCGGCAAGGGTCGCAAAAGATCTAAGGATATAATTTTAGTGGAAATGAATGCACTTCTAGATAAAATACACCTATCTCGAGTAAAATATGTCTTAACGGGTTGTCAACACTTACCATAATTTATACCACTGTGTATATACACTCAACAAAAGTTCTAATTGGTCATCAATTGTATATGTTTATCAATGTATGCTAGTTTCGTTTCTTCCCTACGTCACGAGAGGTTGTGGAAAGAACTGGTTTGTCTTGAAAACAATTTTCTAATGTCTTTTTAATCTTTATTGATTGTTTTCCTAAATGAATCCGATTCCATTTACTTACACCGCAGGGTCAAAATTAGAACAGTCTTTAATTGAAAGGGAGGTACTTTGAAACTTGGATACTTTGAAGGGGGTTTATTTAACAAATGTGCTGTTGGTAAATAGGAGTTTATGTTTTCTGGTCGAATTATGGGTCATGTATTATATTTATTATTTAACTATTAATAGATGATGTTTAATATGTACATCTAGTTTGACCCAAGAGTGATAAGAGGGTTACTAAAAAAGTTCAGAAAAGATGTTGTTTTGGTAAATACGTGATTTGTGTTACTTATGCATTCAAAATTATTGTTTTAGAAATAAAATGTCTTGTTATGAACGTTTTTATGGGTAGAAACCTTAGTTTTTGAAGTGAAATTGTTAAGTGATTTTGACGGGGTAGAAGAACTTTTTGAACATCCCTTTCAATAAGTTATGTTTGATTGCTCTCCCTTTGCATGTAAATATTGTATAGGAAGGATTCACAGGTAGCCAATATGCTAAAAATAGAGTCACTGATAAGAATTGACCTTAGCAACCTTGTTAGCGGTACAAATATTCAGTTTACTATAAATTAGCTTGTGTTGAGGCATGGACCTGAAACCAAAATCTTTAAAAAAAGGTTTAGTAAGACGCAACAATGTTTCTATGGTGTTTGTAAAGGTGACTCGAGGTATACAGACAAAGATGGCATCTTTATACCCTTTCCAAAACCAAAAACAAATGAACATAAGTTCAAAAAGTGGATAAGTGCATGTGGTGGGCTGTATTTTATTATTGACAAAGCAAAAAATTTTTAAAAGCGGACATGCAAATTCAGTTGATTTTTTGTTGGAGGAAAAGGACCTACAGAAGGAAATCCAGACCATATTCGAGCCTCTTACTTTCCGCTTTAGGTATAGAAAATTAAGTCAATCTTTTAGCTGTAGACTTTTTTTTGCATGCTAGAATAGTAATTTTGCTGCACCTATATAGATTTTCTCTTGTGAATTATGGTACTATAAATTTGGAACCATTTGCCCTAATCAATTAATAATAATGTCCTTCTCGTCCCCAGCTTCAATACCTGCCTTGCATCTAAAAAACAATTACAACAACACCAAAAACAATACATTTAATTTCTACATTTGATAAAATATACTTAATGACAATGAACAACAGGAAACAGATTGAACCAATTCATTGTCACATTTAGCAAAAAGTGTTTTTTTTTATTTTCGGGGTACAGGTTTTATTACGCAATAACCTTTTTATTATTAATAAATTTTCATAATTTTGGTATCTAAATTACTGCAATGCATTCGGTATTATGAAACTGTGAAAAATGTTGATAATATGTATATTTTCCTTGTCAAAATGCAATTATCCCCACCGTCCGTTTTTAATGTCCTTAAGTATATTAACATAATTACTGGTAAGAATACCTACATACATAATTAGCCATATTAATTTTACAATATCTTTAACATAAATATACAGACAAGATTAGTCATGATACATCATAAAGATACTGAAACTGCACCTGTTTCTGACCACCTCCAGCTCAAGATTATATAATGCATGCTTTAACTGCTTGATATGAAAATACTATGAGAATTTCTATGAATCTTTTCAATTAATGCTTGCCTTTTCCCTGACAAATATAAACCTTGACAGTGTTATCAAAGTTTTAGTTAAACATTTCAATGCTCAGGTTATGTCAGATGAGCGAAACTTAACTCAAGGTTCAGCATTTTCTGTTGAATTTACAGCAAATATCTTATCACAAGGAACCATTGTTTACACTGTATTGTACCACCTTCCTAGAAATGTGTATCATGTGGTACTGATAACACAAATTGATGATGTAGCTGTGAACCCTTCCTATTGAAAGATTATTGTTAACCTTTAACAATTTCATTGTGATCAAAGATTTCTTACCACTAATGTGGATTGCATAAAACACCTTTTTACTTTGTATCATTTAATTGCAACATCTATTTATTTCAGAAGTTCTCATGTCTATGTTTTGTGATATCTAGTCTAGTTAAACGTTTTTACTACATTGCTTAACTTATGTGGACAATATCCACTTCCCTCTAGCCAGGGATCTTTCATCCATGCTGATATTCTTCAAGATATCATAATCACATCATTTCCAGTCATATGTAATATTCAATAAAATTTACCACTTATATAACTACTTATACTTGATCTCTATTTCATATCATAGGTCAAACAACTATTCACTTCATATCTACAATCAGATGGATCCAACGACAACTTGGCTCAAGGACATTACATCATTAGCATGAATGTCGTCCACATATAACACGTGTGTGTTATACTTTTCTTGTTCCTACTAATGAGGGGTCTATTAAAACAAAACAAGAAATTAAAAGCAAATTTCTCTTTGCAAAGACTTTTTTATACAAGAAATGCATTTTTAACAAAATTAAGGATAACTATCGCCAAACTGTTCCAATTCAATTATAACAAGATAAAAGCTTAAGTTGAAGACTGTTGTTGGCATATGATCATAAAAAAAGAGTTAATTCAATGTCTTTCTAATAAAAAATACGGACAAAAAGTGACCAATTAGAACTTTGTTTGAGTGTACATGGATACAATATACCTTTACGATTTCGTAGGCGACAATCTGATTGGTTCGTAAGGTTGTGGATAAATAGTTTTAGTGACCCGTCGTCAGACCCTTTTAGCGTAGATTGGCTGACGCCGAAGGACTGTATGTTAATCACAAAGCATGCAGTGCGCTGCAGAATATCATGTTGGTAGCCTTTCTTTTAAATTTTACAGACGTTTATGGTTACGAACAACGGAGTGAAAATGATATCGTTTTTCATTTTCTTAACGAACAAGTCAAAATTTAAAAAAAAAACTCTGGTGAAGTGAAATAACATGCCTTGTTCCAGTAGTGAGTCTAAACTGCAGCTGTATATTTAAATTAAATTTTGGTATCGGCGATAAAAAAGCGAAACGTTTTTCTTAATTTGTGATACGGATAAAAACTTTGCATATAATGCAAAGATAACGTTCATTGAAATCTTAAACATAAATAGATAAATAGGGTAACAGGTTTTGATTGCATATACTATTGGACCCATTCAATATTGTTCCGGAATATTACTGTAAGCACAGTCTTGGAAATGTATGCCTTTCTTTCGATCTTCGGCATGCTTCAGAGATTAGACCTTATCGTTAAAGCTTGAGCCGAGTGGGTTTTTAATATAATAAAAAAACTATGTACATGCAGCGTACGTATTTTATTTCCATTTTATTAAGAAGAAAGGAAACAATTTCATAAATGTTTTTTATGATAATGATGTTGATAAAATAATAAATCACATCAACGTCATAATCGACGTCATTGAATTCGCCACCAACACAACCTTCAACACCTCCAACATCGGCACAATTTTCTTATTCTTTATCATATTGTTCTTCTTTATCGCGATCATCATCATCAGCATCATCATCATCATCATCATCATCATCATTATTATTATCATTAGCATCAGCGGCAGCAGCAGTATGGCTATCATCATCATCATCATCATCATCATCATAACCATTATCATGATGATAATCATCATATCACCACAAGCAAAAGCATGTTCATCATCTGCAGAAAATCATGTCGTTGTTTATGTGTCCAAAATTAATTCATATTCATAGAAATAAAAGTTTGCAGATGGGTAATTTGTTTTCAAGTCGGTATTTAGTTTTACAAAAAAATGTGCAAACTTTTGCTGAAACTGAAACAGCATTACCACTTATAAGTATCCTATGAAAATATCTTCGTTTGGACGGAACCAAACTATTAACATTAATCTATCTGATTTGAATGTGCAGGGTTTTAAATACAAGTGTAATGATTATATATAATCTTTACTTGTATTTACAACCCATTAAATTTATTGGTAAAAAGATATTACTTAAAATTTGTGTTGCTAAATTATTCATATTTAAAAGCATTGACACACATATCTGATCATTGTAAATTTAAAATAACATCTTTCTAGATTAAGGGCGTCAAAATGTTTGAAATTATATAAAGACTCATTAAAGTATTGACGAAAATGATTTATTTTTTGAGATTAATCACTGTTTTCAATCTCACAAAATGTTAATAAAAGAGTTCAAACCACGACCCACCCACCAATAAAATAATGTCTGTCAGTTTGTGTTTTTGTTGGGAAAGGAGGGTTACCACCCCGACCCGTTTCACTTCCAAATATTTTTATCAGTGTGAGTGTACTTAGATGATTATTTTGTTTTGTTTGTTGGGGATTGTTGATGTTGTATTTCTGTTGCTGTTCTTTTTCTTTTTCTTTTTTTTTTTTTTTTGGGGGGGGGGGGGGAACAACTACCATTACTTACCCCACCTCTGAAGATTTTTTTTCCCAGCTAGGTACCTACACTATATCCGATTATAAATAGTTTTTGTTTACTTTTTGTTTTTGTTTTTAGGGTACAATCATCCATCCCGAGACCTCCCAGTCCACATCCTGAAGAAATGTCTGTTGGTTTGAGTTTAGTTATCAAAGGAATAAAGAAAATTAGAAAATATTGTTTAGGTTGAAATAAGAAGAACAACTATGAGACCTGGCCAACCCCTGTAGAAATCTTTTTACCAGTCACGGTTTTTCCACCTGTCACTCCGTTACATTAATGTAACGAATTTTGTACCATTAATTTAGTTGAAAAATATGTTCTGGAAACTAAACATTTGCACATATTTTGACCTTTATTTTTTATGTATACCATTGATCTTTCAGGTAGGGACATGTGTTTTGAATGAGACACATCAAACGCGGAAACAATGGGCGGGGCTGAACAAAATATAATTTTGACCGAAGATCTGAGAAAAATAAAAGTCCAAAAATAAAAACCACGCCGTAAATTCAAAAAGAAAGGTTACCTACATGATATTTAACAAGGATCTGGCTGCCTGCTGAATCTACAATTCAATGGTTCAAAGCTAAAATATGATAACTTCCATTTTCAACATTTTGAGAAAAACGAAAAAAAAATCTTGGTAAATATTTATTTGATGTTACCATGTATGTTGACTTTTTGGTTATTATCGACACGTTTTTATGTTTCCTATTTTATTGTTGTTTGTGAATAAAAATGTGTGATTTCTTTTTGCACCAAAGTCGACGTCGTTTATATTGCTATTTGAGGTCTTTTTTACGCCAAACGGCGACGTTGTTTAGTAGATTAAAATAACATAATTTTTTTTGCCAAAATAAGACATTGTTTACAACAGATGTTGATATAATAACATTCACCTGAAAAAGAGTCAAATAAACTCGAAACGCGTAGTGAAATATTGGAGTTTGTCTTCCTTTATTTATTTATATGGAAATTATCCTGTAATTTATTTCCTTGAAGGGTATGATTTGAAAACATTAATAAGTGTTTATTTGGAAATTATACACTGAAATTGTGGCATTTTACTGAGTAAAAGGTTCTACATATACTTATGGTACTTAATTATCATAGTTTTCTTCTTCTACGTACATTTTGTAGCTACCGTTATTTGCCAGGAATTTAGAAATAATATCGTGTATGTGCATCAATAATGTAGTAACATTATATTTGAATATTGTAATTATAACGACGTAGTTATCACCTTTTATCTTTGAACCCTCGAATTGATAGTTATGCTAACCTGTTTTTGCACGAAAATAAAATGGGCCCATATTTTTGTCATGAATCGGATCAAGCAATGATGCTTGCTTTTCAATTTATAAGGTTATGTTTTGTTGATTCAGGATCGAACACGTTATTATCTTTATTTAACAAATCATCAAGGTACCTAGATACTGTTATGAAAGAGACTTTATGTTATCTCTTTCTACCGAACATTACAGCTTTTAACAACAACTCGAGGTACCTTGATGATTTATTAAATATAGATAATAACCATTTTCCATCACTGGTTTATAAGATTTATCCTAAAGAACTACAGCTTAGTAAAGCGAACACTTTAGAAAAGCAAGCAAACTTTCTCGATCTAAATCTGTCCATTGAAAATGGTTACGTCACTACTAAAATATATGATAAAAGAGATGATTTTAATTTTAATATAGTAAATTTTCCGTTTTGAGACGGCGATGTTCCTCGTGCAACATCTTACGGGGTTTATATCTCACAGCTTGTTCGCTTTTCAAGAGCTTGCAACGATGTGAATGATTTCAATGAACGTAATCTTTGCAATACAGAAAAACGTTTTAAACAAGGTTATCGGTATCACAAATTAAGGAAAACCTTTTGCAAGTTTTATCGCCGATACCCAGATCTCATTCATAAATACAGGTGCAGTTTAAAATCACTATTGCAACAAGGTATTTCACAGCCAGTTTTTATGGAGATTTAATTTATAAACTTAAGAAGATAAAATGCAATGATAAAACCTCTCGGTTAATCGTAAAAACCATCTGTAAATTTAAGAAGAAAGGTTACCAACATGATATTTTACAACGCTCTGCAGGCCTGGTGATTAACCCATCTAAAGTTGATCATTATGCTTACCGTTTTGGTTGCACGACGGTGACAGGGGTTTAAGAGTTTATGAAGGTTTAAGGGGAAATCTTTTCTTAAAAGAACATAGAAGCTCGATTTGTTTCTTTTATCCCTGACATCATGTTCTTGCTGATTTTAGTCCAGGAGCTCTGGTCTCGGCAAGATTATTGAGTACCCGCCCTTTGGCTTTGCAATGCTATTAGCTACTTATGTTTTATATGTTAAGTCAGCAAATTTTGCAAAATAATCTCGACTGATGTCACGCCAAAAGATGCAACGAAATTTCCTGTTCTTTTCTGAGAAATATATCATTTGGACTATTCTAACTGTATTTTGTTCGGCATTGCCAATAGTGAATTGAACAAACTGCAAAGAAATCCAAATTATGTGTGCGAAACTTGTGCTCATCCGCGGTTATTTACCGTTCTTCCTTATTCTTGAAAATGTAGTCGGTAAAATAAACAAGAACTAATACCAAGGTAACAGAAAGCGAATGGACAATGAGGACATTTTTCAGTCTCCAAGCTCTAGCAGACACGCTGTCACCAGAGTTGTAAAGTCCCATTTCTTGATTATGTAAGAATCTGAAAGTGATATGTATCAAAATGTTTTGAATCGGGAGTTTTCTTATCTTGTTACTTAGGAAAACTGTTTATAATGCTCACAATAAAATACAAATATTCTAAAATTTATGTTCCGTGTTGCTTTGTGATTTTAGGACGACTAAATAACGTTTGCATTACTATAATTAAGTGACACAATAAATTGCCCACAAAATAATATCGGTGACAATAAAAATAAGGGATAGGATATATGTTCTTTCAACAGTATTTTAGTACAAAACAAATATCTAACACAAAGAACACGGGTGAATAAGTTAAATCCTGGAAAAGTAGGTTACTTATGGAACCATGAGTAAATAAGTAAAGGGCCATGCTCCTACAAATAATTTTCTGATATTCGATATAAAATTTGGGTGTCGCGGAATCTTACTTTTCCACTTAAATTAAAAGCATACTAAGTAATCACGTATGCATGTGAAATATGATTTTGATATTTTATAACCATTTTGTGAGAGCAATCAGATTTATGACTAAAATTGCATTTGTCTGATTATAAAGCGTAACCGCAGAACATTAAAGTGGGTGTAGTCTGTATCAACTTTATATGCCACTTATTTCTGATTGAGTTCAAGACACTTTATACAAAAAGAGCGTGTCAGTTTCGTATACAGTTGCATTTTCTATAGTCATCAACTAGTTTTTGATACGGACTTTACCATCTTATAATTCAGTTGTTTCTGAAAAGTTTTCTAACCTTATACTAGTATTATTATTTGCCCGTCTATCGGTCAACGTGAATATGTCTGTACAAGTAATTGTGTATGGGGTACTCTTAAGCATTTTCAATTTGTAAGATGCATATATTTGTCAATGTTGAAACTTTATTTCTTGTTACGTAGAAATTGTATTAGTCTGTCTATGAAAATAACACATTTTTGTTTTATTTGTGCATCTGCCTATTTTCCATGTATAGTAGGTCCGTTTTCTGTCTTAAGGTATCGTGTAGATCTTCCAAATTATCAGAAATATAGATCAAATTCTAAATCTGATAATGATTAATTCGATTTCTGTTTTAAGTAGACAATATACTTAAAATGGTATGGGCATAGCGCACGTCAACTACCGTAATAGATGCTGACCATATGTGCCCAAGGTTATAAAACTGAGCATGGAAACCATTCTCAAATCTCAAGCATTCACCAGTCGCCATTTCAGCCAATCAGATGCTTGAGATTTGAGACTGTTTTCCAATCTCAGCTTTATAACCTTCAGCCCTGGTGTTTGTTTTCATGTTCTGTATGCGATCTCGCTGCATCAATGGACCAATCTCAAATCACTCGTGCTTTCCTATCTATAATGAGGCCTTGGAGACCATCAAATATAACAGATGCAAAGCCATATGAGAACAGATGCATGATCTCAATCCCGTGCATTCCGGCGTCAAACCATTCAGGCTTCACGAAATCTGCTGGATAAGTGTGCTAGTATGGGAATAATAAAAAGTTGACTGTTTTGCTCAACGCCATGATTCGGCTCTTTTTAGTACAACTTGTTTCGAAAAGGTTAACCTTGTGTTCGACAGTAGTTTCATTTCTAACATACTGACTTAAATAAGTTATTCATAAACTCTTACCTGATAGGCTTTTGCAAGTCATGCGATGCGACAGTAAAACTTCTCAACTGAATATACGCATACATATAGAAGGGCAGGTGCAGAAAGCCGTCAAAACGGCACTGAGAGTTGACAAGGACGAACAAGGAAAAGCAGAAAGTAAGAATTTCAAAATTAAAGATTTTGTTCTAATCTAAGGTGTATCAATGACACATATTCAATAAATTAACAGATATTTATTTGGATAAAAAACTTTGTACTTTTTGGGTTTAATGAAATAGATTAATGGAATTTGAAAGCCACCGAACACGACAAATGTGAAAATTAAGCATGCTCGGTTTGATTGAGCCTGTTCATGGGCAGTAATTGAAATGCATAATCTGTTTCAATACAAAGCCAAACAAAATTGTAGCAAAAATCAAGAATAATCCATTTGTTGTTTGTTTGTTTTTTTTTCAACGTGAGACTTGGCGGATTGAGCTGTAACAACTCATCAAGTTATTATTTAAGAGAAGTGAGTTAAAAATGTAATATTTTCCGATTATTTCGTAACAAAACATTAGCAATTTGCATCTCGTAAAACAAAAAAAAATGCAATAATAGTTACCTAATTTTGTCATCGATAAACACTTACACGCCATCGTCGTAGATGTGTGAAGTTAGCGGCCTGGCGGCGTGAAGTTAGCGGCCTGGCGGCGTGAAGTTAGCGGCCTGGCGGCCTAGCGGCCTGGCGGCGTGAAGTTAGCGGCCTGGCGGGGCTAGCGGCGTGAAGATGGCTGCCTTTATCACAATTTAGGTTGATCTTAAAAACGGATTGAAATCTATTTTTACAGCATATAATGTAAATTGAAGGGGTGTATAAGAAAGTTATCGACATGATTTAGCTTTTATTTTATTTAAATAAATTATTTAACAAAGTTCTAGCTTATCTGCAAAGGACTCGAATCTCTGGGAACATTTACTCCCATGTACTCTTTGTAAATTACATTTCAGCTGATGATTAAGTAAAATATCAACAAGAACTAGCTTTGATTTTTTAACTTACCGAAGCCTGGCGGCCTAGCGGACTAAACTTAAAATTTATCACAATTTATGTTTATCTTAAAAATGTCTTGAAAATCCTAAAAATCACGTGTCTAGCCACCCTGAATATTAAATATACGCTGGCTATGCTTACCATCGTATTAAGTTCATTAACTTCGCATTGGCTTCCCAACGCGATGCCACAAAAATGATTTTTTTCACGGTATATTACGACGATGAGATGTGTGAAGTTAGCGGCCTATTCTATTGTTAAGCGTTACGTCGTCCTAAATCTCCACCATTTTATGAACAGTTTTTATGTTTTATATACCATTTTAATCGCAAGAACGAGATCTTAAAATTATTCTGCATGCCGGAAGAGATCGCACCAAAGCAATCCAGGTTAAAGCGAAAGTAGGAGGGCTTTAATCCGAGGTTGGTCTCGGTTTCTGGTATCTATTTTCTTTAAAATTTGGACATATCGTAAAGGTAAACATACATATTTTCGAAGGTTTAAATTCCGATTCCAACCATGTATGGATTGTTTGGCCAGCTTTGAAAACAGATCCGAGCCTCCGTAATTGCAAGTATATGCAGAATATGGCATTCTTTGTATAAGTAAACATTACGTCGTCCTAAATCTCCGCCAGTTGATGAACAGTTTTCATGTTTTATATACCATTTTACTCGCAACAAAAGAGATCTGAAAATTATTTTACATACCAGAAGAGACCGCAACAAAGCAATCCAGGTTAAAGCGAAAGACGTAAGGCACCAATCCGAGGCTGGTCTCGATTTCTGATATTTATTTAATTAAAAGAGGGACATATCTTAAATGTAAGCATATATGTTTGCGAGGGTTTAAATTCTTACTCCAACCATGTATAGATTGTTTGACCAGCTAAGAAGACTGTACAGATCCGAGCCTCCGTAATTGCGGTTATATGCAGAATATGGATTTGTTCTATCGTCAAACATTACGCAGAATGCACTGCTGGACATTCAAAACATGCATAAAATCGAACTTCAAAGAATCAAGAAGGCCGCCAGGCTTCGAAAACTTACAAAAACAAAGCTAGTTCTTGTTGATATTTTGCTTATTCACCCTAAACTGTGCATTACATGCTGAAAAAAAATCGATTTCAAGACGTTTTAAGATAAACATAAATTATGATAAATATTAAGTTTAGTTCGCTAGGCCGCCAATCCGCCAGGCTTCGAAAACTTAAAAATGATGAAAGCTAGTTCTTGTTGATATTTTACCTTATCATCCCTGAAATGTACATTGCATGATGTAAAAATCGAATTCAAGCCGTTTTAAAGATAAACATAAATTATGATAAATATTAAGTTTAGGCCACCAGGCCGCTAGGCCGGTAGGCCGCCAGGCCGCTAGGCCGCCAGGCTTCGAAAACTTAAAAAAAATAAAAGCTAGTTCTTGTTGATATTTTGCTTATTCGTACCTGAAATGTACATTACATGCTGAAAAATCGATTTCAAGACGTTTTAAGATAAACATTAATTTTGATAAATATTAAGTTTAGGCCGCCAGGCCGCCAGGCTTCGAAAATTAAAAAAAAATCAAAGCTAGTTCTTGTTGATATTTTACTTAATCATCCCTGAAATGTACATTGCATGCTGTAAAAATCGAATTCAATCCGTTTTTAAGATAAATTATGATAAATATTAAGTTTAGGCCGCTAGGCCGCCAGGCTTCGAAAACTTGAAAAAAAAATCAAAGTTAGTTCTTGTTGATATTTTGCTTATTCACCCCTGAAAAGTACATTACATGCTGAAAAAATCAATTTCAAGACATTTTTAAGATAAACATAAAACATGATAAATTTTAAGTTCAGGCCGCCAGGCCGCCAGGCCGCTAGGCCGCCAGGCTTCGAAAACTTAAAAAAACAAAGCTAGTTCTTGTTGATATTTTGCTTATTCACCCCTGAAAAGTTCATTACATGCTGAAAAAATCGATTTCAAGACATTTTTCAGATAAACATAAATTATGATAAATTTTAAGTTCAGGCCGCTAGGCCGCTAGGTCGCCAGGCTTCGAAAACTTAAAAAAAATCAAAGCTATTTCTTGTTAAAATTTTGCTTATTCACCCCTGAAAAGTACATTACATGCTGAAAAAATCGATTTCAAGACAGTTTTAAGATAAACATAAATTATGATAAATTTTAAGTATAGGCCGCCAGGCCGCTAGGCTTCGAAAAGTTAAAAAAAATCAAAGCTAGTTCTTGTTGACATTTTAATTAATCATCAACTGAAATGTAATTTACAAAGAGTACATGGGAGTAAATGTTCACAGAGATTCCGAGTCGTCTTTGCAGATAAGCTAGAACTTTGTTAAATAATTTATTTTAATAAAATAAAAGCTAAATCATGTCGATAACTTTCTTATACACCCCTTCAATTTACATTATATGCTGTAAAAATAGATTTCAATCCGTTTTTAAGATCAACCTAAATTGTGATAAAGGCAGCCATCTTCACGCCCCTAGGCCGCTAGGCCGCTAACTTCACGCCGCCAGGCCGCTAATTACGCCACCAGGCCGCTAAATTCACGCCGCCAGGCCGCTAATTACGCCACCAGGCCGCTAAATTCACGCCGCCAGGCCGCTAGGCCGCCAGGCCGCTAAATTCACGCCGCCAGGCCGCTAACATCACGCCGCCAGGCCGCTAACTTCATACCTCCAGGCCGCTAGGCCGCTAACTTCACACATCTCATCGTCGTAATATACCGTGAAAAAAAATCATTTTTGTGGCATCGCGTTGGGAAGCCAATGCGAAGTTAATGAACTTAATACGATGGTAAGCATAGCCAGCGTATATTTAATATTCAGGGTGGCTAGACACGTGATTTTTAGGATGTCGTGCACACAGCAAAACAGCAAAATCACTCGCTTTCATTGACTGTCGTTTCAAGCATTCAAAGACAAATTCACACTTTAAAACAAAATTTGTCTTTTAATGTTTGAGAAAACTACAACCGATTGATATTGGAGGTTAAATGTCGATGAACATGTAAAATGCAAGAGCACGGTGCTCTTTATCTGAAAATTGGTCTAGATATTACAGAAAAATAAGCAAAAAGAACCTACCTAAAGTTATTTTGGTGTGTGCACGACATTCATAAGGTCACTTGTCTAGCCACCCCGATGGACGTTACTTTAGAGACAGTAAGAGACAATTTAGGCATAAGGTATTGCACATTTCGTCTTTGCAATGTCATCGATAAAAAAGAAAAAAGAAAAATCTCCCTAAACTTCAATTAAACTTTGCCAAAATAAATGGTATTAATGTATCTTTATTTTACAGAGGTTAAATAAGTTAGAGCAGTAACAGTTCTGAAAATTATTAAATTGACATTTTTTCCGATTCCGATCCGGTCCGCCTCTGATCCTAATGTCATCTATAACCGATCCGATTCCATTTCAATTCCAATTTTATTGCATTCCAATTTTTTCACTCCAAACAATGCGCTCCAAACGACCTTGACGCTCAAACCGATTCTTCTGATTACGATCTTTTCGCTCCCTTTTTTCATTGGTCATTACTTATTAGTAATAAGTTAATTTAATGATACCACAGTAATTTACTAAATTGAATCAACATACCAATATGCAGTAAATTTGCCTGCTAGGCTGCTGGGCTGCCAACTTCACGCTGCCAGGCTGCTAGGCTGCTTGGCGGCCAAATTCACGCTGCCAGGCTGCATGGCGGCCAACTTCACGAACCACATTCCTGTTCTAGTAATATGTACTAACTTTCCAATTTGATTATGCAAGTGAACCACAATTTGTTTAAGTCGGCATTCTACATTTGAGCCGTTACAAAAGAACGCGCGCGTGCGTAGAAGTCGATATACATGTTGCATGTTTGTACATGTACTTTGTTTTCGGAAAAGCAATTTTTTGACGGTATGTGTGTCAAATTAATATCAAACCTTCTTGATTGCCGTTCTTGATATAGATAATTAACTTTAAAAAAGAAACAAGAATTTTCACACACTCATTATTGAATTTTCACGAACATTCGAATGCTTCAAATGCTCAATTTCGAATGTTCAATATCTTATCCGAACGTTCGAATGTTCGAACGTTCGTTTACATCCCTACTTATTACGCATTTCAGGGATGATTAAGTAAAATATCAACAAGAACTTGCTTTGATTTTTTTGAAGTTTTCGAAGCCTGGCGGCCTAGCGGCCTGGCGGCCTAGTGGCCTAGCGGCCTAAACTTAAAATTTATCATAATTTTTCTTAAAAACGGCTCGAATTCAATTTTTACAGTATGCAATGTACATTTCAGGGATGATTAAGTAAAATATCAACAAGAACTAGCTTTGATTTTTTTTAAGTTTTCGAAGTCTGGCGGCCTAGCGGCCTAAACTTAAAATTTATCATAATTTATGTTTATCTTAAAAATGTCTTGAAATAAAATTTTTCAGCATGTAATGTACTTTTCAGGGGTGAATAAGCAAAATTATCAACAAGAACTAGCTTTGATTTTTTTTAAGTATTCGAAGCCTGGCGGCCTAGCGGCCTAAACTTAATATTTATCATAATTTATCTTAAAAACGGATTGAATTCGATTTTTCACAGCATGCAATGTACATTTCAGGGATGATTCAGTACAATATCAACAAGACTAGCTTTGATTTTTTTTAAGTTTTCGAAGCCTAGCGGCCTGGCGGCCTAGCGGCCTAAACATAATATTTATCATAATTTTTCTTAAAAACGGCTTGAATTCGATTTTTACAGCATGCACTGTTCATTTCAGGGATGATTAAGTAAAAATATCAACAAGAACTTGCTTTGATTTTTTTGAAGTTTTCGAAGCCTGGCGGCCTAGCGGCCTGGCGGCCTAGTTGCCTAGCGGCCTAAACTTAAAATTTATCATAATTTTTCTTAAAAACGGCTCGAATTCGATTTTTACAGTATGCAATGTACATTTCAGGGATGATGAAGTTATATCAACAAGAACTAGCTTTAATTTTTTTAAGTTTTCGAAGCCTGGCGGCCTAGCGGCCTAAACTTAATATTTATCATAATTTATCTTAAAAAGGCTTGAATTCGATTTTTACAGCATGCAAAGTACATTTCAGGAATGATAAGGTAAAATATCAACATGAACTAGCTTTGATTTTTTTTTAAGTTTTCGAAGCCTGGCGGCCTAGCGGCCTAGCGGCCTAAACTTAATATTTATCATAATTTATGTTTATCTTAAAACGTTTTGAAATCGATTTTTCAGCATGTAATGCACATTTCAGGGGTGAATTAGCAAAATATCAACAAGAACTAGCTTTGCTTTTTTTAAGTTTTCGAAGCCTGGCGGCCTTCTTGATTCTTTGAAATACGATTTTATGCATGTTTTGAATGTCGATCAGTGAATTCTGCGTTATGTTTGACGATAGAACAAATCCATATACTGCATATAACCGCAATTACGGAGGCTCGGACCTGTACAGTCTTCTAAGCTGGTCAAACAATCTATACATGGTTGGAATCAGAATTTAAACCCTCGCAAACATATATGTTTACATCTTATAATGAAATAAATATCAGAAACCGAGACCAGCCTCGGATTGGTGCCTTACGTCTTTCGCTTTAACCTGGATTGCTTTGTTGCGGTCTCTTCTGGTATGTAGAATAATTTTCAGATCTCTTTTGTTGCGAGTAAAATGGTATATAAAACATGAAAACTGTTCATCAACTGGCAGAGATTTAGGACGACGTAATGTTTACTTATACAAAGAATGCCATATTCTGCATATACTCGCAATTACAGAGGCTCGGATCTGTACAGTCTTCAAAGCTGGCCAAACAATCCATACATGGTTGGAACCGGAATTTAAACCTTCGAAAATATGTATGTTTACCTTTACGACATGTCCAAATTTTAAAGAAAAAGATACCAGAAACCGAGACCAACCTCGGATTAAAGCCCTCCTTCTTTCGCTTTAACCTGGATTTCTTTGGTGCGATCTCTTCCGGCATGCAGAATAATTTTAAGATCTCGTTCTTGCGATTAAAATGGTATATAAAACATAAAAACTGTTCATAAAATGGTGGAGATTTAGGACGACGTAACGTTTTACAATAGAACAAATCCACGTGATCCATTTACTGCACATAATCGCAATTACGGAGGCACGGATCTGTACCGTCTTCTAAGCTGGCCAAACAAACTATATATGGTTGGAACCAGAATTTAAACCCTCACAAACATGTATGTTTACCGTTACGATATGTCACTTTTTCCATGAAATAAATATCAGAAACCGAGACCAGCCTCGGATTCGAGTCCTATTTCTTTCGCTTTAACCTGGTTTGAATAAGTGCGGTCTCTTCAGTCCTGTAGAATAATTTTCAGATTTCTTTATTGCGAGTAAAATAGTATATAAAACATGACAACTGTTCATGAAATGGCGGAGATTTAGGACGACGTAATGTTTACCCAGAGTAAAAATGCCACATTCTGCATATAATCGCAATTACGGAGGCTCGGATCTGGACAGTCTTCTTAACTAGCCAAACAATCCATACTTGGTTGGAACCGGAAAACTTTCGAAAATATGTATTTTTATCTTTACGATATGTCCCTATTTAAAGACCAACCTCGGATTAAAACCCTCCTCCTTTCGCTTTAACCTTGATACCTTTGTTGCGATCTCTTCCGGCATGCTGAATAATTTTAAGATCTCGTTCATGCGATTAAAATGGTATATAAAACATAAAAAGTGTTCATAAAATGGTTGAGATTTAGGACGTCGTAACGTTTAACAAACTTCTAAAACTTTGAGAAAAAAAAGCCAGTTCTTGTTGATATTTTACTTAATCATCCCTGAAATGTACATTGCATGCTGTAAAAATCGAATTCAAGCCGTTTTTAAGAAAAATTGTGATAAATATTCAGTTTAGGCCGCCAGGCTTCAAAAACTTAAAAAAAAGCTAGTTCTTGTTGATATTTTGCTTATTCGTACCTGAAAAGTTCATTACATGCTGAAAAAATCGATTTCAAGACGTTTTAAGATAAACATAAATTATGATAAATATTAAGTTTAGGCCGCCAGGCCGCTAGGCTTCGAAAATTAAAAAAAATCAAAGGTATTTCTTGTTGATATTTTACTTAATCATCCCTGAAATGTACATTGCATGCTGTAAAAATCGAATTCAATCCGTTTCTAAGATAAATTATGATAAATATTAAGTTTAGGCCGCCAGGCCGCTAGGCCGCTAGGCCACCAGGCTTCGAAAACTTAAAAAAAAACCAAACTAGTTCTTGTTGATATTTTGCTTATTCACTCCTGAAAAGTACATTACATGCTGAAAAAATTGATTTCAAGACATTTTTAAGATAAACATAAATTATGATAAATTTTAAGTTTAGGCCGCTAGGCCGCCAGACTTCGAAAACTTAAAAAAAAATCAAAGCTAGTTCTTGTTGATATTTTGTTTATTCACCCCTGAAAATTACATTTCATGCTGAAAAATCGATTTCAAGACATTTTTAAGATAAACATAAATTTTGATAAAATTTAAGTTTAGGCCGCTAGGCTTCGAAAGCTTAAAAAAATCAAAGCTAGTTCTTGTTGATATTTTGCTTATTAACCCTTAAAAGTACATTACATGCTGACAAAATCGATTTCAAGACATTTTTAAGATAAACATAAATTATGATAAATTTTAAGTTCAGACCGCTAGGCCGCCAGACTTCGAAAACTTTAAAAAATCAAAGCTAGTTCTTGTTGATATTTTGCTTATTCACCCCTGAAAAGTACATTACATGCTGAAAAAATCGATTTCAAGACATTTTTAAGATAAACATAATTTTGATAAATTTTAAGTTTAGGCCGCTAGGCCGCCAGGCGCGTTGATCTGGATATAAACTCTTTTGTCATGCTATGAATGATTTATTAATGAAGTAAAGGGTAAAATGGAACTTCCACGGATGAACCCTTGTTTCTCAACCAAATGACAGACTGTTACGAGTCAGTTTCCTAAGAGTCAGTTTGTTCACATGGTGTTTTCAGATAAAGAAATTTCATAATTCACTTTCTAAAATATTATCTCAGTACATGATTACGAACCATTGAATGACAAAGTCACAAAACTACTTTCGGTATGACTATAATAGATATTTTGCATACCCATATATGGTAATTTAGGCGGTGACTGTTTTGTCAGTTACAAAAATAACTTCGACCATTATATACGTTATAGTTTATTTAGATCCAGGTGACTGACCTGGGCCTGACCGTTTAATTTTCATACAAGCCTCCAAATAAACTATAATCTATACTTAAATTTTACAGGTCTTCTTTGAAGGTCGTGTGATAAACCTCATTTCAGCCTTGCCGCAAACATTGTCGATCAGCGACAGGAAACATGAACGTTGCCATCAGTTTCGTTCTCATAGGCGTACTTTTCGTAAGTCAAATAATAAGTATTAAACATAATTATGTAGGTGGTTTTGTAAAAACAGGTCTCTCATCAATATATGTTTGGGACAGCTATTTATCTGCAATAGGATATAAGTGTCATTTCCTCTATATTTACATTACAAACTTTTAGTAATTTCACATTTTCTTCCGTGAACAGGAAATTGAAAACGTTGCTGCTAATTTGTTTGAAATTGGACTTAGGTTCGCATGATGTAGGTGAAATACACGTCAATTTACTTTATGTTTCAGTGTACGTGCAAAGCATGTAAGTATTTTTAATATCTTGATTGCTGCACATTTACATGTACCATTATACTGTGCCCTATGCACATATCACAAACGCCACCAACCTCCCCTACCCCAACCCCTCCCCAAACACTCAAACATGCCTAATAATAAAAAGAAAGACATAGCATAAATTTATAAATTTATAATACTGTCTGTATCAAAAATAATACACTACGGTGAGTGGCAAAATACATTTCCCACCGTGGGTTAAATCCAGTGCCTAAAGTTATAAAGCTCAGCATGGAAACCAGTCTCAAATCTCAAGCATCTGATTGGCTGAAATGGCGACCAGTCGCCATTTCAGCCTATCAGATCCTTGCGATTTGAGACTGGTTTCCTTGCTCAGCTTTATAACCTTCAGCCCAGGAAAATGAGTGCATCAGTCTCATACTAATCCCGTCATGTTCTAAGAAACAAGCATTTTAAGGTTTCTCTGATGAATAGAATTTGTGTTCTGTTAACCTCTGTCAAAATTCTATTGTTTTAAGTTCCGCCAATCGTTATCTTCTTATAACAAACCCTTTTTTCACGGGAAGGTAATACTTCTTCAAAGTCATATGCATCGTTGCGAATGTATCAAATAGTTTTACAGTTTTGAGTTGCGCTCCACATGTTTCCAGACGGGTTGTGCAAAAATATGCTTTACTTCCAAGAACATGCTCAATCTAACCGCATCTGCAGTAATTCATGATTTTTCGTGTTTGATTGCTTACTTCATGAATCGTAAAAATAATTCATTCATTATTAGATGAAAAACAACACGCAATTTGTGTTTGGTTGGACTGACTGTTCACACCAGACTTTTGCATGCATTTCTAAATGGAAAAGTGCATATACATTGTAATGTGAGCAGCTATTGTGTTAAGGGCCGTATACAGTAGTCATTGCACTGTCATCGGTAAAAAACAACAATAAAACAATAGGAACATACGGTAAAATGCAGTTCAATAAAACTTTGCACAAGTTATCGCTGTTGTTGAAGCTTCATTTCACATAAATTAGGAAAAGTTAGAACTGTAAGGGAAAAAAAACACATAAAAATTTCCTAAACTTCTATTTGCATCCAAAACGAAAACTAAACAGCACAAGTATTATTTATAAGTTCCACATGAGTAGTATGATACTGACAAAAATGAGATGTGTTTTTAATAAATTTTCAATTATGAAGAGAGAAATCTACGTTTGTCGCCTATTCAAGGCCCAACATACTTTTACAAATATCTCTTATTGTTTACATATCTTAGACAAAAGGACACAAGATATTGTTCTCAGTATCATATAACTTATGTTGACATTCGGTTTCGATAACTTTCTTTTTTCATCGATGTACGCGCAATGACGCTGTAGACGACCCTTAATTAACATTCGGTTGAAAAAAGAATAGTTTTCATGTTTTTTATTTATTGTTCACAGTTGAGTTTACATGTACAAAAAATGCTAACGGCTCAATGACTATAACCAGTTGGGTTGCAAAAGGTGCCGATGCAGCTCTACTACAAGCTATGAACGTGACTGGTGAATCAAACGGTTGTACATCAACAGAAATAGAATCGGGAACTAAACTTCAGCTGGTTATAACTATGGATTGTGTGACAGGCTATCAGACATTTCCTTCTAATCCGCCTAATTGCTATGTGAAGAAGGTGAGTTGTTGAATTTGATTATTAATAACATTATGCAAAAACAAGATAACAGAAAAACTGCTTCCATAATTTTAACAAATAAATTCAGTTCCAGAAACATGCTTTGAATGGAAACGCTGAGTATGTACATGTAATATAATAATATCATGGATATCGCAAACCATAGACCAAACAACTCCAGTAATTTCAATCCTGTTTGAATATAATTATGAAAATAATAATGAATAACTATACCGAAACAGGTGAATAGTGCTGACACGAATAAAAGCTAGAGCGTCATGGGTTTCCGCTAGGCGGCGCTGCCGATTTTAGGTTTTCCCCATCATTAAAAGTTCATTCACCTACCAATTTTCAGTCGTTTATTACGGTTTCGTTTAACATCATTTGTGTATGCTCCTTGGCGTATTTTTTTCAGGATTAATTTATTTCCTCATTACTATTGCTTTTTATTGAAGCGCGCAACGGTGTGCGCGTGTGTGCGTCTGTGTGTGTGCATGTGTGTGTAATCAAATGTGTATCTTTACTATTTGTTATCATAACATGCATTGTATAAATATGAATTATTTGACCAAATATGAAAAGATTTACATTTTTATGTCAAAGTAAGGTGAGCTTCGTATCCCAACACCTTTAGATGATATGCTATATAACTTCACTGTTTACTACACAGACAGCAACCAAGCTGGATGTCATCATAGCCCAACAAAAGCATCCACTGGTTATTGGATACACCGATACGCAGTATAGCCTGGCATGTGATTGTTCTCAGAATTTAACCGCTGTTTCTGCATATGGTATCGTTCTTACAGGGTAAGTCCTTACATTTCTGTACCCGACCAGATTAAAATTTTAGTTGACAGCTGTATTTACAGTGTGTTAGGTGTATCCCTTCCGGAAGCTGTGAGAAATAGAGCGATGTACGTTTTATGATACGACACCGGTAGCCGATAATATTACATGTATATGTTGTTACAATTTTTCAATTTCAATAGCGTAAAAACCATTAATCAGAGTTTGTTAGTAATCTATTTTGCTTCTACCACTGTTCTAAATTTCATTGGAATACCTGTTAAATAGACCCGTCAATCGCCGTCGACTATAATATACAATTTCAAAAAATGAATAGTTCTAGTATAATGCAAGCATTTATATTCAGTTGCAGTTAGTGTGTTTTAATTTTAGTACCTGAAACAACTTCAATTATTTAAGTGTGCAGTGCAACAAAATAAAATAAACAGCTAGGCATACAGCTATTTTACGAGAAATCACAGATAGGTATACGGTCAATTTGCAGCTTAGTTATAAAGTGGATCAAATTGAGAATCCAGTGAATTTTACATTATGTTTTTAACGATACACACATTTCTTGATGAATTTTTGTTCATTCAGTTTTTTAACAGTATATTGACGATAAATATAATGCTTTTTCCTACTAATCAGTGGGTTTCCGCCTCAAAACACAAATATTTTACTGTCAAATCAGTATGAGCGTTTTGACAAAATAATCTTAGAACGTGTGAAAATCATCTTTTAAAGTTGTGTGCCTTACACAAGAGATCCCAGGGTTATAAAGGTGAGATTGGAAACCAGTCTCAAATCTCAAGCATCTGATTGGCTGAAATGGCGACCAGTCTGCTTGAGATTTGAGACTGGTTTCCATGCTCAGTTTTATAACCTTGGGCACAGTAGCGTGTACACGCCGGGGGAATTCTGACATGGGACTCATCTTGCGTTACCGACATACATGTAATCATATCAGCCGTTTTTCGAGGTTCCATATCAGACGAAATAATGCCGAAAAAGATGGATGATCCTCAATTTTAATCGATTAGATAAATTAGAAGAATAAATTACAATCCTGGTTAAGCGTCGATATTTTTAACCAGGTTTTCTTTAGAAAAATCCTGGTTATTAGATTGGGGTATGTCGTTGGGCGGGCGGTTGGGCGGGCGGGCGGGTGTCAACATTTTGTGAAGTTTTTTGTGAAAGTTGTGTTTTTCTCAGTAACCGTTCAAGGTACAACTTTGAAACTTAACATAGTTGTCTGACATATAAATACCAATTATCAGGACAAGTTTCATAATCCCTGACTGTATTTTGACAAAGTTATGCCCCTTTTTCACTTAGAAATTGTGTGAAGTTTTTTGTGAAAGTTGTGTTTCTCTCAGTAACCGTTCCAGATAAAACTTTTAAACTTAACATAGATGTCTGTCATATCAATACCAATTATCAGGACAAGTTTCATAATCCCTGACTGTATTTTGACAAAGTAATGCCTCTTTTTCACTTAGGAATTTTGTTAAGTTTTTTGTGAAATTTGTGTTTTTCTCAGTAACCGTTTAAGGTACAACTTTGAAACTTAACATAGTTGTCTGACATCTCAAAACCAATTATCAGGACAAGTTTCATAATCCATGACTTATTTTGACAAAGTTATGCCCCTTTTTCACTTAGAAATTGTGTGAAGTTTTTTGTGAAAGTTGTGTTTTTCTCAGTAACCGTTCCAGGTAAAACTTTGAAACTTAATATAGTTGTCTGACATATCAATACCAATTATCAGGACAAGTTTCATAATCCCTGACTGTATTTTGACAAAGTAATGCTCCTTTTTCACTTAGAAATTTGTGAAGTTTTTTGTGAAAGTTGTGTTTTTCTCAGTAACCGTTCCAGATAAAACTTTGAAACTTAACATAGTTGTCTGACATATCAATACCAATTATCAGGACAAGTTTCATAATCCCTGACTGTATTTTGACAAAGTAATGCTCCTTTTTCACTTAGAAATTTTGTAAAGTTTTTTGTGAAATTTGTGTTTTTCTCATTAACCGTTTAAGGTACAACTTTGAAACTTAACATAGTTGTCTGACATCTCAAAACCATTTATCAGGACAAGTTTCATAATCCATGACTTATTTTGCCAATGTTATACCCCTTTTTCACTTAGAAATTGTGTTAAGTTTTTTGTGAAAGTTGTGTTTTTCTCAGTTACCATTCAAGGTATAGCTTTGAAACTTTACATAATTGTTTGACATCACAGTACCAATTATCAGGTCAAGTTTCATAACCCCTGACTGTGTTTTGCAAAAGTTATGCCCCTTTTTGACTTAGATTTTTTGTTAAGTATTTTGTGAATGTTATCTGTTGATGCCAAATTGCCTGTTGACGCTTAGCTTGGTTTGTGGGTAGCTTATATCAACAGGCAGCTTGAGATTGCTACCCAGGTGTCTGTGATAAAGGTCAAGGTCACTTGCTAAATATAGAAATTGAGCTTACCCTCAATAACTTGAGTTTGCTTTTATCTCTGGATTCCAAACTTAGTATACGTGTAGCTGATATCAAAAGACAGCTTGGGATTGCCACAGGTATCTGTGGTCAAGGTCAAGGTCACTGTTGCTAAAAATAGAAATTCAGTTTTCCCTCAATAACTTTAGTTTGCTTTGGTATATTTACGCCGAACTTAGTGTTGGTATCTAATATCAAGATGCAGCTTGAGATTGCTACCCAGGCGCCTGTGATAAAGCTCAAGGTCACTGTAGCTAAGAATAGAAATTCAGTTTCTGCTCAATAGCTTGAGTTTTCTTTGGCCTATTGACACCAAATTTGTTTGTGGGTAGCTTATATCAAGACACTACTTAGGATTGATACCCAGGTGTCTGTGATAAAGGTCTATGTCCTTTTTGCTAAAAATAGAAATTTAGGTTTCTCCTTATTACTTGGGTTAGCTGTGATCTATTGACACCAAACTTTCTTTGGGTAGCTGATACCAAGACGCTACTCGGGATTTCTACTCAGAAGTCTGTGATCAAGATCAAGGTCACTGTTGCTAAAAATAGAAGTTCAGTTCTTCATATCAGATATTTTCTTTACAAAAGTATAAGTATTAAATGAAAACCTGGTTTTCGGCGCGAGGCGACGATTTTTTCTTGTTATCTTTTACTTCCGATTTTAAACTGATTCCAAAACCGGCATACACCGCCTTTTTCGTGATTCAAAGGAGGGTAGAAAAAAGGATCGTGTTTGTCCGGTAAATGGGCACTTGTTAATGTAATCGATGTAATTTGAGGATCACCTTCCTTTTCCGCTGAAAATTTCCGGTCTGATATAGAACCCCGTAAGCGGCTTACATGATTTTGCTTGGAGCGCAAGATACCATATCAGACTTTCCCTCGGCGTGGTTTAAACAGAACCAAACATTTCTCTCTTAGTTACTCTTAATTTCCGGATAGGAGATCTGAATTTACAATTTGTGGTTTTGACCTTTTAGGCTTTTTAGCTCGACTATTCGAAGAATAGGGGAGCTATCCTACTCGCCCCGGTGTCGGCGTCGGCGTCGGCGTCGGCGTCCGTTAAACAAAATATGCACTTTGGTCCATAACTTGAAAACTACTTATGATATCAACTTGAAACTTGGAATATATATTCACCATCAAATTCTACATCATTACCAACAAGACCCATAACTCTGCTACAAATATTTTTCAAGTTATGCCCCTTTTTCACTTAAATTTTGCGTTAAGGAAAATATGCACTTTGGTCCATAACTTATAAACTACTTGAGATATCAACTTGAAATTTGGAATATATATTCACCATCAAATTCTACATCATTACCAACAAGACCCATAACTCTGCTGTCAATATATTTCAAGTTATGCCCCTTTTTTCTTATATTTTGTGTTAAGCAAAATATGCATTTTGCCCATAACTTTAAAACTACTTGAGATATTGCCTTGAAACTTGAAATATATTTTCACCACCAAAATCTACATCATAACCAACAACACCCATAACCCTGCTTCCAATATTTTTCAAATTATGCCCCTTTTTCACTTACATTTAGTGTTAAGCAAAATATACACTTGGCCCTTAACTTCGTTTTGAATGGAGGGATTTCAAAATAACTTGGCACAAATGTTCACCATGACAATGCGGTGTGTCGCGTTCAATACCCATGCCTGTAGGTCCAAGGTCAAGGTCACTGTTACTTAAAATAGAATTTTCTTGCAAAATCTTGTCCGCTCTAACTTAGTTATTTCTTATTGGATTTTTAAATAACTTGGTCACCATATCAAGATGGTGTGTCAAGTACAAGCCCATGCCTGTAAGTCGAAGGTCAAGGTCACTGTTACTAAAAATAGAATTTTCTTGTCCAGGCTGTTACTTTGTTATGAATGGAGGGATTTCAAAATAACTTGCCACAAATGTTCACCATGACAAGGCGGTGTGTCCACACAATACCCATGCCTGTAGATCCAAGGTCAAGGTCACTGTTACTAAAAATAGCATTTTCTTGTCCAGGCTGTAACTTTGTTATAAATGGAGGGTTTTCAAAATAACTTGGCACAAATGTTCACCATGACAAGGCGGTGTGTTGCGTACATTACCCATGCCTGTAAGTCCAAGGTCAAGGTCACAGTTACTTAAATTTAATTTACTTGTTCAGGCTATAACTCTTTTATGAATGAAGGAATTTCAAAATAACTTGGCACAAATGTTCGCTATGACATTGCATTGCATTACCACCAACTTCTTCGCAGACATTTCCGTAATGTGAAGACAACAGTGCCACAAATACAAATAATTTACTTATCTTCAAGTTTATGCATATTCTTATAATTCCTCCAACATCACTGTCATTGAAATGCTATTATTCCCATCATTTCACTTGAGTGTCTGAAAATGATGCATAGCAGGGGCATCTGTGTCCTATGGACACATTTCTAGTTTCACTTATATTTTCACTTAAGTGCACCTCATCGATAACTTTGCACAAAATACTTAAGGTATCAACTTCAAACTTCCATTATATTTTCATTTCAGTTCTTTTCTTTAACATTACTGAAGTGATTGATATTTGACTAAAAGTAAATGTCTCTCATAAAAAATTACTAACATGTTTTCTAACAAATTCAGAAATATTTCATAGTTATTCCCCTATTCAGTTTAATATTTATGGTACATTAAGGAATTATTTATGTTATTTGAAATGAATTTCTCCCTTACCATTCACTTGTTAATATTTTTCCTGATTTCACACCAATATATGGCCATAGTTGTTATTGTTTTAATCTTCAAATTGCATTTGTTTCAAATGATTCGAATAGTCGAGCATGCTGTCTCCTCTGACAGCTCTTGTTCCATTTTATTCATCCACGACGTATTCAGTCTCACACCCTTTTTTCTGTCATTGTTCTTCTTGTCACTTTTTTTTCCTACTTATGGTTTGGATTATTATATATTTTTCTAGGTGTAAGTACCGATAATAATATGATTGATCATTTCATATTAATATTATAATTTATTTTCTGTAAAAAATACATACGAAAAAGTAAAATAGGCGTATCACATTTTCATCACACAGCCAAACGGAAAAGCGGAAAAAGTGCAAAACGTATATAATATTATTTTAATTTATTAAAAATATGACAAAGAGAATACAAAGGACAACCACATGTTATTACAGACAGTGATGTAAACTGTTGTTTCGTTGTTGTAAATGCTGGGTAATTAGGGCTTCATTTAATTTGAAGTGCGTGAACACTAGAGAGTTTTCTAGTGTGCCCTTAATGTTTAAAAATACAACTTCTACGTAGCACGTTTTACAAAATTTATTTTGCTAGAGAGCGACATTAACAGTTGGAACAGTCACAGCTCGGACAGACACGGTAGTAGCCGAGTTATATGATACGGTGTCAACTCCAGCTCTTCTCAGCGGTCCTCAGCCTCTTGGAAAAAAGTTTAAGATACGAGTATCTTTTACTCCAGATGGGACAGCAACAGGCGACTATCCCAAAGCCCTTCAGATTTACAATGTTCAAGCGTCTGGCACATCCACATTTGAACCTAGTAATACTGTGACACTGATAAATGATAATGGGTAATTTTCGAACCTTTTAGTTTTAGCTATACAAACTGTATGTATTTATGTGCCGCCTGTGATAACCGGAAAAGAAATAGAGTAATCATACTTTCTGGCGGCGGCTTCATCTCAAGATTGAAGGTTATAAAACTGAGCATGGAAACCAGTCTCAAATCTCAAGCATCTGATTGGCTGAAATGGCGACCAGCTGAGCATGGAAACCAATCTCAAGCATCTGATTGGCTAAAATGGCGACTGGTCGCCATTTCAGCCAATCAGATGCTTGAGATTTGAGACTGGTTTCCATGCTCAGTTTTATAACCTTGGGCATTGATCTCAGATATTAAACTTTGAATACAGGATTTTGTGTGCGCTCTGGTATTTCTTTGATGGATAATGGTTTACGCACATCAATATCTACAACAGCCAAATTCAATAAATTGGTTATTTGTTGTTTTTTTTGTTTCTAAGATTCATAATTTGTGTAAAAGTATTCGAATGGCTAAATACTTTGCATAACTACTAGGACGTATGTTACATCAGAGTCTATTTAATTGATTAAATAGACCCTGGTTACATTGTAAAGGTCATTGCTAATAATTTATGAAAAATTAATGTTGTAAAATATGGCTGCTTAAAAGACGTGGCACTTGTTGTTTAATACTTTAATTGTTATAGGAAGAAATATTCATATCAGGATTCTGTTGTCTGAGGAAAAGCCAGTAGTGTAAGGTCTGAAACCGTACGCCTCTCAAAAACTGTTAGACAATAAACTTATTCTACATTAAGATTCATTTAAACTCGCATTGCAATTATTATAAATATTGCTGAAAGAGAATTACTCAACATCAAAGGACAGTTACACAACCATCCGAAATATGATTTTATATTAAACTATAATTGTTTGTATATCATATCGTTTTAATTTTAGGTGCAAAATAGTTTCCTACACAACAAGGGCATTCAATCTACAAAGCAGCTTTGCTATGAGTGCTACACTTTCTACGTCTACATTAACCGTCTCTGAATCAGGTGGGTTCTTTTCAAAATATTCATTCCAGGATTTTGTTGAGCAGACGAGGGAGGAAACGAGTGATAAAACGGCAAGCTTAGCCCCTCTTTAAAAACAAATTCAGTTGTTGCAGCATTACATTTATTAGAAGAGATAATGCATTTATTATAAGAAGAGATTTTGCAGTTATAAGTATATTGCAATTATTAGAAGATATATTCCAATTATAAGAAGATATATTGCAATTATTTAAAGAGATATTGACCTATTAAGAGGGTAATTGCACTTTTAGAATATATTATTTCTTGACACGTAGGGCCGGTTTTTCAGTATATAACTTAGCTTTGCAGTCATTGTAATTTTTGTGTCGTACTTTCGAAGAAAAGGGGTTAAATAAGAATCGCTTTGTCCGTCCGTCCGTCAGCCCGTCCGTCCGTCCGTCACGAAAACTTAACGCTGGCAATAACTTAACCACTTCTTAATATTTCTTCTTCAAACTTTAAAATTATATTGCTTATGACAACACGCTAGATATGATGTCAGTTTCTTAAGGTCAATGACACATTTAATGGAGTTATGCCCCTTTTTGTGCTTGAATTTTCACACGGGAACTTTACGTTGTCTCTAACTTTTCTATTTCATAATATTTCTTCATAAAACTTTTAAATTATATTGTTTATGACAACACGGTTGTGATATAAATTATTTAGGTCAAGGTAACATTTGATGGAGTTATGCCCTTTTTTCTACTTGCATTTTTATTCCGACATATCACCTGAGGGTGACACAAGAATTCAACTGATCACCCATCTAGTCATTTTTATTTGAGTGAACATTCCGTTTGGACATGGCTTTGTCAGTCAATATTAGGTCTGAATGTGCTTACATTGAAGCATGAGGAAACCGCTTCGCAACCCATAGTTTTCAATAAACGTGTGCTGAAGATTCTAAAAACTGAGATTGTAAACCAGTCTCAAATCTCAAGCATCTGCTTGGCTTAATTGGCGACCAGTCGTTTTTTCAGCCAATCAGATCCTTATATTTGAGACTGGTTCCCATTCTCAGTTTATGCATTTTCATTTTTATTTCCGCCTTAACGACATTATACTACTACGTCATAAAAATAGCAATGCCTCTTAATTAAACGTGTGAACGTTCAAATGTATTAAAATTACTCAAACCGTAGTTTGAAAAAAAATCTTTCAGAATTATGGTAAACGGCATGAAGAAAAAAATCTTCGAGTTGTACAGATCTTGATGATTTGAATACACATAATGACGAAAATTTCGTCTGACTGTACACTCATATATTCCTGCTTGAGGAAGTGAATGTACCTATTAGAAGCGATCCCGAGTAAAAAACATAAAGCGCATTTTCCCGTTCATTTAGCGGTAAAACAGCATAGAACGGAATTTTATGTTTGTCGGAGTTTAATAAAGACGCTATGCGGTGGCACTCGGACACGATCGATATTTTTAAAAATCGCGGTTTACTTAATTTATAAAATGTTCTTTTACAGGAGAAATGGAAGTTGTCATGTTTCAAGGAGCGGGACAAAAAGCGTTATACATTAGAGTTTTCTACAGGGTCATATGTTTGACGACCACTGACACAAGATGTGCAAACCAGGATGTAAGAAAAATAAGTCAAACTTTCTGACAAAAAGCCCTCAACAAAAAATCTATACGTGTTTTATGCATGTGGCTTATCCAGATATAAATATTTCATTTTCTATGATCACATTACTTTTGTGTCTGTTGTTTAACAATCCACTATATTCAGTCAATACTGCTATTATTTTTGCAGAAGGTTTGCATCTAACATGCACTTATACACTCCCCGCTCCCAAGCATCAACCAAAGACATAGGGCCTCATTCTTGAAATTCTTGAGTAAACGTACGATAAAATTGTACTTGTCATAGTAGGCAGTTAAAATTCTTATTTTATGGGCAATATTTGATCAGCAGTTGTTTTATACATGAGATAAATTCCCCCCAAAAAATGGTAAACATTGGAAGTTTGTCAAGAAAGAGACAAAAACAAGTAATTATAGCCATAGAAAACAAAAAATATCCACGCAGCATAAATGTTGAGAGGAAATAAGCATATGGATTTATATGATGACCTATTAAAATGGCCTGTTTAGATGTAATAAACAATTAGCATGAATATGAGAACCGGGGGTAACAGCAAATCACTGAAGATTTAAGGAGCCAACCCCACACTTGCCCCAACAGGTTTTTTTTTATTAACAAACCAGTGCTTAAGTATAAAACTGAGCATGAAATCCAGTCTCAAATCTCAAGCATCTGATTGGCTGTAATGGCGACTGGTCGCCATTACAGCCAATCAGATGCTCGAGATTTGAGGTTGAATTACACCAAATCACGCTGTATCCCTCCGTGGTCCGTTCGAATGAAGTCCGTTTTAATAATATGCTATTTTTTCTCATCATCTGGGGCGTCTTAACTGTTAGAAATCGGCATGTTTGTGGCTTGTTTGCAGAAATAACATATCAGGAAAATAAATGAAAGCAATTTCATGCCTATATCTCGTTTGGTAGAGGCGAACTAGTTCCGGATCAGCGGATGTATATTTTTGGCACCGTATTTGCGATACCGCGTTTAAAATAGGGTCTGTCCGGTTAGAGATCAGTAATTTTCTTTCAAGTAAGTTAACCCCCTATTTCCTGTGTGTTTTTGAATAGTTGAAATGTTGATCTTCAAGGCAATATATGGTTGTCTAGAAATTAAGATGACAGAAATCATGTTAAATGTACATTGAATATTGAGAATTTAACATTGAGGTCTATGGGAATTGGATTTACCTTGGTTCAACCTTTGAGACTGGTTTCCAATCTCAGCTTTATAACCTCCAGCCTTGAACACGTTGTCTTGGTAAGTAAGTCCCATCAAATTGACAGTGTTTCATGGTAAAGAAACACATATGAGACTAATAACTTTGTCAAATAGATTGCCTTTCTTATATTTACATTAGCTTTAACGACTAACGTACGGAATTTAGCATCACCCTCTTCTTTCTTTAAATATATATTAAAACACTGGTTAAAAATACTTTGTTGCAGTGGTGATTTTAACCTGCAGTCGTATTTCCAATTAAATCTTTTGGTATGTTTACAGGTGTCTGTCAACTTATTTGATTTTGTTTTAAATGATTAAAAATGTACGTATTTTATATTTCATATATGTATGTATGGTTTTTGTTATATTTTTTTCTAGTTAGTTTGTTGTTATAGAAGGTCTTATTGTAAATTAGACATTATTTTGTAAATTTAATGTGCTAAATAATCAACCTCCTTTATTTAAAGATATAATTATTATTATAATATTATAAGACAACAAAGAGAACTCCAAACAAGCATTCCGTCAAACTAGGCGGGGCTTATTGTGCAGTGATTAACGTTACTATGAAAATATCAGGTCATCAATGTCGATTCAATTTGAATCGACCAATCACCATTTCAGTCAATCGGATGCTTGAGATTTGAGACTGGTTTTCAATATCAGCTTTATAACCTTCAGCCCTGTATTGTTAGATTGATCTCCCACAATATTTATAAGAGAAGCAGTCCTTCTCAAAATAATAGAGATGGACTATATGACGAGTTTTTAAGAATCGGTTCAGTTCAACGGTTGGGAGCGGTATGTATGTTGTCGTGTTGTTGTTATACTGGCGCGCATGCGCCAGTATTAACTAACGATGCTGTGAACTCTGCGACGCGCAGTCCTTAACTTCGGGTGTATCATTGCGACCACGAGAGCGTATCAAGTAAGTGGTCACCGCGAGAGCAGGCCGAAATGTTCTGCACAAGTGTGAAGCACAATGCAGCACACCATTCCACAAATTCTGAGCGATTGATAGTAAGTTTCCGTGAAATTTTGGAGCATCCATGCCAAAAATTCCATCGAACAATGTAGAGTGAAATCATGACCAGCTACGGCAGTGAACAAGCAACTGGATATGAATGAGTAGTTTAGTTACGCCTGAAAGATTTCGTAGTTGTGTGGCATAAAAAGTAGTGCATTTTAAGAAAATACAAATATTTCGAGAAGGAATGCGAACTTTGAAAGATAATTCTACAAATAAAAACAAGAAAACAATTTAATTTTGTGATTCGAACAACTATGAAAGGATATTAAAAGAACGATTAAAAACAAACCAGTCACGTGACAAGCGGGAGATAGCGTGGGTTGCCATTTTGGTTAGGTTGGAGTAGTTGTGGATCGAGATTTTGCTCGGCTAACAAGGACCGGGCCGGGTCCCAGTGTTCTCCCCAGACAACCGTTAACAAGCTTTGATCTATTTCCAACAAGTGTTAAATTCGCCGACATCCGTTTATTCAAAATCGACATGTCATAATTTTCTGTTTCTTGCATTGTAAACACAGGTCGCTTTTCAATACACACCTCATTCAAGGTTAAGCAATGGGCGATTTGACCAATCACAATCGATTTCTTTACTATCAGCTGGATAACTCCGCCTCTCCACGTGGTGAATTCGCAAGTCTGTCGGTGTCGTTTGATCGTATTTTGGCTCTGTTGACTCTTGATATTCTCAATTAATAGCGGAACCCGGTGTGTTTAACATAATGTTCAATGATTTTAATGAGATGCGATCATGAGTAATTATTTGGTTATTCTTAGTTCTGTGATTAGAAGACAAACACTTCGAAAATTGTACTGTATACATGTATGAAAATAATTGTGCGATAATGGATTTGTTTTAAACAAATCTATTGGCAAGTTGCATTTAGAACTTAAATTGCAAAAGAAATACATTCTGTGGCATTTTACTGCGCTATCATCGTAACGATCAGTTCATTTTCGTCGGACACATTTTCAAGTATGCATGCGCGAAAGAACGACGACTCGTCAATTCTATCTTATTTCAAGAGAAACCGGCCTTGTGAGGCTGATGCCAACTCCATCGGGCATTCTGAACTTCAAAATTCTAGAAATGAGATCGAGATCATTTCCGGATAGCCCTTCAAGAGCGACTCTTACGACGCCAAGTACCCCTTCACGTCGTGAAATTACTCCGACGCCGGACGCGGTACCCCAACATTCCGAGACACTGAATCAACGCCGGCTACCTCGAACAGCCAGTTCGATCCAGTCAGGTGTCGATCCTAAGTGGAAGAAAGTCTACTTCTGGTTGCAAGAAGTTGGCAATGTTTTTTTATATATATTTACTTAGCCTTGTGACTTGCATTAAATAAATAAAATAACTCAATTTCATGCTACTTTATATAAAAAGGGAAATATGCATATCAGGAATCGCCACACTCATAAAACACAGCCTCCTCTGCAGCAAAAAGAAGAGAGGAAAATAAATGATTTGTTTGTTGATTGTTTAACAAAAAAGGGGAACCGTATGGGTTAGCGCCTTGGAACAGTCAGTAGCAAAATAATTTGCTACTAGGGGTTTAAACCAGGTTCTTGGGGTGCACTACATAATTTATTATACCTGTTTGTGTTAACTGAATACCTATTATGATATTATTTTTATATATGTGAAGCTATCTATATGTTTACTGGTATCGTAAATTAATTTAATTTCAGATTGTGTGTGGGGTTTTTCCACCTTATCAAGAGTGAAGACTAAGCTTAGAAGCAGGCTTAACAATTCAACATTAAATTCATTGTTAATGATATCCATGGAAGGTCCTGATGTTCTGAAGTTTGATTATAATAAGGCAGTCAGCGCTTGGGTCCAAGAAAAAAAGAGGCTTCTGAAAGTTTAATCCTAATTCTGTCAGTTGTAATGAAACACTGAGTTTGATATGTGTGAGATATCTTGGACAATGAAGGTGAAAAACTAACTATACAGAGTATATAGTTGACATTGTAACTTGATGAGATCAGATCAGTTTATGTTATTAAAACACATGTTGACATACTGTTTACACATTGTTTCACATTATTTATGTTTTTTAACTTTGTACCTTTCTTGGCTCTAAAGAGATAAAAAAAAACCATCTATGTACTATATACAGTTTTTGCAGTAAACTTTGGTACAAATATAAAATTGTATAAAATGATAGTTAAAAAATAAAGTTTCGCGAGCTTATATCCACGAAATATCCAGCGACAACCCTTCCAAAAATCCTGGGGAGACCGTCAGTAAGTTGGCGAATATTTTTGTTAATGCATTGTTGCGATCGACGTAAAAATTAAGATTGTAACTGTTTCAGTCTCTTAAGGTACGTGAGCCTTGTGCATTTCATTGTTGACAATACTCAGTTGTGGCGGAGCCTGATCATCGTTATTCTAGTAAAATTTAACCACTAATCATACGC
Organism: Corbicula japonica; assembly: GCA_038501625.1. Lineage (NCBI taxonomy): Eukaryota > Metazoa > Mollusca > Bivalvia > Venerida > Cyrenidae > Corbicula > Corbicula japonica. Next base: position 2,104,307 of record JAZAYU010000062.1, on the reverse strand, counting down.
TTCTGCATCAAAAAGACCCCCGCCTAAGATTCAGGTGAAAAAAAAAGTGGAAAACCTAATTTCCTTGCATCAAAATACAAGTACCTGCATCTATTGAAATCCCTGAATATACAGAATTATTTGCTAATGTTGATGATAGTAACTGTCACAAAGTTTAACGAAAAAATCACACATAGTTTCATATGTTTACAGTAATGATATCTGTGCAGGGCATGTTCGATTCAACCAGCGCGCCAGTATTTCAACGCTTTCAGCGCTTTGATTTTTTTTCAGTCATACTGCGCGACGACTGGAAGAAAGAGGCGTAGTGTTGATGATATTTCGAAACCAGTTAACGGATCTCTCACTCTATCTTTCCCAGTCTACATAGACGGCGTACAAAGCACACAAGGCGAAGATGTGATGCAGAGTAAGAAATTGAATAATTTTTTGTCATTGTTTACATTTTTACTTTCCATACATAAATACAATGTAGACCCAAACCAGCAAAAGTTGTATTTAAACTTGGCTTTGGGTGTTGCATTATTATTTAATCTGAGTTGACCACTTGATATATTTTTCTAGACTTTTATCCACATGTATGCAGCGGGACAATAAATGGACCAAAGTGTCGAGGAAAATAATATTTGTAATATTTTACCGCATTGGAGCTTTCATGTTCACCGCCATAATTATGCACACCATCGTTTAGATGGGTCGAAATTTTACAGTTTATTGTGCCCGGCATCTAGTGTTCGTACGTCTGTCCGGAAAACCTTTGTCGGCAAGTTGGATTCCGGCAAATTAGAACATTGGCTTTCTCATTAAAGTGCAATTCAAACTGCATTTGAGTGAGCTTAGGTAATTATACGTTGAAGTCAACAACTTATCACTTTCTTAGTGATATCATTCTGCAAAAAGTCTGAAATACGACAGGGGATCTCCAAAGCCCAAACTGTATTGCTCGAAATACAAATAACCACAACAAATGAAATACACTTATTTTTTATAAAAAAAATATTATTTGTTTACTCAATTTAGAGATAACTACTTTCTGTAGTTATGCTTTTAAGTAAACACAAAATTTCCACTAGAAAATTGAGGAGGTCATTCTCGAAACTAACATCTGTGCCCAAGGTATCAGTATTCAGCTGTACACCTGACAATTACAATACGCAAGCATCGGGTAAATCAATGATAAATGAACATGTTTTTTACCTTCGAATTCCATATTATTCTGAATATTAAGTGAGCAATAGACACCTAACCGGTAGTGAAATATTAAATCATTTCCTCAATTAACATGCATTTGTAAGCGCTTTTAATTGCACTAAATATTTTATAACATCTCTCGTAGTTTGTTCAATCGTATTCCGTGATAGTGCCCTTAAAATTTAGTTTCACTGTAAGATCTTTGCTATGCCATTTTCAAATATTAAATCAAATAACTATGAGTATTTAAAATATTGGCACATTTACCTTTTAATTGTAAACAAAGTCTTAGAAAACAGAAATATTAAATTTAAATAACTGACCTTCAAATGTATCACTGCATACAATTTATGTAACTACGCTCGGAAAGAATGAATTTTACATTAAAAACTATTATTGTAATACACACGTAGATTTCTTTTAAAGCATAAATAACAGTAATTGTCATAACGATGCCCTTGTCAAACTGAAACAAGAGGTTTTGATTTTGGAGGTCTGATATATTGATGAGCATCGTAAATAGGACAGATTTTCATAATTTTTTGAACTTTTAATTAAAAAAAAACGCACTGAATTTCAAAAGAACCATATTTGTGATAATTTTTAACGAAAGCCTAAACACCATTTTTAATATTTTACTCTGAATATGTTATGTAGTTTTCAATGAGAAAATGTTGCTTTAAAATGAGCCATGCACATGATGTAAACAAAGCTATTGCTGTATTGTTCTTTGTGGGGTCTTTGATGAATTCGTCGAAGAAATTACAAATCTGTATCACTGAACAAAATCTAACAATACTCGTATATTGAATAGAAATATAATAACTCGTTCTATTTAAACAAATTTTAAGGAAATGTAATCAATTAAATCGTAAATGAAAACAAAGAATATACATATATATTACTAAAACGTTTTGAAGCACAGTGATATATTTAAAAGCTTTCACCATTTTCTGACTGTTTGGAACACCACCAATGAAATTTATTACAGCGTACAATCGCTTTTCTACTTTGGCGAATTTTGTGTGCAAGTATATCAAACTTTGTAGTCATTTCGCAAATTATAAAAATAGTATAAGCGTCTGATGGAAAAGTTTAAAAAAGTTCATCCGCGAAAGGATACTAAAGCTTTCAATATATTGTACAAATATGGAGACAGCATTGTAATTGTAAATTTAACCGAACATGTGTGTGGTACAAAAATTGTATGAAAGAAACATCTTCAAGAAGGCATACTTTTTATATACATTAAATAAAATCTAATACTACTTATTAACGAAACAAATGTAACAACATTATTGACAAATGACAGAAATTCGTTATCCAACGCTATTTATATTTTTATCTTACTGGACGCATATTTGATAAATTGTCTCTTGAACTTTTTGCATTTTCTGCTTGAATTTAGTTCATTAAACATATGAATCTCAACTCTTTTGTGTTCCATTAAAGACTTTGTTTCTGTTATTGAATGTCGTAGTTATTTGGAGAAAAATATCCGAAATGAAACAGTGTTACGTAGTTACAGGTGCACAATGGCGGGAAAGAAACGGGTAGAAATCTGGAGTTTATATTTTGTATGTAAATCATGCACACTTTTCAAAGATTGTAGCCATACAATACGTGTTACATACAACATTACATAATATTTACTGTTATCATTATTAATGACAACAGATAACATTCGGTCGGGAAATACACTATGCTTCAGAAGTTCCCGCACAGCAGTGCGGATTTTCAATCGCAAGAGCACTCGAGCTGCAAACGGCAGAATAATATTTCCTTTTGCACCTGACCCACCCCCTCCCCTCCCCCTTCCCCCCGTCCCACAATATACATGGAGAACAACTTTACACGTAACTGCAAGTTTATTGTAGATATGACAAAATTTGTTCGAGCACGTAATTATCATATGTTATATTGTTTCCAACTAATGTTTTGAATACTTTGTAAGTGGTTGTTCACATTTCTATAAGACCATAACCAGGTATGCTGGACAGGCTTCTATAAACCAATAATGTGTATATAATAACAAGAACTAATCAAAACAAAGGTGTGTGAAGTTGGCAATGAGTAATGAGTAGGGAATTGGATATTCAATATCCAGCTGAAATCGAATCCACTGCCAGCAGTGAGTTGGGTATTCGCTTTACATACACAGCGAATACCCTAATGAGATCGAATCCACAGCCAGCTGTGAGTTGGGTATTCGTTCTACACTGACAGCGAATACCCTAATGAGATCGAATCCACAGCCAGCTGTGAGTTTGGTATTCGTTCTACACTGACAGCGAAAACCCTAATGAGATCGAATCCACAGCCAGCTGTGAGTTGGGTATTCGCTTTACACACAGCGAATACCCTAATGAGATCGAATCCACAGCCAACAGTGAGTTGGGTATTCGCTTTACACAAACAGCGAATACCCTAATGAGATGGAATCCACTGCCAGCTGTGAGTTGGGTATTCGCTTTGCACAAACAGCGAATACCCTAATGAGATCGAATCCACAGCCAGCTGTGAGTTGGGTATTCGTTCTACACTGACAGCGAATACCCTAATGAGATCGAATCCACAGCCAGCTGTGAGTTGGGTATTCGTTCTACACTGACAGCGAATACCCTAATGAGATCGAATCCACATTAGGGTATTCGCTGTGTGTGTAAAGCGAATACCCAACTCACTGCTGGCTGTGGATTCGATCTCATTAAGGTATTCGCTGTCAGTGTAGAACGAATACCCAACTCACAGATGGCTGTGGATTCAATCTCATTAGGGTATTCGCTGTCAGTGTAGAACAAATACCCAACTCACAGCTGGCAGTTGATTCGATCTCATTAGGGTATTCGCTGTTTGTGTTAAGAGAATACCCAACTCACTCTTGTCTGTGGATTCGATCTCATTAGGGTATTCGCTGTTTGTGTAAAGCGAATACTCAACTCACTGCTGGCTGTGGATTCGATCTCATTAGGGTATTCGCTGTGTGTGTAAAGCGAATACCCAACTCACTGCTGGCAGTGGATTCGATTTCAGCTGGATATTGAATATCCAATTCCCTACTCATTACTCATTGCCAACTTCACACACCTTGTTCAGTTGAAAATGCGTGTATCAACAGCATTTATCACTATAATTTTATCTTCTTGGTTAAGGCCTGATTTAAGCAAGATCAAAGTTTCGATGTCATCCTATTGTCACAGATGAAAGCCAAGTATTGTTCATTATGTTTGGCTGGTTTATTAAAATACTATAGTTTATCACGTAAGAAGTTTCTATCTTTACATTTGATGAATTGGATCCATTGCTTTAAAACAAGTTATCGACTGTTTAGTTGTAGACAAAAACAACAGGTTAAATCGCAACGCATTAAACCTTTCAAACTTAGTTATAACGTTAATCTTTTTTATCATTTGTTGAGAATACATATATCTTTTCATACAGGTGATCTCGGGGAAATTTCAAGAAAACTTGCGCTACAGCGGCATCAGGGGTATGCCTATCTATTCCTCTTTACATAATTTGTCTCGGTTTTCCGAAATTTCTCCTATCATACATTGTCTGCATTAAATGAAGGGCTTACCACACTCCTCCCAAGCACGTTCATCGATAAACAAGAAATATCTTTAAAAAAGATAAACGGCGTTGATGGAAAAGATTTTTATATATAAGAAAGAAAGAAATAAAGACCGTGCAAAAATTTCGTCTGGTGATAATACGTCGATTAAAGAAGACTGTCTAACATTAACTGTACAATTCAGTTTCAATAAAATACCTCTTGTAGAGTTAGCACTAATGATGAATAAATGTCATTAAAATACAATAAATGAAAAAAAAATAACATCTTGTTACAAGAGCGAAATCTACCAACTTTTACGTAAATTAACTTTAAAAGAAAGTGTCCCTCCCGAGTATTGAACCCGGGGCCTCCGCTTGAGAGGCGAGTGTGATAACCACTACACCAAGGCGTTTTGAATATCTGGACTTGAAATTAACAATCAGTATCAAAGGAACTAGAAAGGAACCAGTAAGAACCAGAAATATCTGCACTTCTCTGTCGTTTTACACTGTGTATTGTACTCGAGTGTTTACCTGACACCTATGAATATTCCATATAAAATCGTATTTAAGCCATCAATTGACTTAATTGGTTATTTATACCGTAAATATCTTTTTCTCCAATACAATTAACGCTTTTTAAAACGAAAATGCCCGAACATAAAGCGCCAGGTAAATACTTACACACAATATAAAAATCGTGACGGTAATCATTAACAAGACCCACTAATAACCAATCAAAATAATCTATTTGATTTTCCCGCTGCATAATAAATTTTATTTACAATATTTCATTGGTCGAATAACTAGGTCAAAAGTGAGCTTAGACAGCTAACGCCGAAAAAGAATTATCAAAATCTCAATTACTGCAAAATGCCGTTAAATGAAACTTTGCACAAATGTATGTTATTAATGTATCTTGATTTTGCAGATGGTAAGACACGTTAGAACAGTAAAGAAAAATAGCGAGATCTAAAATTTCCCTCAACTTCTATTTACATAACTTCACAAAAACTAAAAAAACATAAACATCATTTTAAATGCCCATATGAGTAATATGATACTGACAACATTTTTGTGTCCTTGTAACTTACATTTGTAAACTTTACGAGAAATAAGTAAAATTGTGTTTGACCTTCAATTTCCTGGTCGGTTCCTGGTCGAGTAAACGGATGACAAACACTGATTAGTTGGAAGTTTTTTTACCAAGTACACAACATTTTCTTGTCGGTATCATTGCGCTCACGTGGGGATTTAAAATAATGTTTTTATCGCTAAGTTTTTCTCAATTTATGTAAATAGAATTTTCAAAAATTCTATGTTTAGCTTTTCTTCTTTACTTTTCTAACGTGTCTTACTATATGCAAAATAAATATACGTTAGTAACATTCATTTGTGCAAAGTTTCATTGAACGGCATTTTGCCATTATTGCGATTTTGATAATTTTCCTTTATCGATGAACGTGATTGGGAAAAGTGTGGTAAGCCCTTAAAAAGTGAGCACATACTATATTATACACGATTAGCTAAGAAAAGCTTATAACCTACTATTCTGTCGAAATAGTTATTCGAATTTACGTCTAAATATTGCGAGCCGCTACTACGTTCCCCACGAAAAACACTGTCTAAGTTTTCAGTTTAACACAAACAATGCTGTTGTTATTGTTGTTGTTTTCAGTTTATGCCTGATTATATTTCGCTATAATTGTATAACTGCATCACAATTAGAGGATAGAAAAGTAACTGAGCATGATTGCTTTTAATTTATAAATCAACAATTTATAAGAGCAGGGGTTTAGAAATTTCTAGCCGAGCAGGTGGTGCATTTTGTTTTAGTTTTTTTAAGCGAATTTACTTCCAAAACTTCTTCTTTTCATAATCTGTGGTACAATGTACAATGTTTACCTATAATGAAAAGATTGCGTTTATTGAAATATCGCGACTGAAGAGAAAAGCGAGCAAACTGTAAAACTGTTATAATGTCATCTTCACGTTTTGAACATCTCATTCGTGGAAGTATAAAACAGATCAGAAACACGAGATGAAAACACCGAGATCACAACAATGATCAAATAGCTTAACATCTTATTGGGTTTATATCTCACAACTTGTTCGTTTTTCAAGAGCTTGTAGTGATTTTAATGATTTCAATGAACGTAATCTTTGCATAAAAGAAAAACGTTTAAAACAAGAATATCGGTATCACAAATTAAAGAAAACCTTTTGCAAGTTTTATCGCAGATACTCATATTTAATTCAAAAGTACAGGCGCAGTTTAAAATCACTATTGCAACAAGGTATTTCAAAGCCAGTTTTTTCATGGAGATGCAATTTATACGAGGGGTGATCCAGAATTAACCGGACTACTATCACCGTTTTGAAACGGTTACTGTTACCTGCATAAAATGAAGATGGCAATAACATTAATATTTAATCTACAATATCTGAAAGTTTCATGACTTTTGTACATAGAACAATTGTATGGTGGCTGATTTATGCCATTTCGTTTTTTCGTTATTTCGCCGCGAAATAACGCCAAGCGAAAAGACGAAATAACGAAAAAACGCCACGCGAAAAGACGAAATAACGAAAAAACGCCACGCGAAAAGACGAAATAACCAAAGAACGCCACGCGAAATAACGAAAAAAAACTATTTTTGCGCGAAATAACGAAAAGTCGCCGTACGAAAAAACGCCAAATTTACTGCACAAAATAGCGTTCTTTCTAGCTTCGCCTGGCGTTTTTTCGTTATTTCGCTTGGCGTCTTTTCGTTATTTCGCTCGGCGTCTTTTCGCTCGGCGTTATTTCGTTATATCGCCTGGCGTTCTTTCGTTGTTTCGCATGGCGTTTTTTCGTTATTTCGTATTTTCGCGTGGCGTTTTTTCGTTAGTTCGTCTTTTCGCGTGGCGTCTTTTCGTTATTTCGCTTGGCGTTTTTTCGTTATTTCGTATTTTCGCGTGGCGTTTTTTCGTTATTTCGTCTTTTCGCGTGGCGTCTTTTCGTTATTTCGCTTGGCGTTTTTTCGTATTTTCGCGTGGCGTTTTTTCGTTATTTCGTCTTTTCGTGTGGCGTCTTTTCGTTATTTCGCTTGGCGTCTTTTCGCTCGGCGTTGTTCCTTTATTTCGCGTGGCGTTATTTCTCTTGGCGTTTTTTCGTCTTTTCGCCTTGCGGTTGACATGCGCAAAGTGTAGCAACAGTAAAGCTGGACATATGGGTAAAAACAACTATTCACGGACGGAAGGAGGGACGGACAGACAGACGGACGGACGAAGGCAATTCCTATACCCCCATCCCGCTACGCGGCGGGGGATAGAAATGGAAGGGCAGAGGCGGTACCAATGAATTTTCCCAACCACCACCACCAATAAGTTTTGATTGGTGCGAGTTTTGAGAAATAAAAGTCAAAAAAAGAAATACAGGTGGGGTGTGATGGATAGGTGCCTGAATTCCCACCAAATCCCAACAACAAAAACATTAGTTGGTTTGAATTGATTAACAAATAAAATAAACTAGAGCTCCGCGAGTCAGATGTGTCGCCTAACGAAATTTTTGTTAGTTTATTGATGTACAGTTATTAGCAATGTATTTGCACAAAATTCACATATAAAATAACCTTTTAATTGCCTGATTGCAAGAAATATGCACAACAACTTAAGTCCTTGGCAAGAAAGGCACTTCAAAAAAAATCAAGGGAATAATTTAAAAGAATGACAAGAAATGCTCTATAAAGTCAATCAAAGGGGAATAATTTAACGACATTAATGGGACAAAATATGAGCAATATTGTCGCAAAGCATACCTAACACTGCTTTTATGAAACAAGCATACCAAGTTTGGAGTCATTTGAACATATTGTGACATTGTTACGCTCCTAACAAGAAATGCTCTATAAAAATCAAAGAAAATTAATTCAAAAACGGAACAAGGTAGAGTTACGGTTCTTGTGCAGTGCACTTCGAGTCATTGCAAGAAACATGCATACTAAGTTTGGAGTCATTTGAACCTATGGTGACAGTTACGCTCCGCACAAGAAATGCTCTGTAAAATAAATCAAAGGGCAATAATTAAAAAACGAAAGAAGGTAGAGTTACGGTTCTTGTGCATTGCACTTTGAGTCATTGCCAGAAACATGCATTCCGAGCGAAGAGACGCCAAGCGAAATAACGAAAAGACGCCAAGCGAAATAACGCCACGCGAAATAACGAAAAAACGCCGAGCGAAAAGACGCCAAGCGAAATAACGAAAAGACGCAACGCGAAAAGACGAAATAACGAAAAAAAGCCACGCGAAAATACGAAATAACGAAAAAACGCCACGCGAAATAACGAAAAGACGCCACGCGAAAAGACGAAATAACGAAAAAACGCCACTCGAAAATACGAAATAACGAGAAAACGCCAAGCGAAATAACGAAAAGACGCCACGCGAAAAGACGAAATAACGAAAAGACGCCACGCGAAAATACGAAATAACGAAAAAACGCCACGCGAAAATACGAAATAACGAAAAAACGCCAAGCGAAATAACGAAAAGACGCCACGCGAAAAGACGAAATAACGAAAATACGCCACGCGAAAATAAGAAAAAACGAAAAAACGCCAAGCGAAATAACGAAAAGACGCCACGCGAAAAGACGAAATAACGAAAAAACGCCAGGCAAAATAACGAAATAACGCCGAGCGAAAAGACGCCGAGCAAAATAACGAAAAGACGCCAAGCGAAATAACGAAAAAAACGCCAGGCGAAGCTAGAAAGAACGCTATTTTGTACAGTTAAATTTGCGTTTTATTGCACGGCGACTTTTCGTTATTTCGCGCAAAAATAGCGTTTTTTTCGTTATTTCGCGTGGCGTTCTTTCGTTATTTCCTCTTTTCGCGTGGCGTTTTTTCGTTATTTCGTCTTTTCGCGTGGCGTTTTTTCGTTATTTCGTCTTTTCGCTTGGCGTTATTTCGCGGCGAAATAACGAAAAAACGAAATGGCATAAATCAGCCACCATACAATTGAGTTACACTTCAAAACATAATGTCTGTAACTGGCGACCGGGGACGCTCGACGTCATAAATGACGTCGCACTTCAACTTCACTTTTCCAAATAATCTCCGCCGCACGTTATACATTTTTCATGACGGGCTAACCACTGCTGAAGCATGTCAATATACCACTCTTCGTCCAGCTGCGACACTACACGCTGAGTTGCATTAGATAAATGTTCAAATGTCTCAAACCTCGTGCCCTTCAATGCCGACTTTACGACAGCAAACACGAAAATCCATAGGCGCGAGGTCCGGCGAATACGGGGGATGGTCAACAAGGTCGAATCCTAGAAGTCCGATGTCGAGCCTGGTTGTGTCTGCTGTATGGGACGGTGCATTGTCGTGATGGAGTATTATGTCACCCACGTCCATTACTGGCCTCTTCTTCTGATACGCACGCACCAAGTCTTTCCTTAAAACCTGCAACGGAAACCGGTAAGTGCATGGTGACTTAAAAGCAAAAAATTGCACTTATCAGGTTATACAATTGCGCATTACTGAAACTTAAAAAATCTAACGTATTTATTGTTTTTAAGTAAGAATAAATGAAATTAAAATTTGATAAATCATTTTATAATAAAATTCAGGTACCTTTCCGTAGTAGGCGGCATTCACATTCTGACCTATCGGAACAGCATGCATGAGAATCATCCCATGCCGATCGGCGAAGAAGATGTACATCTGCTTGCCACATGTCTTTGTTACTCGTGCCTTCTTTGGGGTCGGCGATCCGGGCGTCTTCCACTGTCTTGATTGCTCCTTCGTCTCCGGACCAAATAAGTACAACCACGTCTCATCGGCTGTAACAATGTGGTCAAGAAAGGTCACTCCATCCCGTCAATAACGCTTGATGAATTTCCTTGACGCCATTACTCGGTTCTCTTTATTTGTATCTGTCAACAACCGTGGTACCCATCGCGCACTAACCTTCTTCATTTTCAGGTGTTCAGTTAAAATGCGCTGAACAGTCCCAAAACTAAATCCAGTTACGGTACAGATATCCCGAATGGTGACGCGCCTATCGCTGTCAACGACGTCTTTTACGGAGCTTACAAACGTTGAGTCAAAAGAGGATTTTCAGCCCCTACCTCCATCGTCTTCTAGAGAAGCACGACCCTCCCGGAACCGCTTGTGCCATTCAAATACTTGTGTACATGAAACACTTTTGCCCGCTGATGTCTCCTGGATCATTTCGTAGGTCTTAGTAGGCGAATATCCAAGTTCACAACAAAACTTTATTACGGCGCGCGATTCTGTTGCATAAAATGACGACATTATAGAAAATAAGAAGTTACGTAGAAATGTGGTTGTTTTTCAGCCGTTGCTTCAATGACGTCAAAATTTTTACAGATGATGCTGAATGATGTCATCGACGTCATTGTACAATTAGCGCCAAATTAACGTGTTGAAAACTCACAATGTTTAAACCGATTCAATGCTATAGACGAACGTTGTGACACCGTCCCCATATTAGCGTTGATGGGTTACTATAGCAACGCATTGATCGTTAAAGAAAATAAACGTTATTAAAATCGTTTTGATTTGTGATTGCAATCTGAATAAGCAACAACTAGTGAAAATCTCATGATAAAAAATACATAATTATCCAAACTACAAACATAATCCGGTTAATTCTGGATCACCCCTCGTAAACTTAAAAATAAATATAATAAACGAAACACGCACACCAGCGACCGCCTCACTCACAAAACACAGCCCCCACCCACACGCAGCGAAAAAGAAGAGAAATAAAAAGAGTTGCTGTTACAAGTACGTCAACTCAAACAAGACACCACAAACAACCAACGACACAGTGAACCCCTGGGGCCAACGCCCCGGAACGGCCAGCGGCAAAACAAACTGCCACCGGGGATTTAAACCAGGCTTTATGGTGCACCAATCTCACACTTGCCCCAACAGGTTCTCTCAAACAAGTACAAGTTGTCTTCGTGAAATAACTCCAACTCACCAATTAGCTCATCAATGTTTCCATGCAACAATACACAATCATATTAAACATAAGAAGCTAATAGCAATGGAAAGCAAATGGGCGAGTACTCAATGATCTTACCGAGACCAGAGCCCCTGGAGTCAAATTAGCAAGAACCGGTGACAGGATTAAGAGAAACAAATCGAGCTTCTAGGTTCTTTAAAAAAGAATTTCACCATAAACCTTCATAAACTCTCAAACCCCTGTCACCGTAGTGCTGATTAAAACCTGATTTAAACATATAGTGGCAAATTGGTTTGCCACTGACCGTTCCAAGGCGGTAACCCTCGGGGTTTCATTTTTGTTAATTGTGGTGTCTGTTTTGAAATTGGTCATTTTATAAACCATCCTCTCTCTTCATCTTTTCTTCTTGGTCTTATTGGAAGGTTGTGTCTTGTGAATGTGGCGTTTCCTGATATGCGTATTTTACTTTTTTAAAGATTCAAGCCGATATCCAGGGGGTAGGACGTGGCACTGCATCCCAGGATAGTTAAGCGAGGAAAATGTTGCATCGGGATAAAAATGGCGGTTTTGGGGTGTTTTATTTACTAAAAGGGATTTATTTTGCGAGGTAAGTGTCTTCATACTGTATTTAATTTAAAGTCCACCTGTCTATTCTGCGACCAGATGCCTAAGGTACCATCGACACTTTGTTTCAGGAAGGCAGGTTTTGTAACCAAAAAATTATTGAAGGTTTTATACAGTAAAGGTAATGTAAACACGCCAAAAATATGGTATTTTAGACTGATCTTCGGACATCTGGGCACTTCCATATGGGTTTTAGCATGTTATCAAGTCAAAATAACATATTCTTTTTTCTTCTTGGCTGGTTCACAATAATCAACCCCCACGCTCGAAATAAAACAGGATATGCCATTTTCTGGCATTCGAGGATTGGGACATTCCCTTTTTGGCATTACCTGGATAACTTTACTGAACGGGTTTCTCATAAAGCACTTGCTTATTCACAGATTTTATTACGGAATATGTTTATTTTCTTGTTTATGTTTCTCATATTAAATACACATGTGAATATTAGCAGATTAAGTTGGAATATCATTTATGGTGTACAATGCAAAATTAAATACAACAATACACTGGTCAAAAGTTCTAAGTGCACACTTTTCACTTTTGAATATCTTAAAGTAAACTTATTCAAATTGAATGAAAGTTTGACTTAACGTTAATAATGATCAAACAACAATAATTTTTTGAAAACCGTGCATATGTTTTACGTTTTACGTCATCCACGTCGGCATACGCTTTTTATGCATTATCCCCGTGCGGCAAGCGAAATTTATTTTTTTACAATCGTTTTTGTTTTTCACATGTTCACCGACTCAAGACAAACACGAAAAACACACCAACAAAATGTAACCATGGAACGGTTGACGTCAGCAGACAACGACATTGCCGTCAAAATTCTTTTCACAGGCACAACTTCAAATTTGTTGTAAAAACATCTTGGCGGTTTTCGTTAATGCAAAAAAACCCCTTATTTTTGCATATTTTATTAATTTAAGAAGAAAATCAAACGATATTATTTTCTGGATTGATTACGTTGCTTACGTTGAACGCTGATGTTACTCAATTACGTCATTAAATATTTACGTAAAACAACGTAAACTCGAAAAAATTAGTGTAACATTTGTTGGATAAGTGTCCAATAAATAAAAATTTAAAACTAAAATTTATAGAAATTCAATAAACTTCAAAATCGAATTATTCGAAAATGACGCTTATTCGGTCAAAAGGCGTATCCGAAAACTGGTCAATTTTATCGAAATGAATACATTTTTTCGTTTGGAAAGGCTGTTATACATCTATCATAGAAAATTGTATCATCCCAAACTGCTAGACAATTCAAAAACTTTTGGCACAAACATTGTGTGAAAAAAGGAATTTTCTCCTTGAAATCCTGTAAAAACGTTATGGATAAAATAAAGTTGAGTGTGTTGGCTCATCGTGCCCAGCAGACCATTACAAAGCTACTGAAAGCTATTTCAGTGCAATGGAATGGCAAACTACAGTATTTCCTTAATGATTATTAACTTGAGAATTTCCTTCTGAGAACAAGTGAGCTAAAATATTATTATTTTTTAATCTGGTTAAGCAGACTCAAAAGTTTTGGTGTGCTTTAATAGAATATTGATTCTTCTTCATTGTAATTTACCCTATTTTGAAAGATTCAATCAAATTATTGGAAAAATTAACATTTATCTAGTGTGCACTTAGAACTTTTGACTAGTGTATATCCAGTTTTCTGTAAATTAACTACACCATCGAGCACGCGCAAAATGACACCGTGCGCATATGCTAATTTTGTAAATGTATTGTTTTTTTTATGAAAACACATTCAGTAAACATATACGTGACAATAAAAAATCATATTGTTTAATAAAATCTGTGAATAAGCAATGCCAGAAAATGGCATATCCTGTTTTATTTCGAGCGTGGGGGGTTGATTATTGTGAACCAGCCAAGAAGAAAAAAGAATATGTTATTTTGACTTGATAACATGCTAAAACCCATATGGAAGTGCCCAGATGTCCGAAGATCAGTCTAAAATACCATATTTTTGGCGTGTTTACATTACCTTTACTGTATAAAACCTTCAATAACTTTTTTGTTACAAAACCTGCCTTCCTGAAACAAAGTGTCGAGGGTACCTTAGGCATCTGATCGCAGAATGCACAGGTGGACTTTAAATTAAATACAGTATGAAGGCACTTACCTCGCAAAATAAATCCCTTTTAGTAAAAAAACCACCCCAAAACCGCCATTTTTATCCCGATGCAACATTTTCCTCGCTTAACTATCCTGGGATGCAGTGCCACGTCCTACCCCCTGGATATCTCAAGTGCATAGTTTGCTTAATTCAAAATCAAAGTAGACACCACAAACAATTTACGAAAATAATAAACCGGGGGATAACCGCCTTGTTCGGTCAGTTGGGTTGTGAGGGATTTTACTGTAAACGCGACTCTTGAAGAAATACGTAATTCTCCGTACCACCATAAACAAGAGATGTTTGTAAAATATGTCTTCCCCCCCAAACGCCAAGTGGACACTAAAGTGCTGTTATTGAGCACCCAAATCATTGTCTAGTTATTGGCGAGACAAGATTTTTGTATTGTAGGTCACTGTGAAGTTGACCTTGACCCTTAAATACTGGCCTGAAAATGAATAGTATTCATAAACATTGGATAACAAACCTTAGTACCGAATTTTAGGATCGAAGGCAAAATCTTATGTAGGTTTTGGTAAGCAAATTTTTTTGTGAAAGGTGGCTGTCACTTCGACCTTTGACATACTGACACTGAAAATCATTTGGGGTCATCTACAGGTGATGACCTTCCTTTCTACCAAATTTAAGGACCCTAACATTGTCTAGTTATTGATCGGATAAGGATTTTGTGTTAAATGACACTGGACTCTTGACTGACTGACCTGAATATCAATAAGAGTCACAAACAGATGATGATCAATCTTCCTACCAAATTTGAGGTGAAAGCATTGTCTAGTTATTTATTGAACAAGGTCTTTTTGTGTTGAAAGTCACTGTGACCTTGACAATTGACTTACTGATCTTACTGTGACCTTGACCTATGACAGACTGACCTGAAAATTAGTAGAGGTTATCTTCAGTTGATGACCAACCCTTCGAAATTTGAGGACCATAGGTGAAAGCATTGTCTAGTATTCGATCGGACAAAGTGGTTACGGGGTTACGGACGGACGGACGGATGGATGGACGGAATGACTGACCGACATATGCAAAGTAATATACCAACGCTTCTTTAAAAAGGTGGGCACGAATCGAAATGGGAATAAGTCTTTATTGTAGAATATGAAGTTGAGGTGTATATAACGTTATTCCCCAAATGCATATTTTGTTTGATAGACGCTGATACCGAGGCCGACGCCGGGGTAAGTAAGATAGCTCTTCTTTTTCTTCAAACAGTCGAGAAAAAAACTGATGTTTGAATAGGGCAAGGGTACGGAGCCCCTAAGGTGACATTTGGCATACTTTTTTTATTGTTCATACTTTTTTAACGCTTTGTTATTTCGTTTAAACGAATTAATATTTCGTTTAAACGAAATATTATTTCGTTTAAACGAAATAATAGGATTCGTTATTTCGTTTTAACGAAATAATATTTCGTTTTAACGAAATAATATTTCGTTTTAACGAAATAATATTTCGTTTTAACGAAATAATATTTCGTTTAAACGAATTAACGAATCCTATTATTTCGTTTAAACGAAATATTATTTCGTTATAACGAATTAATATTTCGTTTTAACGAAATAATAATTCGTTATAACGAAATAATAATTCGTTTAAACGAAATAATAATTCGTTATAACGAAATAATATTTCGTTTAAAAGAAATAATATTTCGTTAAAACGAAATAATATTTCGTTTAAACGAAATAATATTTCGTTTAAACGAAATAACGATTCATATTATTTCGTTTAAACGAAATAATATACATACTAAGGACTGAATAAGGAGAGAATAAAACTGTGAGGGGAGAAAAATCTAAACTTCTTTCTTAAGAGGGTTGTTTCTTTCGGTTAATATAAAAAAACAACCTTTTTATTGTCAACTTGTCCTGTTTTCAATAGAAATTTAACCCTTTCCTCCATAGACACACCTTTATTGCGTGGGCAGTCATTGTAGATCCAGATCAGCTGGCACATCCGTTCCGTCTGAACAGGATCTGCACTGTTCATTTTTGGTCAGTAATAACTTAATGAATCATAAAGGGAACAGTGCAGATCCTGATCAGACGACACAGAAGTGCCGGCTGATATGGATCTACACTGGTCTCACACACATTAAAAGGCATACATATGGAGGAAAGGGTTAAAGCAGATATGTTTTTGCTTGTCAGTTTTGAAGACATTTTACATCTCTTGTAACAGTGAGTTTTATTTTTGTGTGCTTCAATAATTATTTGCAGTGGTTTAGGTCTGATTTGTAAGTCGAACAAGGTGGCCCGGTATAGAAAAAAAATCTTTGTTTCTTCTGTTTTGGTTACTTAAGTTTCTGTTATATGCCAGTTGATTCAATTACATTAAAGCTGTATGCTCAGTCCTTAGTATGTATATTATTTCGTTTAAACGAAATAAAATGAATCGTTATTTCGTTTAAACGAAATATTATTTCGTTGAAACGAAATATTATTTCGTTAAAACGAAATATTATTTCGTTTAAACGAATTATTATTTCGCTATAACGAATTATTATTTCGTTTAAACGAATTATTATTTCGTTATAACGAATTATTGTTTCGTTAAAACGAAATATTAATTCGTTATAACGAAATAATATTTCGTTTAAACGAAATAATAGGATTCGTTAATTCGTTTATACGAAGTATTATTTCGCTAAAACGAAATATTATTTCGTTAAAACGAAATATTATTTCGTTAAAACGAAATATTATTTCGTTAAAACGAAATATTATTTCGTTAAAACGAAATATTATTTCGTTAAAACGAAATATTGTTTCGTTAAAACGAAATATTGTTTCGCTAAAACGAAATAACGAATCCTATTATTTCGTTTAAACGAAATAATATTTCGTTTAAACGAAATATAAATTCGTTTTAACGAAATAACGAAGCGTTAAAAAAAGTATGAACAATAAAAAAAAGTATGCCAAATGTCACCTTAGGGGCTTCGTACAAGGGCGTTTACCATAGAAAACAAAAAAAACATTTAGGCTATAAATACCACTCAAATTAAATTTACTTTTTCGTTGATTGTGTCAATCAATTAGAACTCATGTGGTGTATATGAAGCCGCCGGCCGATCGTTATGAATATCATATTTAATGGATGACTGATTAAACTAAAAACTATCATTAGTCTTTCATTTGTTTTGTATAAAAACAAATCAAAATGTATATAGATTGTATCAAAAACAAACCATTAAGACAATGGTAAACACAACGACGCTGTGCCATTTTAAACATTCAAATCAAGGGCGTTTGAGTCGTCGTGCGGAACCATAAGTAATTGTTCATTCTTCCACAGTACTTGTGAAATTGAGCATCTACAAAATACGAGTATAAGGAAAGATCAGGTAAAACTGTTTTTTCCTCAAATGCTATATTTCATTGAATTGAGAATATCTTACAATTATAAATAAATGATAATAAATCTGTATATAACTATGGGTTCTTTTAGTGCTTGTTGATTTTGTTTGGATAATTATGAAAGACATTTAAAATTCGTTACTTAATTGCGAAAACGAGATATTTTATATAACTGATAGTAGATTGGGCAAAATATGCGTTTCCAAAATTTCCTGGAAAAAACACAAGATGATATTTCATAGTCAAGCAAAAATAATGGGAATTGTAAGAAAAAAAATTGAATAACTTTCATTGAATTATAAAAATGTTAAAATGTTGATAATTAATTATTAACAGTCCTAAGCAATAAGAGATTAGTATGATGCTTATTAAACTGGACAAAACATTTATTACTGCAACACGTCAAGCATAAGTATAAACTTTACTTGTTTTAGACGTTTGTCTTTTTCCAAATTATTGGTGCTTTTTAAATATATGTAAATAATGCGTGCGCTCTCGCGATACGGGATTATTTATGGTTTCTTATATAAAAGTCACTGTTTATATAATTAAGGTATCAGGTGTATTGTTCAGTAATGAAGTACGTCACGAATAGCCATATACTGAGCAGCATAACAGTAAGATTTATTATCATTAGAGAGGTAGTCCTTAAT
Source organism: Corbicula japonica (assembly GCA_038501625.1). Taxonomy (NCBI): domain Eukaryota; kingdom Metazoa; phylum Mollusca; class Bivalvia; order Venerida; family Cyrenidae; genus Corbicula; species Corbicula japonica. The sequence continues at coordinate 2,085,773 of JAZAYU010000062.1, read as the reverse complement.
CCTTGAGAGGATGAATTTCTATAGTGGATTGTCACATTGGAGACTGTAAGACAACCGACTGAGAAATTTGAATAGTTGCAGGGTGTAGTGGGGGTATAAGTTTGGTTAGCTTTGGTTAGGTTTGATCCAGGCTGGTTTTATTGTCCCCACTTGTGGTGCTTGTTGTGGCTTGTGTTTGTTTGTGAAATATTATTGATTGCAAGTTCTGCACAAAAAATGGACATGAGATTGTCCTGTGTGAAGACGCCAGTTTTACGTTTACGTCTACTTGTCTTAAGACCAAGATAAGTAGTAATTATAAGTTAAATGAGTTACCAACGAATCAATAAAACATTAATTTAGTCTTTTTGAATATTTCAATATGTGTTTTATTAAAATACAGCGTTGTTAGCGAGAAGAAATGACAGCCAGTTTGAATCTTCTTTTAATTGGACTACTTTTCGTAAGTTGATTTTTATTGTTGTATAAATATTTCACAATAACTTATTGCTAATTAGATGTTTATTATATCTTATTTTTGTTTAGATAATTTACATTTCCTACTGTTCTTTAGATGTTCCGTTTTTCTTGGTTTTATAGATGTCTCCCTTTTTTACTATTGTATAGATGTTTAACAGTTTTTATTCTTGTAAGACGATTTCAAAGATATGTGAGAACAAACATAAACGAACTTGATTAACATATAGTCTAAAAACCGTACTGGGCTGAAGGTTTAAAAACTGATATTGGAAACCAGTCTCAAATCTGGTTTCCATGATCAGTTTTATAACCTTGGGGCCTGTACTAAAGTAGTCATCGCAATCTGACTTTCCCCGTAATGATTCTAGTTAATAATATTTCATTTTTATTAAATATCAACAAGCGGCATGTGTTTCTAGTTCTTACAACTTGATTTGAATTCTATACTTCTACTTACAGCCATATCTGCCAAAAAGTTAGCTAATGGCTGTAATACTTGTGATACAATAATATTATTGCATGTGCAACATGCTTCACATAACAGACTCAACAGCAATTATAGCCGCCTCATTAGATTACTAGCGTATACTTACTGACCATATAGTGTATATGCTGCATGACAAGTGTTGAATTAAGATTTTTCGACTAAACTGTTGCAAACAGATAAGTTTTACTTGAGTTTTATTTTGTTATTGCTTTCTTTATTTAGAACATTTCAAAACTATTTTGTAGTGCACAGTACAAGCACGTGAGTATCAGTTTATTACTCTTTCTATATTATTAAGTATAATAATACGTACGTATGTAAAGATGTTCGTTATTTAAAAGATATATTGGCTGCTATTTTTAATTAGCAATTTTACAAGAATGTTAATTCTAAACTTAACGGTTTCTAAGAAAAAAATCAAAGCATTTAATTGTCGGCGTTATTTGTGATTACAAAACTGTGAAATGTAAAAGTTGACAGAGTCAACTTTTACCCAAAATTGATAAGCAACACAGCTAACTGGCCCTCATAAGTTTGATAAAGCTGTCAATCAAATGCTCACATATATGTACACTACGACTTGGCATATTCTACACTAACATGCACACACAAAACCGTTTACCGAAGATTGATAATGAACTTGCATATTTAATATTTCCAGTTGAATTTACTTGCTCAAAGAATGTCGGTGAAACTGAGATGACGGTAAACATCCGTCAAACTAAAGGCACTGGTGCTGCCCAGCTAGAAGCGATAGATAAGGTTACTGGACAGACCAATGGATGTAAATCAACTGAAGCTACTGTTGGAGCGACCACTATACTTGAACTTGCAATAACCGTCACAATATTAACACGAGTGCAGTCCTCGCCTACACTTGCTACAGCTAACTGCTATGTGAAACAGGTCAGTTTCTTCTTCTGTCACCTTGTAATAAAGTAACCGGCTTTCCGACACTGTCGTCCACTAAACTATACTATTCAAAAGACCTATATGTAATATATAGGTCTTTGACTATACTACACAAGAAAAAAACGTGCACTTTTGTTTTCGATGATTTTCACATTAACTGCGTTTTAATGTCTTAATATAAGGTATCAAAATTAACATATAATCATAGTTTTACTATTTACTAGATAGTATCTCATTTTGATACCACATATTTAGGCATCAAGAAAAGCAGTGAATGAAAACTCACTGAAAACAAAGGGCATGCTTACTTTTGAAATAGAGTACATGTTTTTATTGATTATATAGCAGACAGAATGTTGTTTATAATATCGTGTTATAGGATAATAACTTTCTACGCCGACAAAGCCATAGCTGATGGTTATAAAGCAGAGATTGGAAACCAGTCTCAAATCTCAAGCATCTGATTGGCTGAAATGGCGACTGGTCGCCATTTCAGCCAATCAGATGCTTGAGATTTGAGGCTGGTTTCCATGCTCTGTTTTATAACCTTGGGCAGAGGTTCAGCGCAACTTTTATCTACAAATAGTATATAGCAAAATGTTTAGAAATCTTTAACGAGCGTTAGAACTCTCAGAACGATTTTTCCCGATAAATACCATTCCACCTACAGCAGTTTATGCTCCCTAGAAAACGAATGATATATTGTGAATGATAGTTCCTCTAGCTGGGAGCGAACCCGCACCGTCACGGCGACAGCGCCTAGCCCTGCAATTCCTGCGACGCAACCAATTGAGCTAACCCGGGACTACCCCCAAAAAGGAAAAGTTTGTCAATAAATTTTGTTCTCGACGAAATTTAAAAAAAAAATACGGATTTAGCATTTTGCTATTTACTTTAAAATTCATCTATCCAAAATAAGTGCTGGAGTTAATTTTGTTTTTTATATAACAGAACTTAAATTAGTTTATATCCAATAGGTGTGGTAAATAAATATCCCTTGTAACTGAAAAATGGTTAGTTTCTAATTGGATGGTCGCCCTATAAATGTAAAAGGTTTCACGTGTAAAATGCGCTGTGGTGTTGAGGTGTTGACTCAATTTTCTACAAAAACATAATTCATACATTTTCCACAGGACGCTACGCTAGGAACAAAAGTTAACTACGCAATAGTCCAACAAGCAACCGCTGGCATATCCGTGTCTACAGATAGTCTCTTTGAGTTTTCTTGCGATTCCGCTGCAATTGGTGCGCCTATGTTCAATGTTCCTGCACAATCACTCACGTGAGTATCTAACACTTTCTAACGAGTTTCAAACTGAGCTCCTGTTTTTAATATCCAGTGTGAACACTTCTCTTTCTGTTCTTTTGAAATGTCCGAGCATTAAACTTGCGTCAGTTAATTCACCACACATATGTTGATGTCTTCAGCTCTTTTTAATGTTACAATGTAAACTGTTGATCTGTTTATTTAAAACTTGCGTCAGTTAATACACCACACCTCTGTCGATGTCTTCAGTTCGTTTGTAATGTTACAATGTAAACTGTTGTAAACTTTCATGCTATTGATCTCAAGTAAAACTAGAATTGTTTTAGGGAGCCTGACAAAGGGCTTTCGACTATGAAGCGATTCGGATTTTTAAAATTTGAATGATTACTATTTCTCACCCTTAACGTAACTTTACTTGTACGACTACAAAGAGGAGTATTAAATAAACACAATTCATTTTAAGCATTTTTTCCGCGATATCTTAAATAAATGGTGAAAAATCATTTATATTTCTTGACCATGAAGAACGCGTCGAATCAGCAAGAACACAATGACAGGAATAAAAGAAACAGAGCTTCTATGTTCTTTTTCTTGTTCTAGGTTACAAGGTTTACCTATAAAACTTCATAAACTCTAAAACTTCTTCCGCCGTCGTGCAAAGATGTAAGCATCCCGATCAACTGTAGATGGGTTAACCACAAAGCATGCAGCGCACTGTAGAATATCATGTTGGCAACCTTTACTTGTGAATGTACAAGTGGTGTTTATGAATAGCGTGGGGAAATAAATTTTGCCTTTTATTTTTAGTTTATAAATCAAATCTCCATTAACTCTGCGAAATACTGCGCTACATTTCAAGGACCACAATGGAAATAAGAGATGTCCAATCTCTTTTTTGTCTTATCCTTAATATATAATGTTGGTTGCCGTGGTTTACTAGTATTATTTAAATTATACATGTTTCTTCTTGACTCAAGCACATGTTTGTTTTAATTGTTCCTCAGATGCCATGTATACTATCATTTTATATTGAAAAAAAATCTAAATACCTTGTATGCAGTAGTATTCAGTAATCTTTGACGTCATCAGTTCATCACGAGTCAAAATGATCAAACTTTGAAACCCACTTTCGGCTCACATAGTACCTTTCGTGGCTAATATCGTCACGTTATCTTCTTTGTTCGTTTCCTCTAACGAACTGATGAAAGATTCTTCGTGATGTAACTGGCAGACATATTTGAACACAAAAATTATGCGAAAGTCAGTGACATGCACTATCAAATTCCACCTTTGTACCAAGTTTGGTGAATTAAGCATATTTAGATAATGTTGCGATTGGTATTCAATTATTAACATTATTGGCAAACATTTTCAATCACGTCATCAGATTTTCTATTATAAGTGTGCATGTACTCATGAATTACTAAAATAAATTTCAAGTTTGTTTACTTCAGCCCACGGAGTTTCTTACATTTAATGTGAGATTCGACGTTGTTTAAGCTGCCATATCAGATGACGAAATGCGATAGCGAAAGGAGCATTCATATATTTATCAAGATTTCAAAATGTGTATAATGTTAGTTAAGTAGTTGCGAAAAAAATCATTTAAAAATGACGCCATCATATTTCAACAAAAGAAATTCATTTTAAAAAGTCCGGGCACTCAGTCTGAGTTCTCTTTTCTTAAAGTTTCAAAGTGATCCCCTTAATGATTTCGGGGAGAGATTAGCACAAAATATTATGCAACATCATTCTGTAGTCGAAAGCAGTCATATTTTATGACGTCATGAAATCCTGTTATGTTGTTTGATGTGATCTATAATTTTGTGATTTTATCTCAAGTAAATTCCGACATACCCAAAACTTTGAAGGCTGCTGGCGGACATACTTAATAAAGCTTAGAGTCATGGCGATTGGAAAAACAAACATCAAGATTGTAAAGTAAACAGAACAGACGTGGTATGTCTTTCTACTGAAATCGAAATCCCATAAAATAAACAGAACAGGTTACACACGCGCACACACGCACGCACCTACCCATTACATTCAAAACACCTAAACATTAACATAGACACATTATTTGCAGTTTCATTTCTTATTATAATATCATATTGTGTTTTGTGATGTTTTATTTATGATCCTCGTGTTTATCTTCATCTGTTTTTTAATACTTGTAAGGAGGGCCATATGGAAGATTAGTTTATTGCTCAATATGTCACCCTCTATAACTTACTTACTTTACTTTACTTCACTTCACTTCACTTCACTTCACTTCACTTCACTTTCACTTTCACTTTCATTTACTTTACTTTACTTTACTTTACTTTACTTTACTTCACTTCACTTCACTTCACTTCACTTCACTTCACTTCACTTCACTTCACTTTACTTTACTTTACTTTATTTACTTTATTTACTTTACTTTACTTTACTTTACTTAACTTTACAGAGTGGTACTTGCGCCAGGAACAGTGACTGCACGGTCGGACAGTGTGGCAGTGAAGCTGGTTGACACATTAGGTGCTGACGTTTCAGGTGCACTTAACATTGGAACTCAAGTTAAGCTGCGAGTAACATACACCTATCCCAGTGTGGCTACCACAAAGGAATATCCTGTCGGTGTTCGAACATACAATGTGATAGCGGCGGGATCGAGCTCATTCTCTACACCCAATGCGGTGCTTATCACAGCGAACGGGTAAATTTATAAAAAGAGTAACATGTAAACTATACACTCAACCAAAGTTCTAATTGGTCACTAATTGTAATAATGTTTACAATGTATGCTAGTTTCGTTTCTTCCCTACGTCAAGAGAGGTTAAGGAAAGAACTGTTTTGTATTGAAATCAATTATCTTATGTCTTTTTAATCTTTATTGATTGTTTTCTTAAATGAATTCAATACCATTTTCTTACACCGAAGGGTCAAAATTAGAACAGTCTTTAATTCAAAGGGAAGTAATTTTAAAATTGGATAATTTTACGAGGATTTATTTAAACAAACGTGCTGTTGATTAATAAGGTTTTATGTTTTTCCTACTAATGAGGGGTCCTTTTAAAACAAAACAAAAAATTAAGAGCAAATTTCTGTTTGCTTGACCTTTCTATGTGAGAAATGCATTTTTAGCAAAATTAAGGATAACTCTCGCCAAACTGTTCCAAAGTCAATTATTACAAGATAAAAGCTTAAGTTGAAGACAGTTGTTGGCATATGATCATAAATAGTGAATGCCATGTCTTTCTAATAAAAAAACGGACAAAAAATGACCAATAAGAACTTTAATTGAGTGTATTGGCAAAGTAAGTCATTGTATACGTATAGACAATGTAAGACTTTAAATAAATGAAACGGGAAAGCCAACGAACAGGATAAATATGAAAATAGTTCGGTTTGATTGTACCTGTCTAGGGGCAGTTACGAAAATGCATATTAATGCCCACGCCGCAAAGCCTGGGAACTTCTTAAAACTTCTCTCCGTACATGCAATCAGTTCTGTTACCAATAACCATATTTGAAGGGCTCAGCAAGAACGAGCCTGCACTATTTTGATATTTGTAGTGCGGAGGCTTTCGAATTTCTTGTCCATCTTTTTCTACTGATCGAAATTCGGCTAGGCGATATTAGTTGTATGGGAAGAAATTAATTACAATTCCTAATGTCTGATCATTCAAACAAATTTAAGACATTAAAACATCGATGATAGGCGAAAATTAGAAAATATATATTTATGTCCGTATATTCTACAGGTGCCGAGGAACGAGTGCAACAGCGTTAGCTTTTAAACTCACTGATTCCATGAAGTATAATGCCGCTGCATCGGCCTCTGGATCCACTGTCTATGATTCCGGTAAGCTATCATGCATTTTTGTTGGTCATGTCCATTGTGTTGACCGACCTGGGAAATTCTAAAACGTCCCTTCTATCTTTAAAAATATACTTATTCTCGTTTCACGTATATAAATGTTTATGACAATGAAGCATGCACTGCGAATTGTTTTATTATGTTACATGCACATTTCCAGTGATTGTTTAGTTATATTAATATAATAAACCAGTATTCTCTATGATTAAAATTCGAGATCATTTAATATTCTGCAACTGGCACGTACATTTTGCAACAAGAAAACCTAATATGTCTAAAAGAATATTGAAGAAACCTCGGTGTCCTCAAGTTGAAATGTCCCGCGGCTAGGGGGCAGTAATGTGCTTTTCCTTTACTGACCATAAACAGGCTTAATTAAACCAAACCTGAATTATTTCATATTTGTCTTTAACAGAGACAATGATTCATTTAAATGTGATTCTTTACAAACAAAATAAACTTTAAAAAGACGAGAAAAGAGTTAGGCTTTGGAAAGTTTACACTCTCTTATATTAAAAATAACCTTCAGTGTAATAACTTTTTCATGATCACTTGGGCTGAAGGTTATAATGGTGAGATTGGAAACCAGTCTCAAATCTCAAGCATCTGATTGGCTGAAATGGCGACCAGATTTGAGACTGGTTTCCATGCTAAGTTTTAAAACCTTGGGTACAGATCACTTGAACGCGACAGCTACTCAAAATGTATAAACATAAATTAAAACTGCATCCATTTACGTATAAAGATTCTTTCATGTGCGGTGTCCTCCGCTCAAAAAAATAAAAAAAGATTTTCTACATGCCTTAAATCCTTAAATTCAGTACTTTTTCTACAGGTCTACCAAAGTATGACTCTAGCTCAAGTAGTATCTGGAAAAAAACTTGAACAACAACAGGCTGCTACATTTGACGACATAAGGTGTTTAACAAATTTATATCCATTAATTGACCAATTTGCATAAAAACAACGGAAAAAATTGTCGCGAGTTGATAATAAACTGCAATTTGTTTATTGCCGTCAATCTGAATGTTAGGCATAAAATCTCAAGCAACAATTTTTAACTTTTTTACGATTTCGCATATATAAATGTTTATATAAATATGTTACATTCGCATATATAAATGCTTTAAGTTTCATTTTTTAAAGTTTTATAAATACCAGACAATAACTAAAATTTTGTTGCAAAAAAACCCTTATTCTAACGCACTAAATAAATTTCGAGCAATCTGATTGGTCAGATGGCGAAAATTTGCGACCGTAAAATTCCTTGTTTACTGTCGTTTGACGTTGACGTCATTTCCTGTTATGACAAACAATCCTGAATAGAAGAAGGCATTATGGCCGAAACGTCGAAACGTGGAAGAGCGTTAGAATAGGAATAACCATGCCGTAATTTTGAAGTTTGCGACGGTATACACAGATTTTAATGGTCTTAAATCATTTTAACGGCTCAGGCTGCGCCTTCGCCGTTAAAAATATTTGCGACCATTAAAATCTGTGTATACCGTCGCAAACTTCAAAATTACGGCATGGTTATTCCTATATTCTAACGCACTAAATAAATTTCGAGCAATCTGATTGGTCAGATGGCGAAAATTTGCGACCGTAAAATTCCTTGTTTACTGTCGTTTGATGTTGACGTCATTTCCTGTTATGACAAACAATCCTGAAGAAGGCATTATGGCCGAAACGTCGAAACGTGGAAGAGCGTTAGAATAGGAATAACCATGCCGTAATTTTGAAGTTTGCGACGGTATACACAGATTTTAATGGTCGTAAATATTTTTAACGGCGAAGGCGCAGCATGGTTATTCCTATAATGACACGACAATCAACCATTAAGATTGACGCTGATTACATCGACACATACATTAGCTTCGACTTTATCGGTTAAAATCTCAAGTAAAGATTGATTCCCTTAGATTTTTTTCTAATGAGGTATAAGACACGAGGTCACGATATTAATATGAGCGTATACTACTCAAAGTTTGCTAAGCACCAAGAGTATTTTGTCCGTATCTTCTGGTATATGCCAGTTATTAATTTTTATTTCTTTTATTTTTTTATTTTCATTCACTTCATTAATGACTGATAAAAATAAAGAATAAAGTAAAATGTTTTTTTTTTACAATTGTAATGTTGTTGTTTTTTAATTTGAATTTAATACTGGAGATGTAAAAAATCATTTTTTGCCAAAACAAAAACAATTATTGATGTCTGCATGCAAAAATGTCTTGTGACTTTCGCATTTATTCAATCATAAACATTCGGTCTTTCAAGTACAAGTAAAGATTAAATGCATACGAGCACAAATGTCGGGTACAAATGTCTGTTACATGTATGCAGCGTAAATTAAAAACTGAGAAATAACAGGGTCACCTCGTTTGCCCGACTGTCGTTCATGGTTATGTGTACACGGAGGACCTTCTCGGTGCAACACTTAATGATTCCTCATATTAATGCATATAAGGCAGACTTCACAATATTGCACAGTTAACTTATTGGTATGGTTTAAATTGAGCGAACGAGAAAATTTAAGGATCTTCGACAAATTACGGAATTTCAATGACGTGTTAATGTATAGATATAACTAAATTGTTTTAAAGTTTTTAGCAACAATAACTCTTTCGGTTTGGCCCATTTTCTCACTTCACAGACACATATAATGGTTTGGTTTTAAAACGTCTATTTGTGATCAAGTTCAGTGTAAATCTTAGGGAAAATAAATAGATAATAAAACTCTTAATTCGTCATATAATTTCCAAAGGGCCGAAATTTAGAATTTCTTCGGACATCGACTTTAATACCTGTCGTGCGGAAATTGCAGTCTTTACTCTCCTTTTCCAATAAATGGTGAAAACGAGAACATGCTGATCCAAATGCTCTTTCTAATTAAAAAAACAAACAAATATTCAATATAATTGACACTCGTATATCTTTCTATAAAAGAAACATAGCTTTATTACCACCACGACCTCGTTTTAACTTTCGTCATTTGAAAAGGGGAATTCAAGACTTTCACAACAGATTTGTTTTAACACCTGCTGATAAGGCTTAAGATAATGTAATTATAGAGTGGCGTATACACTATTTTAATATTCAAACTGAAGATCTTAATAGCACTAATGCTTATACACTGACTTCTTCGTCTGAGAGTGATATTGTTACTGCACATACTCTACAAATTATAAAATTTAGAATCAGTGTTGAGCCGAAACAAGACAAAGTATCTACTAAGTATTGGTTGCCTAATGTGCACAAAACACCGTACAAAGCAAGATTTATTGCAAATTCTAGTTCTTGCACAACTACTAAATTATCCGTGTTCTTAACATCTTGTCTTACAGCTATAAAAGATCATGTAATTAGGTATCGCGATAAGGCTTTTGAAACCACTTGCAAAATTTATTTTGGTCTATAAAAATTCAAATGACGTGTTAAAGAAGCTTAAATCAAGTATTTTTCAGGCGTTGTGTTTGTCTACCTATGATTTCCCTACGTCGTATACTTCTCTCCTTCATAACTTATACTTGTTTGTTGATATGAGAACCTGTTGGGGCAAGTGTGAGGTTGGTGTAACCTAGAACCTGGTTTAAACCCCCAGTGGCAATTTGTTTTGCCACTGACCGTTCCAAGACGGTAACCCCAAGGGTTCTCTATGTCCTTAATTGTTTGTGGCGCCTTATTTGAATTGACATACTTATAACAACATGCTCTTTTACCTCTTCTTTTTTCGCTGCGTGGGGAGGCTGTGTTTTGTGAGTGTGGCGATTCCTGATATGCATATTTCACTATTTCTGATAGATATAATTAAAATGCGTTCTTAGGGTACCTAAGTCATTTAAATATATCAGAATGAAAAAGTACCTGTTCAGATTTTAACTCCAATATTTAGGAATTCTGATTTTCCGTTAAAATACGTCTTTATTTTTCATGCAGGTGTGTTCGAGCTGGTCATGTTTGATGGAGTATCTCCCAAGAATCTTTACATAAGAGTGCATTACGAGGCTGTGTGTCTCGATCTCGCTGAGAAAAGATGTGCCGATCAACAGGTAAGGGAATTATCGAGGCTTTGACTTCAGTCTTTGGTCTTAAATATCTGTATGTTTACCCACGATGAGCTCAACAGCAGGTTAGTGCAAATTTAAGTTCTGTTCCTAAATGATTTTGTTTTGACGTTCGCTAAATGGCAGATACAAGAAAATACTTAGTTTTCCGTAGTGCCAATATGATTTGAGACAATCAGTTTAAGACAAAATCTGATTATTGTCTAGATATATATTACACGACAAAATGTGAATTTTCTGTTGATCTTTAGAGGTTCGATTAACAGGTTAATAAATAACGCTTAGCATCTTCTAATTAGGGGGCACATTACACAAGCGAAAGAAATCAATAATCTAAAGAATTGCATTGACAATTTATGGCAGGATAGCATGATCAGCAGGTATCAAATAACGTAGAGTAATATCTTGGTTACAACTTCCAGAAAAGCAAACAGACTGCGACATAAACTTCCAGTTAGAGTTGCATGTTGGGCATGATTATCCAAACTCTAAAATTTACAATATTTAAATAATTATCATATTATATTCATAATATACATATTTCACTTTTTATCACAAATTTTAGTGGCACCCAACACATTTTCAATAAGAAGATTTATGTAAAAAAGCGCGTTTTTTCTGTAATATTTGTTTAATTTAGCAGAAGTTCGTAAGGGTATATTTTCTTGACCGAATATTAAAATATGGTTATTATCCACATTGGGCAAATCGTCAACCACTAATTCAAGTCGTAACAAAACCTTTGACTGAATTCATGGTTTACACAATAGACACCACAAACATTTAACGAAAATGAGAACCCAATGGGTGACCGCCTTGGAACGTTCAGTGAGAAAACAAATTGCCACTTGGGTTTTAAACCAGGTTATATGATGCACCAACCTCGCACTTGTCCCAAAGGGTTCTTATATGAACAAACACGTACAAGTTGTGAGGTGATATAACACCAACCCACCCGTCAACTCGACAATTCTGCATGCAAAAGCGCACAGATGTATAAAATATAAGAGGCAAAATGTTGAGTCCGCAATGACCTTAACGAGACTTGAGTCACTAAAAGACAAATCAATAAGATCACGATGGCCTAAAGTGCAAAGATAGCTTTTCCTTGTATAAAAGCGAAAAACATAGTGTGCTTGTTTATTAGTAATTCCAATCGTTTATTTTTAGCAATATTGCACAGACAATATGTTTAGTAGAAGAAAAAGAAGTGCTGACGACATTCCTGTTCTGAACGGAACTTTAGAGTTCATGATACCACTCAGGGTTGGCAGCGATGCAACCAGTTCCGAAACAAACGGTACGCATTTTCCTCCTAAAATTATGTAGGGTGCACTAAAACATTAGCAATTAAATGAAAGCGTAGCAACATAACGACAAAATTAAAAAGATGTGTAGAAATTGAAAATCTATAAAGTCAAATAACACCAAAATTTCATTTCATAACTGGATTTTCACAAGACATTTTAATGCAATGGATAATGCATTTGTAAAAAAAAAACACAACTGAGTTCCGATTTGCAGTTTTGCTGGGATGAATTTACCATTTACAACTTCGGTTCTTGATGATTGTGTATCTGTTGCCTCAACACCACGGAAATATAGACAGAGTTTTAGGCATTATTAGCTTCTTGATTAACGGCTGCTAAAACATATACCATCTCGTAAACCAAATATTAATATTTGTATTTTTCAGGTTCAAGCGAGCGCGGTTGTCCTACATGCGTGGTACCAGACATGTACTGGATCGTTTCGCTGGTTCTCGGACTTTTATTACTCGTCGTATTGGCGATTTGTGCCGCACTTGTTATCCACATACAACGGGATAGGAATCTCAATAAGAAAACTGTGCAGCACGGGCGGCATAATCCTAGCTACTCTTAACTTTCCTATTATTGTTTAATATCTTATGCACCCTTATAACCTTGTAAAATTAGTCTAAGTATAATATCAGAACAATAAATTCAAAAGAAAATTATAAGAGAATTTAAACGACGTTTTACAAAAGACAGAAGATCTTAAGTATCTTAAATTGTGGTTATTTCAGAAATCACACAATCCATATGTCTCCTTGACAAGGTGTGTAAAAAAATTTCCGTTTTATGCTTCTTATTAATCGAGCCAAAGAGGCAAGAGGTAACAGGATACTTAACCCCAGGAACGTGTGTGACATAGATGTCTCTCTCTCTATGTGTCTATATTACACTCTAAAGACTTTTTCAGTCAATATGATTTCAAAAAGTATGTTACATTGTTTACTGTATACCAAATATCCAAGAATAAGATTGACAAAATATGTGAGAATTGTGGCTGTATACTACAGGAAATCGGGATGAACGATCGATATATTCTTTTTAAGTTAGTCATTCTAGGTCAAGCATATCATTTTGAACGAGGAGGTGTTTTAAGCCTCTGGTCGCCATATAATTGGTCATTAGTTGAAGAATTTTTGCGCGAGATTATCGTTCGAAATCGAAAACAGAACCGCCCTCAAAAAATATTGCAAGAAAAGATTGTATGCCCTTGGCAACTGATGAAGAAAAAACAGTGATATATCCTCGGGCTTGAACCATTTTAACATAACTATATTAAAATGTGTGCAATTATTTTCTAATATTTTTTCCATTAAAATCAATAGCGTAACGAACATCTTTAATTACATTACACCATTGTTGTTCATTTCGGACATGAAAACAGCGTATAAGCCTGAAGGCATGAGAAACACTTACCTAAGTTGGTTTTCATCGGGCTGGGATACCCATTTTAAACACAAAATATTTGTCCACATTAAAAATTTAATACTGTAAGCTTTTTGAGTCATATTTGAAAAAAAAAACGGATAAACAACTGAATGAGGAAACACCGCATCAAATTTGACTTAGGAATTTTTAAAATTAAAAAGAATCATTTAAAACAGACATGAATGTTCTACTTTTCTTGTTATATAAATATTAACAATTTAGAGTAAATACGTTGAACATTTAAATCAACCAGTATCGGATCTGGTGATTATTACATGGTAAGATACCAGGCATTTTATCAATGACAAATGTTGGATTGTTATCAAGATAGATAAATAACGTTGAATAAATAATGTTCATACCTGGTGTATATACAGTATAATGTGTACGTTTGGACCTTCTAGAAATATCAATTAAACGACTTCCAAAATAAATATAATATGTAAATATATAATTTAAAACCTGTAGACTTCACAGTTATTGTGTGTGGTTAACTTGGTGCTCAGAACACTTTAAGTAGTATAACATAAAGAAATTTACCTCGCCGAAGTAGATGCTATTCTCGATCTTATTTGAGGAAGATTTCATGGAAAAAATGCAAGAGTGCAATGTATCGACTTTTTGTAAAATAATAAGTAAAGTTATAGGTAAAATTGTAAAATACAATAACAGTATGCATAATTAAATTTTAATGTTCAACACGAATGTGAATATCGTTATTATCAGTATAATGTAAGAGAAACAAACTCAATTGTTATTCTTTTACCTTTAAAACAGAAAAATTTTGTAGAACAAAATCTAAAATACTTTTATCAGTTACACTTTCTTTTTAGTATTGCATTGATCATGTACATTTGTTCTTCTTATGCCTTTTATGGATTTTTCAATTAGATTATTGATCTTAACTCTTTATAGAAGGTAACTCCAACCCACACCATTAGAATCAATCGGACCAAGATCTGTCAGAGGAGACAGCACGCTCGACTGTTATATTCATTTGAAATAAATACAGTTTGAAGATTAAAGAACAACATATGGCCAAACATGCATGTGCAAAACAGGGATAATAAAAAAAGAAAATTGATTTCAAATAACAGAAATAATTGTTTAATTTAACAAAAACATAGAACCAAAAAGGGGAATAACCATGAAATATTTTAGAAGTGTTTGAGAACATGTTAGAAATGAAACTTCAGATTCAAACACTGAAATAATGTTACAGAATACAAACTTTAATGCAAACTCTAAGTGAAAACGTTGCATAACTTTAAGTTGTATGTCTTGGCAAATATGTATAAATTATGATGGTGAAAATGAATTTCAAGTCTGAAAAAATAGTGAAATACGCATATCAGGAATCGCAACACTCACAAAACACAGCCTCTCCACGCAGCGAAAAAGAAGAGAGGAAAAGAGAGCAAGGGTTTATAAGTGTAACCCAGGCAATATTTTATGCGAGCGTGCGTTTTACATAAATGTTTGTGATCGTCTACTCACCGTGTATGTGGTTTGTTCTTAAACCCAGCCCTGGTCTACATCAGTATGTCATATTCAAATAAGACACTACAAACAACGAAAATGAGAACCCTTGGGGTAACCGCCTTGGAACGGTCAGTGGCACTGGGGATTTAAACCAGGTTCTAGGCTGCACCAACCTCCCACTTGCCGCAACAGGTTCTTATATCAATACACAAGTACAAGTTGTCTTGGTGAAATAACTCCAATCCACCCATCAGCTCAACAATTTTGCATGTAAAAGCACACAAACATATAAAACATAAGAAGCTTATAGCATTTCAAAGCCAAAGAGGTAGATACTCAATGAGCTTACCGAGACCAGAGCTCCTGGAGACAAATCAGTAAGAACACGATGACAGTGATAAAAGAAACAAATCTAGCCTCTAGGCTCTTTGAAGTTGATATTGTATTAGTTCAAAAGTTATGGTCTAAATGCATGAAAACTTTATCACAAAAATCTAAGTGATGAATATTTTCCAAGATTCAAGTTGATATGTCAAGTAGTCCAAAGTTATAGACTAAGTGCATATTTTGGTTAATGCAAAATCAAAGTGTAAAAGTGTAAAACATATTTCTGATAGAGTTATGGGCTTTGTTGATAATGGTGTTGGTTTTGATGGTAAACATATATTTCAGTTTCAATGTCTCAAGTAGTTTCAAAGTTCTTTGTCAATTGCATATGTTGGTTAACACATCTAAGGGGGCATAACTTGAACTAGAATGTGTCCTCGGACACTGATGCTCCACACTGCTACAAAAACATTCGTAACAAAGGGCTGTTATTCTGTTAAAAATGGTCGCAGAAATCTGTTCTTTACAATCATCTACACATCCTGCTTGATCATCTGTGCAAGTTTGAAAGAAATCCTACAGATTTCATACAGAAATCCTACGTACAGATGTACGGACGAGTGCAACAATTAATGCCTCCCACTTCGTGGGGCATCAACATGTTGGTAGCAGAGTTATAGGTCTTGTTGGTGATGAAATAGATTTTGATGGAGAATATATATTCTAAGCTTCAAGTTGATATCGTTAATAGTTTTAAGGACCATTTACTTCGAAAACACAAAAACCAAACTGATTAGAATAATCTCCTGAGTCGTAAAAACGTGCTTTTATCAACAACCTCTCGAACCAATCAGATTGTCACAAAATCGCAGAGGTATATGATGATCGCCGAAATCTCGAAGCGTTCAGAACGTTACAGTGTATATTGCATCCAGGTAAACAGTGTTTTAAACCATGGAAAGTTTTGACACCCCGCCTAAGACATATTTTACTGAAGATAATGTGTGTTTTATTAAGTAGTGGATTAATTACCACTGAAATGACATCTTCAGATCATTTTGCGACCCTTGCCGATAGTGTTACGAATCATGCTTCCTGTGTTGACTTAATTTAAAAATAGTTATAAGAGTAAATCACTTAAACTCATATATGGCAATTGCGGGCCGTCATCAGATCTAACATTTTGTTAAAATTTACTTTCATGAGATTACAAAAATTTGAGTGAATAAGGGGCATACCTTGAAAAGTAGTTGTAGCATAGTTATGGATCTTGTTGGTTATGCCATAGATTTTGTCGATGAATATAATATATTACGAGTTTCAATGTGATATCACGTGTAATTTCAAAGTTAAGGACAAGAGCATATTTTGTTTAAAGGACGCTCACGCCGATGTCTGTGTGAGTAGCTCCCATATTCTTGAATAGACGAGCTAAAATTTGTTTGATTTTCTAGTTGTCAATTCATAAACCGCGCGTTTATTTTAACATTTCATTAGTCAAAATCTAGTTCAGCCAACGCCGATAATAGAAATATGATACATTTAAACCGAACATGCCTTGTAGATAGCATTTTAAAATTATGCAAAACTGAAGTGGGTCATGATCATATCCCGGTTGGAATGGCGGACATTACGACGTGCTCTGTTTCTTGTAATTTTCTTTCATTTTGTGAGGACCACGATGAACTTATTTGCGAGAATTGTAACAAGTTTGAACACAGGTTAGTCTAATCTCATTGTTTCAGGTTTGATTGTATAGAAACATAGATTTAATTTCAACCATTACAGTGGTTATGCCCGACAGTCTAACTATTGAACGTGAAGGTAGGCCTTGATCAGGATTCGAACCTCGGATTTCGTGTTATCGTGTCTTTTCTCTACCCAGGCCATCAGAAATGGATATTTCTTGAACCCATACAGATCAACTGATACGGATCAACTACCCCAGTCTTATAGTTCCAGCTGTTAGCCGGAAAATGGGTAAAAATGTGTAGGCGTCTACTCGGATTTCCGGCTTAACCGATAGAGCTATCTGGTCAGCCAGATATTGTCTCTGCTACATTCCTCCATTCTCAATGACTCCCTGCTACGTATAACTAGACAGTCACGTGATATTATGTTCAATTCTCTTTCACGTAAACGGAAGGTAGGAGCATAACATTCTTGACAAATTTCCTTGTACCTAATTTACACGTACAGGTTTTACCATGTGTTAAAGGTCGTCTTTTTAACAGTTTAAAGTTTTTTAAGTCTAATTATGGGGAGACAAACATTGCAAATGCGAAATCTGGCTCAAATTTCAAAACTGAATTTAAGGGAAAATACTCATTGCCACCTAAATTTTAGTGAAGAAAAGTATTTATCTAAAGATGTACTAATGTTTGCACGCTCAGTTCAGTCCAAATCATGTTCTTATTACCAAACACATATTTAAACAAAAGAAAACCCGTTTGCATGAGAACTCTGAACTTCATGGACAATATACCAAAACAACATATACCTGAAATATATTTTATTTGTGAAAAGTTTTTATTGGACTGCATTTTGCCGTTAGAGAGAATTGTTTATTCCCGTTTTTGATGAAGCTGCAAAGTCAAATGTGGACGGCCCGTAAGAATTCCGCAATATGTTCTCCAAACAGTCTGTAAGTTTTCAGTTAAATAATGATAATATTCTTTCAGGCTTTGTAAACATGTTGTGGATATTGATACAGCATCGAAGGGAGTCAAACAACTGTTGGAGTTTAAAACTATAGAAAAAAGCTGGCTCAATCTAAAAGATGATCTTAAAAAGCTGAAGAAAGCAAGAGAAGATGACAAAACGAGAATTGGTGAAGAAAAGCGAACTATTAAACAAACCATGCAAACAACGATTCAGAACATGAAAGCAACACTAGAAACTTTGGAACGCAGCTGCAATACGACTGTTGATAGAAAAGCCACGGAATTTGAGTCCTCTATTTCAGCAGACATCGCCGTCCTTGAGAAGACGTTGAAAGATGTTGATTGCACAATACAAAAGCTTCATGGTGATGAACAACCTGCTTTCGTTGCAATGAAAAGAAACAGACAGGTTATGTACAATGCTAAAACGACTGCCGTTAAGGTACACCAGCATGTACGAAATGAAACAATCTCGTTAGATCTTAACCCAGCCATAGCAGCTGTACTGAATCAGAAAACATTTGGCGATCTGGTTTACAGTAATCCAAATCTACCACCTAAACCTAAACTATTTCATGAAGAGTGTAAATACACCAGCCGTATACAAGGTGATTACATCGTTAACACTGAAGAGGACAAAGCATGTCACATTCTAGATTCATGCGTGATGCCGGACGGTAGCATGGTTCTAACCGAAATCCTTAACAGTAAGCTCATTCATATTGACAAAGGATTCAATGTTCAATGTTCCTTTGAAATACCCGGCAAGCCATGGGGAATATGCACCATGGGTCATACAAATCTTGCTGTTACACTGATTGGTAAAAATGCTGTACAGATTGTTTCTTTAAAGAAGAACATTTTTATGCTGGAACATACGTTTCAAGTGGACATTCCATGTCGGGGAATATGTTTTACAAATGGTAAACTATACGTGTGCTGCGGAGGTGGGTCGGAACATTGGAAATCATTATTTGAGGGGCCTGGTGTGGTTAAAGTTTTTACTGTGGAAGGAATCTGTTTGAACACGTATGAAATGGACAACAACAAAAGGCAAATATTCGGACGTCCAAGGGACATTTTGTACGATACAGAAGACAGCTTGTTCTATATAACAGATGAAGTTAAAGGAGTCATTACTCTTGACAAAGCGGGTAAACTTGTAACAAATTTCAAAAACGAAAACCTAATTAAAGCGCGAGGAATAGCTTTCGACAGCCGAGGCCAAATTTTTGTTGGTTGTATGAAGTCAAAAGAAGTGCTTCTGTTTAGGAAAGACGGGACACTGATTAATATCCCAGTTCCAAGGCACTTAAATATCCACTCTGTGCGGTCCCTCTGCTTCCTGGCTGACGGAGACAGGCTATTGATCACAAGCGAAAGTAACCGTGTCGGTGTGTTCAACTTAACAAGAGAAATAAAAACCTAAATCGTGCGTTATCCACTTGAATAACACAAATAATGACAGAAAGGTTAGAGGTTCTTTATCAGTAGTTGTACGAACAGAAATAGAACTAACATGAATTATGTACAATATATGCGCACCGGCAAGCTTCAGTTATCTTGTGTCCCAAAAATGTTAATTTTCAACCGGCATGCATTGATAATTTTATGCAGAGATTTTGCAAGCCTTTAACATAAAGCACAACTGATAAGTGGGAAGAGAACATGAAATTTTATATTAAAAAATAATATTGTGAGAAAATGTTAGTTTGAGTAGAAGGCCGAAGAAATAACTGTGAAGCTGGTTAATAATTGTTTTTATTTTACACGCTCAAAAGTAGCAAGTATTTTTTGACGAAAACAAAATTTCCGCAAAAGACTGGTACGATGCAATTCAGGTAAAATTGCGAAAAAATTATGTTATTCGTAAGAATGTGATATAATGATGTTATCAGTGCAAGACATTCCTTAAATGAACACTTGTATGTTTTTGTTTGAATTTAGATATAAAAATTTCTTAGCAAATTGTCTATAGCGTGATTTAGTGCGAAAAAAGCAAAGTCCATTTTGGTTATTAAAATGTGTGAATGACAATTTAGTTTCGTTACTTATAATATTAGAAGCACGTTTTGGGCTGGCGTAAAACCTCGATTGTTTTTTTCTGAGGAATGAAGTCCTGACATATCGTATTTCACCGATGTAGAATGTGTTATTATCATAATACAACAGCATCCCAATTTAAAAGTGAGGAAATAAAGAATAGCAGCAACAAACTGCAATCGAAAAAAAACGTGAATTGAATATATATTTTTTAATTTATTACCTATTCACTTCAAGAAAATGAGTGTGGATACAAACTATTAACTGACCAAAATTTGTTTCACATCTTATTTAGTACATACCTTAGATTTATCTGTATGAATGTCTCCCAGGATTAAGGTGGTATCATTTGTCACAATATTCTGTTAAAGTAGGGGGGAGTGTGGTGACCTATTTTCATAAAATCCATGTTATTTAATAATTATAAATCTTCTTATTACTTCAGATATCAATTATATGGCATATAAATGTTACAGGTCAATCAGGAATTATAAAAAATTAGAAATATGAAACAATTTCTCTCACTGAGTGTAGCCTTATTGCCGGGAGTCCAAACTTCCAAATTATCCACCATAGTATTAAACTACAGTCACAGGAAGGTTATCTATATCAAGGGTAACAATGTCTTAGAATCTAGTTCGGTAAACTTTACTAGAACAATAGTTATAAACAATGCAAACATGAATGTCAAATTTTCCTTTTGTAGTCACTGGGAGAAACATATTTTGCTATTGTTCTAGTACAGTTTATTGAACTAAATTCTAAGACATTGTTAACCTTGATATAGACAACCTTCCTGTGACTGTAGTTTAATACTATGGTGGATAATTTGGAAGTTTGGACTCCCGGCAATAAGGCTACACTCAGTGAGAGAAATTGTTTTATATTTCTAATTTTTTTTTAATTCCTGATTGACCTGTAACATTTATATGCCCTATAATTGATATCTGAAGTAATAAGAAGATTTATAATTATTAAATAACATAAATTTTATGAAAATAGGTCACAACACTCCCCCCTACTTTAACAGTATATTGTGACAAATGATATCCCCTTAAAATTTATCTTAAAAACGCAGTGTTAATTCTGTAGTGTTTCGTGATAAAATAATTAGTATAAACTGTTATCAATGTTACAAAACTGAGATTTGAAACCAGTCTCAAATCTCAAGCATCTGATTGGCTGAAATGGAGACTGGTCGCTTTTTCAGCCAATCAGATGCTTGAGATTTGAGACTGATTTCCATTCTCAGTTTTATAATCTCTGCTACTAGACAAAAAGTAACCAAGATGACAATCTGCCTGATAATCACTTGTCACAATGAAAACCCCAACACGGAAGAAATCCTTGTTTGTGTCATGGTTCTTATACCTGTTAATCTGTTAATTTTAGGTTGAAAATTCTGTAAAATAAGGATGAGATCTCAACATTAGTTGCAAATTTATGCTCTAGAAACTATACATTTGCACAATTTTTAACCTTTAAACTCTCAAGTCTAACCTTGACTTTTAAAGAAGGATCACGGCTCTTGGATATGACACTGTGTTTCAGTGAGGGGAACATTCTCCTCTTAATGTACGCTGAAGTATCTTATTCGTTTTCTGATCTATATACATTGGAATCTTTATTTTTGGCACAATTTGATCTTTTAATCCTAAGTATGACCTTGACCTTGGAGCCTAACTCTTGTGGCAGCAGCATCAAGTTTCAAAGCTCTTACCGATGGTAATGTGACTTTAACAAAAAAAACTTAATGAAAATTCTAAGTGAAAAAGGGCATAACTATGACAAAAATAGTCATGTTTCGGGAGTTATGAAAGGTGTCCTGATAACTGAAACTGTGGTGTCAGACAATTATGTTAAGTTCTTCCTTGAATGGATATCGAGAAAAAGACGACTAAAACAAAACTGTATGAAACTAGATGAATATTCAAACTTGTTGAACTTGTCTCGCTCTCTGGTGCTACGTTGGAATAAAAGTGCAAGTACAAAAAAGGGGCATAACCTCATCAAATGTGACCTTGACCTTAAAAATGAATCATCATATCGAGCAAGTTGTCATAAGCAATATAATTTTGAAGTTTGATGAAGAAATATTAAGAAATGGCAAAGTAATAGCTAACGTTAAGTTTTTGTGACGACGGAAGGATGGACCGATGGACGGACAGACAAAGTGATCCCTCTGTATAGCCTTTTCTTAGAAAAGACAACACAAAAAGTATGATGCATTTTTCAATTCATATTTAATTTATTACTTCTTCAGAAATAAATAAACATTTTCATATGACATATGACTATTAACATCTTGAATTAAAAATTAAATATTGCACAGTAATCACATAATGTGGAGGAATAAATCTGATGCTAATTCTTACTGAACCCTTTACTCCATGGGATATGGCTGAATGGGTCAGAAATAACCAAATGAATGTAAAAGCTAACAGAGTAGATCGTGATCAGACTTCATGAATGTGCCAACTGATCTGGATCTTCACAGTTTGTCTCTGTGATGTTGTATATTTGAGTAAAGTGTTAAAATGAAGATTTACAATGAATATAAATCAATGTTTTGGCATCGACTGAACAAACAAAATAATATCCAGATTTACACAAGTGCCTAATAGTCTTCTTGTTTGTACTAAACAATACGTTCAAGACATTGCAAAATATTTAAACAGTAAATAGTTAAGCTACATCTGTCATTTTTTTTGCGAATTTCATGATTTGTTCACTTTCAGCTGAATTTTACAAAAAATGGTAACATACTAAGGCGTGGACAATATAAATCTGCCATCTATTTTCAATTAAACTACTCTTTAAACATGAAACATATTATATTATTATACCTCACGTGATTAGTTTACTATATAGCGTAATGTGACGTCACATGCTGACAATCCGTAATGTTACCCTCTTGACATTACCTATACGCCCGCTTGACATTACGAATCGGCCCTCGCGTGCGTTGAATACCGGGACCCGAGTTTTAGTCATTCAATTTAATGTTTTATTGATTAAATTGACTTTTTATTTTGTGTTAATATCATTGTTGAATAAATTTGTAAAAGTTTCCGAATTATTTTGTTCGGTATAATAAAATAAATATCACATCCTTCAGTGGGTGATAGAACGTTATGTTCACCCTTGACAGGTAATGTCAACCTCGGCTAACGCCTCGGTTGACATTACCTGTCTCGGGTGAACATTCCGTTCTATCACCCACTGAAGGATGTGATATTTATATATTACTGCTGACTACACACAGCCACATTGTGCTGCACCATGGGAAAACAAGGCTTTTCAACCTGCAACTAGTATAGATTCTGTGCCCAATGTTATAAAACGGAGCATGGAAACCAGTCTCAAATCTCAAGCATCAAATTGGCTGAAATGGAGACCAGTCTCCATTTCAGCTAATCAGATGCTTGAGATTTGAACCAGGTCTTCATTCACAGTTTTATAACATGGAGAAGGTCACATAGGTTATAAGTGCCCTGCTGTCACGGTGTATCACATATTGGAGTAGCCTGGTTCCACTTGTTGTTTTTCTTGTCACCAAAAACATGAATCCTTGGCTGACATCTTCTAAAAGCATGAAATATTCTAAGCACGTTGACTATCAGTACACATATAAATCTGGATATTGTATATCAAAAACATTGGTTGGTTTATCCACTGAACGTGTCAATGTGCTTGGACTCTCAGATCCGCTGGAAACCATTGACAAAATCTCATTCAACTTCATGTGGAAATGATTTGACTGAAAAATTAAAGAATAATAATTTATACAATAATATACAATTCAAATAAATAGCAAGTATGTATCGTATGAAAACAGTGTAATGAAGTAACAACTCAAAGCAAATATATATATTCTTAGAAATAGATGAACTATTAGACAAAATAAAAATTGCACAATACTGACATTAATGTCTTTTTTCATTTTAAAGCTTCACGATTATTTAAATGTGGGAACAATTAACTGACATGTTTTTCATTCTACTGAAAATATTTAGTGAAATGAAACATGTTAAGATTGACATTTGTAGAAATATACATTAATTAATATCAAAAGCATACTTTAGCCTCTGATTTGGCAACAATTTCTTCAAATGGTGCAGTACGGAATGTCTGAACAATCTCAATTCGCCTTTTCTCCTCCTCTTCTCTGCTCACTGAGATATCCTCCGCTGAAAACAATACAAACTGTGTTACTGAAGAAAATGATAAGAACTAAAATGACTTTATAATAATAAATACTCAACAAATTCTAGAAATTCAACTTTGACTAGATTTGACTGTCTTTTCCAATTTATTTGGCTTTGCCTGATATGCCTATTTAAATTTTTTAACATGAAAATAGCATTGCTCTGATCCGAGTCTTTATTTTGATAAAAAAACAACTGGAAACTTAAATCCACAGTGACTGCAAAAGTTGAAACCAGAACATGAACAATAATTCTTCATTTGATTGGACCTTATCAAGGAATAATCAGTATCATGATGATTATATGTTATCACGGTTACAAGTGATGTATATATTTGGCTATTATATGAAATCTGACACCATTCAACCAAAACTAAATAAGTGTTATTTATTATACTGTATAGCAAACCTGTTTTTTAAGGTGTTACTGAATAAGAATAAACTAAGCAAATTTAAAAGTTATTGACTTGCCATTTAATGAAATCAACAGTGCCACACATACTTACTGCTCACCTTGATTGTGAGATTTGTTTAGTCTTTTTGTATAAAACAATGAGATATTAGTAAAAGTGTGTATGACCTTGAACTTCCTGGGCGCTTAAATAATTGACAAAGAAATAATAAACATGATTCCTTTTTTTATAATAAATTTGAAGTGTTAAATGTTTTCAGATACATGGATGTTGTTTGCCAACATTGTGCCACCTACAGGCCACAATATGCCGAAAATATTGCAAGCCAGAAACAAGGGTGAATGTAACTAGCCAATAGTGATAGAAAGTGGATTTTTTAATTAAAGCGATAATTCAAACTATTTTTTACAGTCTTACTTTAAAGTTTCACTAGAATTATCAATGAAAGTGATTAAATACCCCCACATGTGTGCTTGATACTTGAACTGGGACTGCTTCGAATCAATGGCATAATGTGCCCCACTTTCAATCCAAAGTTTTATCACAATATCTCATTCCTTCTAAATTTATTTAGCAGAAACGGTTTGAATATGTTAGTAACAGTGACCTTTACTTAACTTTTATCTAACAACTGTGTGCCAAAAATTTTTTATATATGTGAAGCTATTCATGAGAAATTGCCAGAAACCATTTTTTCTATTTTTAGTAACAGTGACCTTGACACCATCAGGCCCAATTTCAATACCAAGTTTCGTCTTCACAAACAAAGTTATTGAGCATATACAGTTTTTTCTATTTTTAGTAACAGTGACCTTGACCCCACAGGCCTTACTTTGAATCCCAAAAGTCATCTTCACAAAAACCATCAATTCACCAAATTTCATTTAAGAATCTCATTCCAAGCTATAGTTACTGAGTGGAAATGCAGTTTTGAAGTTTAAATAACAGTGACCTTGACCTTTAACCCACAGGCCCCAAAGTCAAACCAAACCTGTACCTTGTTATGTTACATCTGTGTCCAAAAAATAATTAAATCTATTAAGTATTTCAAGAGTTATCGCCCAGAAACAAGTTTTCTATTTTAAGTAACAGTGACCTTGACATTGACCCCACAGACCCCAAAGTCGAACTCGACCTGTATCTTCTGATGTTACATCTATTTACCAAAAAAGGATTTAATCTGTGAAGTGTTTCATGAGTTATCATCCGGAAACCATTCTTCACAGTAGCCACATACACAGCAAGTTTCGTCACAATATCTCATTCCTTTTAAATTTATTGAGCAGAAACGGTTTGAATATGTTAGTAACAGTGACAATTACTTAACTTTTATCTAAAAACTGTGTGCCAAAAATTGTTTATATATGTGAAGCTTTTCATGAGAAATCATCCAGAAACCGTTTTTTCTATTTTTTAGTAATAGTGAACAGTGACCTTGACACCATCAGGCCCAATTTCAATACCAAGTTTCGTCTTCACAGACGCTACCTATACAGCAATTTTAATCACAATATCTCATTCCGAACCAAAGTTATTAAGCATATACAGTTTTTTTCTATTTTTAGTAACAGTGACCTTGTCCCCACAGGTCTTACTTTGAATACCAAAAATTCATCTTCACAAAAACAACCAATACTCCAAATTTCATTTAAGAATCTCATTCCAAGCTATAGTTACTGAGTGAAATGAAGTTTTGAAGTTTAAATAACAGTGACCTTGACCTTGAACACACAGGCCCAAAAGTCAAACCTAACCTGTATCTTGTTATGTTACATCTGTGTTCCAAAAAATAATTAAATCTATGAAGTATTTCATGAGTTATTGTCAAGAAACAATTTTTCTATTTTAAGTAACAGTGACCTTGACATTGACCCCACATGCCCTAAAGTCGAACTCGACCTGTATCTTCTGATGTTACATCTATTTACAAAAAAGGATTTAATCTGTGAAGTGTTTCATGAGTAATCATCCGGAAACCATTTTTCTATTTCAAGTAATACTGACCTTGACATTGACCCCACCAACCCCAAAGTCGAACTTGACCTGTATCTTCTGATGTTACACCTGTGTATCAAACATTTTTAAAATATTTGATGCCTTTCAGGAGTTATTGTCCGGTAAGCATTTTTCTATTTTTAGTAACAGTGACCTTGACACTGACCTTACCAGCCCCTAAATCGAACTTGACCTTTATCTTATGACGATATACCTGTGCACCAAAAATTATTTAATTCTGTCAAGCTTTTCATGAGTTATCATCCGGAAACGAAGAATCCGACCGACCGACAGACCGACCGACAAGCTCACTCCTATATACCCCCTGAAACTTCGTTTGTAGAATAAATGGCAAGCAGAAAAGATCCAGGTAAGAAGCGGTCAACAATTAAATTTAAGTTCAAGCTCCACACATACCCAGTATTTTCTTCAAAGACTCCACAGTGACTTCTTCATCAGCTCTCTTCTGTAGAAACAAAATAGAACAAAATCAACACTATTCCTAATTTAGTATTTATATTTGTGCTCAAGAATTGATGATGTCTCTGGTCACCATCCAAAATGGCTGCCTCCAATAACATTAAAAAAACAACTTCAGATGGCTATAGTTTAGCTATTTATGGTCCAATTTTCAAAATTCTTTGCCTGATGTGAAGAAAATTTGTAGATTTTTGCAATTATGTATATTTCAAATTTTCCAGCATTCCCCTTGAAGTTTCTTTGTAAAACACTAAGTGCAAAAAGGTGCATTACAGAAGGAAATACCTAAGGAAGAGTATTAGGACATACAGGTGTTAAGTACTGAGGACTGAAAATCATATGTGCAACATTTGGTACATAGAGTCTGAAAAACATCAAAAAAACTTCAGTTAAGGTATTTGTTGATGGCCAGACAGTCGAAAATCATCAAGGTTGCATTGACTGCAATCTCAGATTCTGGCTAAAACACAAACATGATGCTATTCTGTTCTAGTGACAGATCATGTTCAACAAAACTATCATGATGATGATGCTGATGATTATGACTATAATGATCATAATGACCATGAAAACAAAGATAAGCAATGACAACAATGATGATGATGATGATGATGTTTTACACAGCGGTGACCTACCCTTAATGCCACCGGTGATCCCTCGGCACTTTCGAACTCGAGATTGATCGAGTTAATATCACTCATACTTCTGGAAGTATCTTGCTCTGTATACCCTTAAAAACAGAACAGAACAATGTTCATAAGTTCATAAGTCTATTATACTTATATAGACCATCAACTGCATCTATGGTGAATTCAAGACATTTATGAAATCTAATGCCAATAGCTTCTTAGAGTACGCAAACTATTTAGAACTTTAAGTTTTCTTTCACTATTGTTTTTAACTGCATTCAAATGCATAAATGTAAACCTGATTATTTTGGCTGTCCCGCTTTTTTGACCACATATTTTCTTTGCAGGAGGGGGCATTTTTATACGAATCAACATCTAGTTAACAACCAATAATCTAACAATTAGATCAAAACATCCACTCCAACAAAAAACCTTTGGATGCATTAAATATATCAGCAACTACCTTATCAAATCAGAGCAAATCATCCACTTAACAAATGTGAAAAGTTTTCATAGTTTTCATGTTAACTGTCAAATTACTAAATATGAAATGTGAGAGGACCAAAGCCTCATTTATTAACTACCAGAAAACAGTAAAAAACAAAAACAGAAATGGTAGCATCCCTACTTGAAAAGAAATGGCATCTTTTTATAAATGAAATATTAATCATTAAGCCTTTCCTCCTTATACATGACATCTTGGTCGTGCGAACAGTGTAGATCCAGATCAGCTGGCACATCCATGCCTGATCTGGATCACACTGGTTGCACACACATAAAAAGGCGTAAATATGGAGTAAAGGGATTAAAATGGCATGAAAATACATGAAGACATTCTACATCATAGTATATAGTAATGAAAAGCAAATCCATTAGCAGTAAAAAAAACATCCTAGCATACCAAATGGTTTCTGTGTGAATGGAGTAGAGAGCTTGGACAGGTCTATCCCTTCATTTGCCAGCAGTTCAGATATTATCTCCACCTGGAACAACCATTTGTCCTTCAACGTTTCAGTCTGGGGGTAACTGCAAATAAACACAATCACTCACAAAACTGCACTTTGATTCTTTCAACTTCCAAGAACATAAACACGTCTATGTTATCATCTCTTTCAACCGTTCTCTATTGTCTATGCCTTTATCAACATCTTTCTTTTGAACATCAATTTAATTTATTTGAAAATCAGGAGAATGATGGAAAGCAGAAAACAAAGGACAGACCCTCAGCTACTTCTAATGAAGAGAATAAATTGTTGTAAGTGTCCAGTGACAGTTGTGCAAGTGTTTTATTTTGATGCAGAAAGGTAGGTGGTCACATTTTACTATCCCTTTCCTCAATAGATAGGCCTTTATTGCGAGGATGAACAGTCCATGCCGTCTGATCAGATTCTAAACTGTTTGCTTTTTGATTAAATCGGTTATTTCTGACCAAAATGAAACCAGTGCAGATCCTTATCAGATGGCACAGATGTGCCAGCTGATCTGAATCTACACTGTTTGCACATGCATAAAAATGCATATTTAAGGAGGAAAGGGCTATACAACTTGGAACATATTTTTCCAAGTTGTACTGAAATCTCTTTGAGTTACAATGAAAATTCTGATGTTGATCAAAACTGGCTAACTGTTAGAAAATATGAGAATGATTGTTAAAAGCTTTACCAGTTGTGATTTTATTCTCAACATTAAAAGTTTACTATGTTTTTTTTATCTTTTAGACCATTTTTGTGACCTTAAATTTTGAGATGTCTCATTCTTCTTGATCAAAGCAATACATGTACATAAGTTCTTGATTTACACATTTACTGTTTACAATCTGCCATACATTGTATTTTTGGTTGCAATCTGGAAATTGCTAATAGGACAACATTTTTAACTACACTAGAATGAAGAGTACATGTACAAACTATATCAGATGCATGCTTTATTTATATATGTGGAACTGAAAAAATGGTAACTAAAACTATACATAAAATCATCCGATACACTCAACATAATTCCTAACAGTAACATTTCTGAGGAGTTTGATATCAGCCATCTATTGGCAACATTCTCTGACTATCTGAGCTATAACAAATCCTGAACAGCAGAGGATACACAGCTTATATGTGCTTACCCCTATACTGCAATTTTCACAGCAAATCAACAATGTATTGTTTTAATGTAACCATTTTGTAAGCAATCACTTTATTCAGGCATTGCTTCACAAGGTCAGTTCAATTCAAGCTGATTATTGATTTTATCAAATTACTCTTTACTCCATATGAGTTTTAGAGCACATGCAACCAGTGTTGTGCCCAAGGTTATAAAACTGAGAATGGAAACCAGTCTCAAATCTCAAGCATCTGATTGCTGAAATGGCGACCAGTCACCATTTCAGCCAATCAGATGCTTGAGATTTGAGACTGGTTTCCAATCTCAGCTTTATAACCTTCAGCCTTGATCTAGATCTGCTAGCACATTTTTGTCAACTGATCAGCTGAATAAGTTAGGTGATCAGTTAGTAATTTTGCAATTGGTACATGCAAATAACAAAATAGCACAGAAAGTGTTTACCTATTAGTCAAAGGGGAACTAATTGTGCTATTTATGCACCTGAATGTTAATTATAGTAAATTCTACACATCTATATACTCACGCCTGAACCATGAAATCTGACAGAGTGATTTCATCATCAAAAGTGGAACTGTTCAATAGTAAGTTTAAATTATTTAACCATTAACCTTTAAATCTTTAAATCATTTTTAAAAATATCTATGTGCACTCAAAACATTTTGGACCCCATTGTATCTTCAACTGTAATTGCTATGTATTTATTATATTTGTCCTATAGATTTGGCCCTGTGATTATAAAACTTCTTTCATGCTCATCTCAATTTGAGCATAAAAATTTGATTGCCATGATTCTTTTAATAATCTATAATAAAACATTTTAAATTGAAAATATGACAAATTTGATCTCAGTAACAACAGTTACTGTTCAACAAATAGTTATTTCTTATTTATGAAGGCTGGTAAATGTTTTAGACATTTTAAGTTTTAGCACAGAACTGAGTTGAGCATGGAAAAAGTTTTTAAAACATGGCCCTGATTTCCTTCATAAATAAGAGTCTTACTTGGAACATTAACTCTGATCTGTTCATTTGTCATACTGTTTGTGAAATCTGTCTATACAGGACAGTCATATAAAGCTACTTGCCTCACGGGTCTGTTTTTCCTGTTAAAAGCAAAGTCGGGCAATAAATGTGGTGCCTCATTCTTCCTCCATTCTACCACCTGGAAGATGATAACAAGATAATAACTACACTCAATTTATATGTTCTGCTGTGTTTTACTGAATGGGCTTACATTATTTAAACCTTAACTTGATGGGAAAAGGCTGTTATCCCATGGGCAAAGTGTAGATTCAGATCAGCCAGCTCTTTGTCATTTATTTTGATCAAGATGCTAACTAGTACAGATCCGGATCAGACAGCTAAGATGTACCAGCTAATCTGGATCTATACTGGTTGCACATGGCTTAAAAATTATTATTTTCAAATCCCAAATAGCTGATTTCACCAATGAGTTTGGGTCATGATTCTTGGATTCAACTCTCCGTTTTAAAGAGGATTCAACTCTCCATCATAAAGAGGTAAACATTTGTTTTGTTAAAATCCCTTGAAAGGTTGCAAAGATATGCTCTGGAGAAGAGACTTGTGATGGACCGAACAACCGAACGACGAGGCAAGAATGCAGAATGGGAAGAAAAAGAAACTTACCTCTAGTGTGTACATGTGTAGTGGTTGTAGCTCGCACACTTGGGCCAGGAAGCAAAGGTACGCAGCTACCAAGGAATGTATTGCACATTTGTGGGTTAATGGTAGGCTCAGATTGTTTGTTGCTATGTTCTGTAACATTGAAAAATACCAACATTTATATGTTAAATAAAACAGCTGAAATGATTACATTCTGAAACAAGAAACATTGCATGAAAGCAGGTCTTCCATCTAAATACAAGAATTTGTACCTGTCATAACATCAAAAATGTTAATGCATTAATCCCTCATAATAAGTTTATTATACTTTTAAAAACACTGACCACAACCTTGAAGCTATGTAAATGTACTCTGAAATTGTACTCAACACAAATATTTTGCAATTTAACCATAAGACATAACTGTCATCATCTTCACTGTATAACAAGATGAAACTTGATTTATTAAGCATTACTGCATTGAAAAAGCTTGATGATTTTGTATCACTGGAAATGTGGTTTAAACAACAGAATGAATGTGTTTATATTCAATCAACTTCTGCCTGGCTTTCCCCAGAAAAATATCAGGGCATCCTGACATGTAATGTGCGACAGAAACCCAAACCCATTTCACACCCTGACGAAATTATATGCACAAGAGTGCACTGTGCACTGACTAATCATAACAAGCAACAATGTAAATCACTTTACATACTCTATTCATATCTAAAAACAAAAAAAAAACACATATTAGGGTATAATTAAGTGGGTGGGGTAGTAATGATTATTTTACTTTATTTTTGAGTGCACAAACCCTATGCATGGTAAAAAATATTTGGACAAAAGGTAAGAGATGCTTTTTTCCATCTGTTTTAGAGTAAAGTATTTGATTTTCTGACTAAAACATTGCTTGGGCAAAAATGTGTTGAAGTTATCGCACATAAAACAGAAAAATAACACTTTATCTATTAAATATTTCTGCACCACAACTGTCCTCATTTTGACTTGATACTATGACCCGAGCTTGTGTTGTGGAAGTAGCTGTTAATTTAATCACAGTGCAAATACATGTAACTTCTTCACTTTTATAGTCTATTTCCTGTTACTGCAGTTTGGTGGCAAATTTCCAAGTCTTCATGTTTTAACCCTTCACTCCATATATATGCATTTTACAGCATGTGTTAACAGTGTAGATCCAGATCTGCAAGCACATCTGTGCCATCAGATCGGGAACTACACGGTTCACTTCTTGGTTTGAAATAACTTTATGAATCAAAAAGCAAACAGTCAGACAACGTGGATCTAAGGGGTGATCTGCATCTACACTGTTGATAGGTAATCATAAAATACAATACAAATTGAGTAAAGGGTTAATGTCTGATTTACCTTAGCATACAAAACTGTTCAAATTGATAATGTAAAGCTGTACATACACGTTTGCTTTGGGAAGGTTGTGAAGATGAATATATAAAATAAATAAGGTGTGCATTTCAGAATTATCTCAGGAAAGGTGTGAATTATACCAATTCTTTAAGCATATCTTCAGCATTTTGTAATTCTTCTTCCTTGCCAACTACAAAATCCTATGAGGTTTAAATGTAAGAAAACCATGTGATTATTCAAGAATTCAATGCAAATGTTCAATATTTAATTATGGCTTAATTTTGAGGCATTAACTATCAACATCATAGATCTCGGATCATGTTAAGGAGCAGTAAAAGAAATAATCGAATTGAAGTGTACCTAACAGAGCCCACAGCAAGCATTTAACTTATTAAGATTGCTGGTCCCATTTAAACCTACAAGCAATTATTAATTATTTAAAGACAATTATTGTAAAATTGATTCAACTAAAAACAAAACTGCATCTGCTCGAACTATTAAAGAAATAATGCTTGCGGTGATGGACAATTCTAACATGACCACCAGGGCTAAAGGTTATAAAACTGAGATTGGAAACCAGTCTAAAACTCAGTCGCCATTTCAGCCAATCAGATGCTTGAGTTTTGAGACTGGTTTCCATTCTCAGCTTTATAACTTTGGGCACAAGATTCTCCATGGGCAATGAATTGAAGCATGTCCCTGTTAGAAATAAAATAATAAATTGCCGCAGATGATTTATATCTCAATATTTATCATGTATACATTTATATTTTTCATTCGGGATTATGCCCCTTACACATCTGAACTCCTCCTCATGACAAATCTGTGATATATCACCAGAGGCTATTTATTATTGCATATATAAATATATATTTATGCACTAAACTGTCAGTGATTTTAATGGAGGGTAAACATGACAATAAGTTCCAACAACATAGAACAAAAATGTATTTGGTGCTCTGCAGTTCTATCTCAGTAACAAGTATGTCAGTGGAGCCAGTGGATGCTGGGTGTTTGTCCCTCAAGAGCTGAAAATTCTGGAATATTGCACTCCTACTCATCATAATCTATCCAATATCCAAGTCAGTATATCAAATGCTTTTGGAGATATGCTCCGGCAAAACAACTGTTACAGAACGATGGAAAGACAAAGGCAATGACTATTTGCTCCCAAAACTGGGAGAAAAAACAACTAATGTTTGCACCTTTTTGAAAGCATAAAAAGGCTTATGCCACGCCCTGTGAAGCTAAATCATGCATGCTAAATCTTCATGTCCTTAACAAAGCCTAAAATATAATTGGACACTAAAACACACTGCAATTATTACCTGCATGTCAAGTGCCAGTCTCAGGAGTTCTACAACTGTTTCCTTGGAACACATCTCAATCGTCATCAGAGCCATGGTGCAGAATAATGCTTCAAAGTTGTCCACCCTGTTACTCTCCAACTTGATGTTCTCTAACAGGTACCAGTAAAACTGTGTTCCATACTATAAATGGAAATATTAACCTTTTATTCCATGAATATAGCTTATAATCCTCGTACAACCAAAGTAGCTCCATATCAGCAAGCAAATCAGTGATATCTGATCAGGATTTATTCCAGTCGTTTTAAGATTTATGATGTTATTTCTGACTAAGAAGCAAACAGTGTAGATCAGTATCAGACTACACTGATTGCAAAGGTATGTGAGCTGTATCATTAAAGCAATTACATTAATCCCCATCATTTCCTGACAATGATACAACACATTCACACTTGATTCCATATATGTAGAGGATATTTGTTTTTACCAGTGTAAGATAGAAATATATTTCACTGAGTGAGCTCCGGAATTCATATTAGCGGAGTTCACGAGTGAAATATATTTCTATCTTTCACTGGTAAAAACAAATTTTCTTTTTATTTTATGCTTTTACTGCAAAATTTGCGTGAATTTGACGGAAAAGTTTCAAGAAACGGTGCCAAAACTGCTTGTTTATCACGTGACGTCATGACGTCAAATATACAAATTTGAGCTCGTTTTCTAAACATTCTCATTTGGCATGTTAAGTGCGTTTGGGTACAAACGTGAAAAAATCAGTGAAAATAAAAATGATATTCCACTGTTTGGGAACAGTGTAGATCACTACTTGGTAAACAAGAGTAGTCAGAAGAGACAGCTTAAGTTCTAACTGTTTGATTCATTTAACCATTTCCTTGATATATAACGCATTTTTACACATCTGCAACCAGTGTAGATCCAGATCAGCCAAAACATCCGTGCCGTCTGATCAGGATCTGCACTGGTCGCATTTTGGTCAGAAATAACGTAATGAATCAAAAAGCAAACAGTTTAGATCCTGATCAGACGGCACAGATGTGGCGGCTGATCAGGATATAAACTTTTCGCCCTAGCAATAAAGGTGTATCTATACAGGAAAGGGTTAAAATAAATGCAATTTAAAGATTAACTTTAAGAGTGTGCTACTCTTTGTCACCAAACACATCCCTGAGCTTGAACAGTAGTTCACTTTTAGATTCATTAGATCTACCAAGTTATTTGTATCCATGATAAATCAGAATAGAAACTGATCACACTGCAGGAATGTAAAAAGTGATCTGGATCTAAATTGGCTGCCAGTGTGATTAAATGGCTATACTAAGCAGAGGCCAGGATGGTTGACAAGGGCGCTATACTAGCAAACAGGGGTGATAAGGGCAACAGGGGTTCACAAGCTGAATGGCTATACTAGTGGCCAGAGGCTATACTAGATGACAGGGACTTTGCTAGCAAACCAGGGCTATACTGCGGACACAAACTATACTGTTTTAACTTGTGCTTAAGTTTCTGGCAACTATTTGAAAGCTTCATTGAAAATGGTTGTTTTTATTTAACAATACAGTACTGCTTAATAAGACACATGACTCACCTTTTTCATAAACAGAGTATCAGCTCTGTTAACTTTTTCAGTTTTGAAACCTGCTTTTGAAATATCTTTTATTAGTCTGAAAGGAGTAATAAAATAAGACTGTCATAAAATAAGAGATATATTTTCAAATACTATGGCAAAGTTTTTGAGGGTTTTTTTACACAATATTTTCAACATTTTTTTTTGGCTTTTATTTAAATTTTACTTTATACATAATTTTGCTCACTTCTATATAAAGTTTACATGCAAAATGCTGTAATATCTTCTAACTGGTTTGAACAAAATAACTGGTTTTTTTAAATAAAAACATAACTGTTTATGATAATGTAAACGACATGACTGGACTAAATTAATGGATTTTTTAATAAAAACGATATCACTGTTAAGAATTATAAGACATGTCATGGAAACTTAAACAATTTAACTATTCAATATCACACAACTGTTCATGACAACTTAAGTTCAAACCGTGACTGTTTATAGTTACATGTCTGTTTATGGTAACTTACACAACATGACTGAGTTTCTCAGTGTTGTCATGGCGATCTATCAATGTGTGAAGAATTTCCTGTACAATAATTCTCATAGCCGGGTCGTCAAACATGGACATGCGCAACAGTGGAGACAAAAATTCTTGTGGAAATGCATTAGACATGTTCACTGTTTTGTATTTTGTTGCTACCTGAAATAACAATAATAGAACTAGATGTTGTTTTAAAGGAAAACATAGGTCTACCAACACTCCTTCGATCCCAATTAATCTTGGGAGTGATAAAATATTGAGTTTACAAAGAGGAACAAATCTGTGAATATGCATCTTCTTTATGACAAAGACATTCGATATATTTATCTAGATAGTGCCAAATAGAAAGTGTCTCAATCCTTGAATGCTAGATTATGGCAAGTCCTTTTTATAGCATGGGGGTTGCTAATTCAGGACAAGCTAAGTAGACAAAAGAAAATGTGATTCTGACTTGATAAAATGCTAAAATACCACACAATAGTGCCCAGCTGTCTGAAGATCAGCCAAAATGTACCATAGTTTTGGAGGATTTACACTGCCAAAAATTGTATTTATCCATTATTTATCCTTGCTTTTTTTCAATGCAGTGAGATGTCCACCCATCTTATGAACCTTTTTTCTGCATGTGATATGCTTGTCTAATTCTGATTATCCATTTTGTCAAGTTGATTGAAAATATGTAAAATGTTTTTGATAATATATATTCTAGAACAAACAAAAATGTATCTATTTTGTCCTATAACACTGAACTTGATCTAAGATAAAGAACTTGAACTCATGTTGTTAAAATACAACAAGAGTGCCAAACTGACACAAAATACGCCCGTCATGTTTGTGGTTGGAGAGCAGATACCGCTAATACAGTTTTTGGACAATTCAAGGGCATAATTCAGGAGTGCCTAGAAGGATTTGGCAGGTTATAGAACTTGGTCGAGATATTATGCCCACCAACATATTCACCAAGTTTGATAAAGACCGGATGAAAACTCTTTGACTTAGAGAGCGGCAACAGTAATTTTGGACAATTCAAGGGCCATAATTCAGGAGTGCATGGGGGGATTTGGCTGGTTATAGAACTTGGTCGAGATATTATGCCCACCAACATATTCACCAAGTTTGATAAAGACAGGACAAAAACTCTTTGACTTAGAGAGCCTAAACCCTTATTTTGAACAATTCAAGGGCCATAATTCAGGAGTGCATAGGGGGGATTTGGCTGGTTATAGAACTTGGTCCAGATATTATGCCAACCAACATATTCACCAAGTTTGATAAAGACAGGACAAAAACTCTTTGACTTAGAGAGCGGAAACCCAAATTTTGGACAATTAAAGGGCCATAATTCAGGAGTGCCTGGGAGGATTTGGCTGGTTATAGAACTTGGTCGAGACATTATGCACACCAACATATTCACCAAGTTTGATAAAGACCTGATGAAAACTCTTTGACTTAGCGAGTGGAAACTCTGTGGACGCAGCCTGCCAACCCACCCGCCCGCCGCAGGTGTTCCCATAATACGTCCCGTTTTTCAAACGGGCGTATAAAAACTTGTGACAACTTTATGGAAAAAGTTGAATGTTGTCACATCAACTTGTGCAGAGTTGTTTGGTTATTTTGGATGATTTATAAGATTAACTCTGGAAATAATTTGTGAGGGTTTATTATACAACTCCTGACAAAACAAGAATCTGTTTTTGTGAAAAACGCATGTCTTCCCCGTCGCCCTATTGAATGAAGGCCAAGGAAGTGATATCACCTTTTTGAAACGGAAGCCTGTGTCATTTATTATGGTATAATGAACATGCACATATATATATATTAACTCTACGGGCCCCTGTGATGTTGAAGTCTGGCCTAAACACCCCAAAGTCAACAGGGTTCTTCAAGGCTGTAACAGCAACCATTGTATGAAGTTTGTAGGCTCTAGGTAAAATAAAACTCCAGTTAGTGAGAGGAAACCATTTTCACTCATCGGGCCCCTGTGACCTTGACCTTTGACCTACTGACCCCAAAATCAATAGGAGTCCTCTACTCAATAAGGACATCCATCGTATGAAGTTTGAAGGCTCTGGGAGAAATAGGACTCCTGTTATTGAGTGGAAATGGTTTTCACACTTCGGGCCCCTGTGACCTTGACCTTTGACCTACTGACCCCAAAGTCAATAGGGTTCTTCTACTCAATAAACCCTATGAAGTTTGAAGGCTCTGGGTCAAAGGGTACTCGAGTTATTGAGCGGAAACGGTTTTCACACTTCGAGCCCCTTTGACATTGACATTTGACCTACTGATCCCAAAATCAATAGGGTTTTTCTACTCAATAAGGGCTATCACCCTATGAAGTTTGAAGGCTCTGGGTCAAAGGGTACTTGAGTTATTGAGCGGAAACGGTTTTCACACTTCGGGCCCCTGTGACCTTGACCTACTGACCCCAAAATCAATAGGGTTCTTCTACTCAATAAGGGCTATCACCCTATGAAGTTTGAATGCTCTGAGTCAAAGGGTACTTGAGTTATTGAGCGGAAACGGTTTTCACACTTCGGGCCCCTGTGACCTTGACCTTTGACCTACTGACCCCAAAATCAATAGGGTTCTTCTACTCAATAAGGGCTATCACCCTATGAAATTTGAAGGCTTTGGGTCAAAGGGTACTTGAGTTATTGAGCGGAAACGGTTTTCACACTTCAGGCCCCTGTGACCTTGACCTTTGACCTACTGACCCCAAAATCAATAGGGTTCTTCTACTCAATAAGGGCTATCACCCTATGAAGTTTGAAGGCTCTGGGTCAAAGGGTACTCCAGTTATTGAGCGGAAACAAAGTGTGACAGACGGACTGAAGGACAGACGGACAAGGCAAAAACAATATGTCTCCCCCAGAGGGAGGGAGACATAATTAATCTACTGTTCAGGTAGACATCTGTCTGTTCTGTGTGTCAGAGACATTTTGCCTATTATTTAAATCTAAAATTACAGATATGTTCCAGTATGTAAGTCTTGTGGTGCATGCTATTGAATTATGGAACACCACATAAACGTAATTTTACCTATTTTATTCAGAAAAGTTAGTCTAAATTGTCTCACCCATAAAATGGATGATCACCCAATAGTTTATTATAGTATTTTAATGTTGCTCAAAGAAAGACTCAATACATGTCTTTTTGATTTTCACACAATACTTATTCAAAAGCCAAGTTCAAATGATGTTCATATGTTAACTGTCAGCCATCACTTTTCTGGTACTCGTATACCAAGAAACTTGAACTTACCTTCAATAATGTTTTCAGTAGCATTGCCTGTAGCTGTACATCCATCTCCACACTGAAAACAAGCTAATATGTAAGGCTCAATACATGTACCTCATCAAGCATGGTTATAATATACTCATTTCAACCCTCTACACTGTTCCCTTATTAAAGTATTTCTGACCAAGCAGCAAACATTGAAGATCCTTATCAGATTATTGGACTGCAGTAACGGCTGATCTGGATCTACACTGGTCTCACATGGTATATAAGCAGTATCCATAGCATAAGAGGTTTACTAAATATTTCAGACTGTAATCTTGCAGGACAGACAGTATTAAATTAAATGTCTATAACCTTCAGTGACAGCATACACAAATACCAGCACCCCAGATGTTATATAATCATCTACACAGAATATAACTACTACATGTAACTATTCTCTGTCTGCTATTAAAACAGTCTGAAATCTCAGAGATCTGGCAAAACCTAAATATTGTCATGTCTAGCAATCGTAACTATGTATTTTCTGGGTCGCAGTAAATACCAAAGAAAAAAGTTAACTCATAGTCTATTATGTGTGCATATTAAATACATATCTTCAAGTGTGTTCTCATTATCAGGGTGAAGACTAACTATCGGGTTGTTTTCATAGAGGTAAGTAAACAAGGGATGTTCGTAAAACATGTATGCATCACCCACTGGATAATAATCTGCTGTTATTTTATTGAAGGTCACTGTGACCTACTGACCTCAAAATCAATAATGGTCATTTACAACCCCTGCTTCTTTGAAGGGGGGCATAGATATCTAGCATTAATTAAATTGGTAATGTTAACTTGACATGAACCCCATGTTTTCTTCTTGTGTGAACTGTGGAAATTTGGCCATTACAAACATCATTATCTCTATCTTCTGATAGTCCGGTAGGTTGTTGGCAAACTGACCTGAAATCAATCATTAAAGCAGATAAAATTTTGTCCAAAAAAAACTGCACTTCAACTGGTGTTCAAATATGAATGCAACTGGTTATATTTCTATCAATTGAATGTGATATTCAATTGACAATTTTTCTTGCCTTAGTATTTTCAGATGTTACTAGTAAATTGTTTTGTGGCAAGTTATATCTTACAGGCTCATTAAATACACAAATGTAAGGGCACCAAACAAAATGAAAAGTTCACTTGAAATACAGTCTTACAAAAAGGCTTATTGTTAGCCTTGTATCAGAGCATGCAATGAAAATGAAAATAATAGTTTAATAAACATGGAGTTTCCAGTATTGCCGGAGAAACAGGCCAGTGATGTGCTATAAAAGCATTTAGTTTAACAGGTATATAGTTTTAGCTGGTCGGTGTGTGTAAAGTAAGTTAAATAAACTACATAGCCTTTAAGCAGTACAAAAGAATCATTTACAACACAAGTACTTTACCTACCTATTGTATTTATAATGGATTCCTCAAATCTCTTCTCCTGTGCCCTGATGTTTTCATCAGCACTCTTTTTGTCAAGTGAGATCCGCAAGTGTTTCACAAGTGTGTTAAACACATCTAACACTGATGGTCCTGTATACAAACAGTTGTATCTATTAACCAATTAGGCTTCATTGCATGGTTGAACAGTTTGGATTCAGATCAGCTTACACATCTGTGCAGTCTGATCAGGATCTAGCTTGTTCTCTTTTTGAATAATTTGGTTTCTTTGACCAAGTAGCAAAAGTCTAGATCCAGGTCAGATGACATGGATGTGGCAGCTGATCTGGATCTACACTGTTCATCTATGCAATTTAAGTCGTATAATATTGAGTAAAAGGTTAAAAATGAAAAATAATCTCCAACACATTATTGGAAATGATTTGTATAATTCTATAACTTTTAGGAAAGCCTTGCTATTCAAGTCCAGTTATCATTTTACAAGTTGCTGCTGTGTATGGTTAAGGTGCCAAACACAAGTTATGCTGAGACCCATCAAAAAGGGGCTTATCAGTTAGCTGTGAAATTTTCAGTTGATACTAAATATAGATGAATCTTTAACAACAGCATAATAGATATTTTTGGACACTGCAATTAATGAAATGTGGACTCAAACATTTAAGAAACATGTATAATAGTTCAGTAGTGAAAAACAAAATGTTTAGTGTTACAGTATATAGCAACATATAACCTCAGTCCTGAAGCCAGCCAGCCTTTTTTATAGATTATTTTGTGCACTAGTGGGCACTTTAAGTTATGAAACAACCACATGCTATAATTAAATGTAAAACGTGTCATACCTACTGACGCACCAGCTGCAATAAGCACCGACTCGTACAGTACATCCACAATGGCTGCCTTGATATCGGCACTATCCTTGACGTGTGTATCGAGGTGTGTCATCAGTGCTTGTATAACCACATATGCGTATTGTTGCTGAAATACATTCATACATGTTTACTAAAGATAAAACACCAATGCAAATACATATCATCACTGAAATGATTTATTGTTGTTGAAATATAACTACATATGTTTAACGGAGATAAAATGTTAACATAATAATTCAAACTGTTGCTGAAATATAACCATAACCACAAATGCATATTATCATTGAAATGATTTGATGTTAGCATATTGTTACTGAAATATAATTACATATGTAATTTGTCCTTTACATAACACCTAGACATTTCTATAATTTCAGAATTTATCTATAAACAAAGTAAATGTGATGAAATAGCATAGGAGTGAATACCGCCGCCCCTGTATATTTAAATCTGTAGTTGTAATATCATTAGTAATCAAGGTTTCCGTTTGACCCGGGAGATGACCCTTTGACCCTTGAAATGTCCAAAATGCCTTTTTTTAGCTGAAGGGTCATTTTTTTCCTTTAATTCGGGGTATTTTAGGCTTATAATTGACAGAATCCCTTACAAATGGACAAAATGACCCTTGAGATTCAGCAGCTAGTGGAACCCGAGTAATGCAGTAAAATTCCCTTATAAAAGGTCCTTAAATGTACTGATTAGTCCAAAATTTCATCAGAATTTGCTCCTGTTAAGTCACTAATGTGCATTACAGGGGCATTAGAAACCAGACGTTGAAGAATTGCACCCGAACAGTGAAAAGGAAGCTTAAAGATTCAAACCATGAAGCCCTTTGACATTTATTATTGGCAAAGTTCTTATTTCATGTTTTAAGTATGTGTATATTGTGCTTTACACACAACACATATAAAAGTTCAATTCATGCTGAGTTCTGTCGTAAAATTTCAGACATTAGAAATACCCATTACTGTCACTTAAAATACATTGACTGGTGACAGGTTTTATACTGACTTACCTGTACAGAGTACATGACAATCTTGAAGCATCTTGTGGCAAATGTTGGAGGTGTCCACAGTCTGTGGTTGTCTAAATGTCTGAAGTAGATAAAACTCAAATGTTTCTACAATCTATTTTTAATGACACTGCACAGTACCAGTCAGGAATATTCCTAATGATCAGTATGTATTTACACAAAAGTAAAATTTTGAGTTTGTTTATCCACCTACCTTATTTTAAACAGATATTAGACAGTAAAGAGCAATAAATGTCTTATTGTTAACTGATGATTGCCTTTGATACACTAACATGAATCAGGTGCAAAGTAAGTCAATGATCTGTAATAAACAGAAAGCAGCACAGCAGGTATCTAAATATGAGAGACTCATGATGGTAACAACATAACAATTCTCTATCAATGTAAGGGAGCACCAATGGCGTAAGTCTTGAAGCATGGTCATGATATCCAATACCCAGACAAATAATACAAATAATACAAAATGCAAACTTACACCAGAATTGGTTTAAGAACAGGCTTAAGATTTCCAAATGAAGCCCTACAGATGAGGTCCCTGAACACAGTCTCTGCTACCTGTGATGGGTGCTCTTCCTCCTTACCTCCCTCAATGTCCACTGCCATAAAACTGCCAGCATAAAAACGGGTATCAAAACAACACAGTTTCATTTCATGGAAAAAATCTTCTCAAACAACAGTTTTGTGAAATATTAAAAGCTTTGTGGGCTTTTAATATAACTATGCATGTCTACAAGATAGTATTGTGCATCCTCACAAATTTAAAGACAATATTTCAGTAATTTTTTTATTTGGTG
Source organism: Corbicula japonica (assembly GCA_038501625.1). Taxonomy (NCBI): domain Eukaryota; kingdom Metazoa; phylum Mollusca; class Bivalvia; order Venerida; family Cyrenidae; genus Corbicula; species Corbicula japonica. The sequence goes on along the minus strand of JAZAYU010000062.1, from coordinate 2,041,815 downwards.
AGTTTGTAAATCAAACTTAAATTTAAAGGGAGATGTGCAGGATTGATGAATGGAACAGATTTGCGAAAAGGGTTATTAATCAGTTGAATATCATTATTTGAAGCTCAAATATTGATTTACACCCGAAATATTTCAAACCAATATTTTTTTTAAAAAAGATATATAGATGGTGTTTCCTATCCTATGCCACGCGCATAGGTAAGCTATTTTTGTATTTCCCGCATAAAGCCGCGGTGGTTTTTGGGATTGTCACGTGATCACTTCAACCAAAATATGCATTTGGTGTACCTTGCCGACTATCGACGTCAAAATGCCATAGTTGTTGTTGTTTAATTGTTGAATGACCACGTGACATTCCCATGATCGCTTAATATAGAATGTATTTTTGTATAGGGATTTCTTCAGCGGATGGTTTTCAGGTCCAGTAAAATGGTAAAACCGAAAACTTCCTCCTTGAGGGTTTGAAATGTAAAGTTTAGTGAAAAGTACACGTAAGTGTTACATAGATCGATCTGTTTGCAATTTTACCGAGAACACCTGTTCGACCCTGCACATCTCCCTTTAAAACACAGAAAATGCAATTTCTAAACATTTTAGAAGCTGATATTTTTGTATGAACAATTATCTACCATAAAGATAAGGTGATTTTATTACAAATTATGACTACATTATACAATGTTTCCACCAACATATTTCAAGAATGTTGACTGTTCAACTTTATGGTATCATTTTAAAGAATGACATCAACTTCTGAAAGATACATTTCACATGACGCTACTAAGTATGTATTGCTTCATATCTCAACATGTGCTCAACAATTTTTTTATGATAACACAAACATATGATCTTTTTTTTTCTTTTAATTTTACAGGAAAAAATGTTACTACGTATGTTACGCATTTACTACACAACCCTAAGTGTAGATTACATAATTAATACCAAATAGGTCAGGATGTAAAAAACAAAGATTTAAACCTTTGATCATGCATGTTGTAAAGCAAGGATGGGACTATCTTATCCATGTGGACTGGATCCCATATATTGACTTGTAGTTCATCACTGACGGTCTTCCTTACTACACCTTGTAAACCCTTTAATCCAGCCGTTCTTATCCTAAACAATCAAACAATATAGTCAAACATCAGGGCATAAACTGTTTTTAAATATACATTCTGAAAAAAAGAAATACACAACAATGATACTGTGATGTGGAGAACGTGTTTAACATATGCTTGATTACAGAGTTTCAAAGGTTTGCAAAACTCTGTTCTTGCATTAAAGATTTTTTCCCCATATTTTCACCTGTGCTTGAAAAGACATCTCACACTACCCTCTACCCCACCCCACCACAACCCAGTGTAAGAGCAGTCACACTTTGGGGTACTTGTGCTTAATCAAGAACAAAATATAAATTCTTCAGCTTGCTACTTTAAAAATGAGTTAAGAAACGAAAATTTAAAAAAATGGTTAAATAGATATATATCATAGGCAAGAAAAATGTTTATTATGTCTGCTTGGTTCAGATGGAAAAACCTGGCCCTTTGAAAGCTGTTATTGGGTGGTTAATTTACAGAGCTTGGGTACTGCCCAAAAACAGTTCCCGAGTCAGATGTTCAGATCTGAACACAGCACACATAAAAGAAACTTATAATACTGGCAATAATATGTATTTACATCATTTAGAATATTTTTAGAGCAGCTATATATCCAACAAACCATGTTATTGTTATTCTTTACTGCAAAACTGTTCCAGGCAAATAAGATTTAAAAAACATAGATGCCTTTTATGTTTTGATATTTTTATTTCAAAGACATCCTATCATTATTAAATGCTAAAATTACCAACATATCAGTTGTGTTATATCAATATTGTAGCTGTGTGTCACAGCCCAAGAACTTCAATGTTCTGTCAACTTGATGTTTCTGTGATAAGTTAAGAATAATCTTTTTTTCCACTTTTAAGACTTCATTTGACTCTGATTTTTAATAAAATAAGTAAACCATGGCCATTTCAGTTTGGTCAATCAGCCAAATCGTGGCAGATAATGGTTCGAAATAATCCAGGCACTTGTATTACAGCCAATACTGACATACATCAGTAGTGTATTACAGCCAATACTGACATACATCAGTAGTGTATTACAGCCAATACTGACATACATCAGTAGCGTATTACAGCCAATACTGACATACATCAGTAGTGTATTACAGCCAATACTGACATACATCAGTAGTGTATTACAGCCAATACTGACATACATCAATAGTGTATTACAGCCAATACTGACATACATCAGTAGTGTATTACAGCCAATACTGACACAGTATTACATCAGTTGCTTATAAAAGCAAATACAGACATACATCAGTAGCATATAGCAGCCAATACTGACATACATCAGTAGCGTATTACAGCCAATACTGACATAGTACATCAGTAGCTAATTCAGGGTTGTCATCAACATTTGGGTACAGAGGCCCTGGGGACTCTGACAAGGTTTTTTGAGTGTTCAAATGTAAAGATGAAGTTTGTCATTGAAGAAAACTGACAACTTGCATGAATATGATTTTTATTGGTAAGATTTGAAGTGCCAAGGTTATTAAGAAAGTTTCAAATTGTTTCTCAATCAATTTTGCTTTTCCCAAAGCAAGTACTGAAACTTTCTCCACTCCACTAATGTTTGTCAATATCATGACCTTCAGTACTGTACCTAAAGCTGTTTAACCCTTTCCTCCATAGACACACCTTTATTGTGTGGGTGAACAGTGTAGATGCAGATCAGCCACCACATCTGTGCCATCTGATCAGGATCTGCACTGTTCGCTTTATGATTCCTTAGGTTATTTCTGACCAAAATGCAACCAGTGCAGATCCTGATCAGATAGCACTTTAAGATCTACACTGGTCGTACATGCTTCAAAATGCTTATATATGGAGGAAAGGGTTAAACTATTTGTAAAAGATATCTGTAAAATAAGTGGGCAACATAAGTTTCAAAGCTGAACAACAAATGATTCAACATTTTGAATAATTATAATTATGTTTGTATGTGTACAGTTCTGTAATATTAGTTTATAATGCCCTAACAACTTTTTATTCTATATTTCCCATTCCGGTTGAGCTGTTTATGTTTACTATAAGTGCCTTTCCCAATGAAAAATGAAAGCATCACACATTTTTCAGAACAAAAACCTGAAGTTCCCATTGGATTTGTTGTTTATATATGAATCTCGTATTACTGTTAATACATTATAATGTTATCCAAGACAAGAGTGAATTACTATAATAATCATTAAAATTTTCTGAAATGGTTTCAATCTATATTGAGCAAGCTTGATATGGTCAAATAGGCTGACAAAATGGACATTATTGATGTAAAACATAAAACAAACTTGCACAAAATGGAGAATCGGTAAAGCCTAAATAGAACTGAATGATGTTCCAGCAAAGTAGGGACTTCACAACAAACTTTTCCATTATTGCTACATTAACCCTGTCATCCATAGATACACCTTAATTGCATTGGCGAACAGTTTAGATCCAGATCAGCCAGCACATCTGTGCCGTCTGATCATTATCTAAACCGTTCGCTTTTTGATTCATTAGGTTATTTCTGACCAAAATGCGACCAGTTCAGATCCTGATCAGACAGCACGGCTGATCTGGATCTACACTGGTTGCACATGCATAAAACTGCATATATATGGAATAAAGGGTTAAGATAACATTTCTTCAGAATGTAGCAGTATGTCCCTGTAATGTGTATCATGAGAATAACACAGCTGGATTCAGATCAGAAGTGAGAAGTTCCTATGAGCTTACACCTACATGTACACATACAAAATCACACTCCTAAACAAGAACAACTAACACACTTCAATACAACATAAAAATATTTTCATATGTTATAATAACTCTATGATATCTGAAATGATAATTAAAAACAATAAAATATAGTTTCTCCTTTTAAATAGATTTTCATCATCACAAATTATGACTAAACTGACAGCATTAGGTTCTAGAAAAAAAGATTCTCATTTTTTAAACACAAACACAAATTTTAAGAGATCTTTTCTGGAAATGAGGAAAGTCCTGTTGTCTCTATATGTATCTGCAAAGGTACTGACATTCTATGGGTCAACGTCTTTGCATTATAAATCTCATGTGTAGTTTGTTTACAGCAATATGTTTCTGGCTGTCTTTCCTCAATGGCAATGATGTCATTACTACTGGAACCCAAGTGCTCTACCCGAGAAGTATTTCACTGTGGGAGTCACTGATGATAGTTCAGATCAAAAATCTATTTAAAATTTAAAGTGGCACAAAATATTACTGCCATGTACCAGCTATATCAAAAAACTATTTTAAAAGTACTGAAAAAGATGCCAGCAAATTGCTGGAGCACATTGTGCAATGATGTCATGTGTTATGCTTATTACGTTGTATAAAACAAAACTGGCTTAACCCTTTAATCCACAGAAACACATTTATTGCATGGACAAAAAGTGCAGATCTAGATCAGCCAGCTGTGCTATCTGATCAGGATCTGTGCTGTTTGCTTTTTGATGTTTTACGTTATTTCTGACAAAAAAGCAGTCCAGTTCCTGATCAGACTATGCTAATCTGGATCTACACTGGTCGCACATGCAATAAAATGAGTTTAAATGGAGTTAATGGTTAAGTGAAAATATAAATATAGCTGCTACGTTTTATCATGCTACAGTTTCTTGTCAGTATCAAAAACTAATAATGAAATGAATGAAACTAATGAACTCAGGTGGTGAACTTGAAACTAATCAACAATATCAACAATAATACAAAATCCTGATCAAGTTCTTACCTTTTCAAACCCACACTTTTCCTTGAAATGTAATCAATTAACATTTTATATTTCCCTCATAAAACTGATCAACTTGTAAAATTTGTATCTGGTAACTAATAGTACTTAGTATTGTATAACTAACTACTTCGTTATATCCTCAAATGTTACATGAAAGGTTCTGACAAGATATGCAACAGAACTTATGTGCTACTATTCAGCGAAGTAATTCAGTAGAATTGTAAACATGAAAACAGTGTATGCTTTGGCAAAAGCCATTCCATGTACAACAGTACGTTAGGATGGGAAAGTATAGGCTGCAGAACTGATATGCTTTAGTATTTGACCAAACATCTGAGAGTAATTAAATTAACATGAAAAAAAAAATTGATTGTTATATGCTATTTTTAGCCATTTACATATGATCAGAAGCAAAACACACCTGGAATTCAATAAACAAGCTGACTTCTGGCATTCACAATCCTGCTTATTGCCAACAGAATTACCATATAAGGGATATCACAATAGGCTAGTAATACTCTAGTTAAACAGATATTATGTGGACCAGACAAATTTATATATGCCTATTTTGTCATTGTTTTTGTTGTATTGTTTTAATGGTCCTTTTGCTTTCTTTAGTTACATGATAAATCTATGATGTTATATTTTGTTACTCTTAAATAATGAACTACAGGTAGATTGACCGGACATTGTTTTGGATGCTGATAACAGAATATTGGTTTGTTGTAGAGAAATAAGAAACAAATCTGTTAATACACATGGTAAGGCTAATATAATTAGTAATAAGAATTTGGACTGAAAGTAATTTAAGTATTTATTTTTCCAAATACTGATAATTTAAATTTAAATTAACAGATTGCTGATTATAAGTATCTTGCATGAGTGTGAGGTGAAGATAGAAAAATCTGTCACCGAGGGGGAACTGTTTTGTGGGAACGAGTCTCTGCCGAGTTCCGCCAAAACAGTTCACCCAAGGTGACAGATGTTTCTATCTTTACCGAATGTCCCATGCAAGATACTTTTTCTTGCATACCTTTTACTGTTCATAACATTTGTGTACATGTATACAAACTTAATTTTGTTTCCTTACCCTGAAATATTGACATTAACGTAAACATTATTTTTCTAAATGACGTCACTAACTTGAATAAATTATGTCAGATACTTGAAGACGTGACGTCACTTGTGTAAGCACGCGAATGTTATCTTTTCCCCAGGGAAAAGATAAGATTTTCTTTCCACGGTAAAACACGCGAAAATATTTATCCGGTATGCAAGAAAGTCTTGTTCAATACTCCATAAATTCTTTACAGCAGGGAAGTTGTGAGTATGTATATAATTATACAAGTAGCATTTTAATCCCTAATGAACCAACAGAGTAGTAAAAAAGGAATGGACAGAGAAGAAGCAGAGACTCGGATAGATGACAGAGGGATTATTACGCAGACACTGACAGATTAGTAGCAGGCACTGACAGATTAGAAGCAGACACTGGAAGAAGAAGCAGAAAGATACTGAGAGACTGAGAGAAGGAAGACCTACAGCAAAATAGAAGAGGGAGACTCATGGAAATGAAGTATCACCAGCAGTAATGCAGCACTCACAAATGAAAGAAATACAGACAGAATGAAAAAGTGCAGCAAATGAAAGTTAAGAAGTAATGACAGACAGAGAAAGTTAAGAAGTAATGACAGACAGAGAAAGTTAAGAAGTAATGACAGAAAGAGAAAAAACAGAAACCAGTAAAGAAGTAATGACAGACAGAGAAAAACAGAAACCAGTTAAGATGTACAGACAGAGAAAAACAGAAACCAGTTAAGAAGTAATGGCAGACAGAGAAAAACAGAAACCTAAAAAAAGCAAAAAATCAAAGAAAAATGCAAGGACTGACACAGAATAAGTAGGGAGTGAATGAAATTAAGCAGAGACTGACAGAGAAATAGAGAAAGGCAGGGAAAAGTAGGGAGTAGGAAAGCAGAGAAGCAGAGAATGAGAAGGGGAAAGCAGAGACTGCCAGAAAAGTAAAAACATAAAATGGTTAAATAATGAAAATTAAGACAAGTGAAACTTACTTGCATCTCTCACTGGTGTTCTCTGAACTACTGTGACACATAGAGCTGAATTTGGACACAAAGAAATCATAACGCCGGTGATATGACGGAGTGTTCTCTTCTATCTTTGCAAACTTCACAAACTGAAAACCATTCATTCATTTTCTTAATAAGAAAAGCTCTGTCCTTACAATAACAATTTTAAGTATCATGTGCAGGTTAAGAATCACCCAGTTATATGTGCCCAAGGTTATAAAACTGAGCATGGAAACCAGTCTCAAATCTCAAGGATCTGATTGGCATTTCAGCCAATCAGATGCTTGATATTTGAGACTGGTTTCCAAACTCAGTGTTATAACCTTCAGCCACAATTTCTGAAATTCAAACCTTTTAACAAATACTTTTCCTATTTGTTTCATCAATAGAATGTCTTTTTTCATGATTTGCATATCAACAGGTTCAAATCACTTTAAACATGTCAGCTTAAATTTCATCATTCATACATTCACTCAATGTAGATGCATCCTGATGCATACATGTAGTGTAGATCCAGATCAACCCAGCATCCTTGCAATTTGACAGGAACCTACCCTTGTTTAGATTCACTAACTATATCTGCCCAAAATGATGTGACTGCTAATCAAAACTGGTGGCACATGAAATAAAAGGTTTATCCATGGAGTAGAGTAGAGTTTATTACAACAAGTGAAGCTGAGAGCAAGACAATAATTATTATCATTTTGTCGCGGTGTGATTCAGTGTTTATATATATGCATTTATCCCATTTACAAGCAAACCAGAGATAGATAGTTTTTTTTCTGAACCAGACAATCCCATTTAGAGTCTTCTGATATGTTGTTGCCAATATCAGCACTCCCAAGATTGGCGAGAATTGAGAACATAACTTTCTTGTTATAATACTCCTACTAAAATATAAAATGAACACTAACTGATGATGTTGCAAGTATCTGTAATTCAAGCTCATCACATTCCAGAAGTTTCTGGACCATCTTCAAGAAACTCTCCACAAACAAGTTCAGTGAGTAATCATGGCAAGAGACCAACAGCTGATCCAGGGCATCCATCGCGATCTTCACCAGCCTGGAAATACATACTAAATATATGTGCTCAAAACATTTCAACGTCATGTCTAAAGAAAACATTATTTGGGATCTATGGAAAAGAAAATTTAAATATTCAAACTTTCAAATAATGAATGGGTATTCCAATCCATTTTTGTTGTTTGGATACTAAACATTACACAAGCGAATTCGAGAATGTCAGAGTTCATACCATGTACAAATAACTCACTAACTGGTATTCACAGACTGAACAGTCACACAAAAAGTATATCAAATATTAAACATTTAACTAAACAAATGAGTAATCATGAAGAAACCACTGTATAGATATCAGAACACCTTTCCTCAAGAAATATGATTGCACAAACAATATCCGGCATATTTCTGTAAGCATTAGTCACAGCCAAATACAAAATCAGAACTGTTCACTTAAGAGCGTTACACCATCATATGGCATGAATCAACATTGTGTAGATATCGAGCTGTGCTCAACCAGCAGCTGTTGTATCTAAATTTCTATAATTGCTCATGAACAGGCTCAAACAAACCAAGCCTACTCTCAGAGTTATAATTTTTCATAGCTTTCAAAGTGCCTTTTCCAGCTCCATGAAAGATATGTAATTCAGCACTTTAAAAACAATAAAGACAAAATAAATTATAAAAAAGAAACTTCATTACATCTGTATTTATGTGATGACAATGAAACTATTATGTAAAAAGACTTTCCTACCTCAAGCTTTTTTCAACATCCTGAGAGCTCATTTTTATCTATTCTATCAAATCAATGTTCCTGTAATATTAGCGAGCACTCCCAAGACTTGTCTACCATCAATAATCAATCACTGACAGATGTATCTCTGATACAATAAAGTCTGTTCAGTCTCAAACTGGACATTCCAATATATGCAACTGTCTTTCTTCAAATGACATGTTGTTGGTTTTTTGTTGTTTTTAACTCAACTATTTCTCTGTGATTTACAATTATGAAATGATTTTTTAACATATTAAGTTCATATGTTAATAAAACTAGATGTACTGATTTTAATTTGCTTCATGGCATGCTAATGCCATTAGCACTGTAATTCTAGAATTTAAGAATATTGTCAAATCCTATCACACTGTTCCCGTTTTGATTTATTAGGTTACTTCTGACCAAAAGGTGAACAGTGAAGATCCTGATCAGACAGCATGGATGTGCTGGCTAATCTTGATCTACAGTGTTTGCTTTTTGATAAAGGCATATATATGGAGGAAAGGGTTATTAGGATTTGGTATGGATGACAAACATTGTTGTTCTCTTGGTATTGATTATTATTTAAGGTGATGGAACAGTAGTAGTAGTGAAGAATTGTTGTTGTAAACATATGATAGAGATGTTAACATTGGAAACACTGACATCTTCCAGCATTATGCATGTTTATGCCTGATTTTTTTATTAAAACATATTAAATCCTTAACATGTATTATTTTATCAAACCCCATGGGCTGATATGCCATTTGCATGTAACGGGAAGAAGAACAAAAAATTGTTTAGTAAAAATAAATCTTTTCACAAGTATACACATCTACAATGGTTTGTAAGTAAAATTTACCACAACAATTTTATCAGCAAACACAATTAGAAGTGATAATGAACTTTTTTTTACCAAGGTTAAATTTGAAAAACAATAATGACTTGTTATATACAGCAAAGTCATATCTCTTCATAGAGAGGTTCAGTGGGGTTGTTTGGGCAGAAATAAAGTGGAAATTATCATATGACTACTTAAGATTGCCCTAAATGAATCCCCTTTCATGAAATGTTGCATCGGACCATGTTTTACGAGTTTATTCATACCCCTGTGCTCCTCCCATCACCCTCCAGAAGCAAAGAAATCTTCTTAACACTTCAACATGAATGACAACATTTGCCTTACGGTCAAAATATCGGACAGATCATATTAAGATGTATCATCATCATACCAAACCACAAGATGCCGGGAACTGACTTCAAATTCGAGTTTCCAGGTAGATCTACTTTAAAATCAAATTTCACACACAAACCATGCAAACTGCACCTACAAAGTTGATAAATTGTAAACTTGTGTAATTCTTTATAATTCTCCTAGCGTTTGGTAAATTGAATTACTAGAAAACTTGGTTAGTCTTCATTGGTAACATCGTACTGAGTTAAAACATATTTTATTCTTCATTTGTCAACATCCTAGTGTAAACTAATGTTATTCTTTGTTAAGCCATATCTTTGCTTTCGGAATGGGAAAAATTATGTTACTCTGTTTTTTGTCAACATTCCAGAGATTGGCTAAGGTTGTCAAAACATTGTGAAATTTTTCCAACTTAAGGGAGAAGTAAATTAGAATTATGACTTTCTTCATGAAACATACACAGAAAAACTTCTCCCTTGGCTGAGCAGAGGAAGAAATTGTGGACATCTAGGAGACTATTTCTCCCAAATCTCCTCCAACACATTCCCTGCATTCTGTAAGTGATATTCTTAATTTGGCAAAATCCTTGCCAAGTGGTAGTAATTAATATGTCATCACTGTTTTTGCAAAATTTTTGCAGAGTGAAAAGACTTACGTTATTCTTCTTTTGGCAACATCCCTGCTGAGTTTGGAGGCTAGATATTCGCCTATCCTGTCCAGTTTCTCAGGTGAAGACAGAGCGTAGAATGTCAGCTTGTCCATGTTGTTCTTCACCAGGCCATCCTGATCAAATATGCAACATTTTCTTAAGAAACAAGCAAGATGTATGGTCTTTAATCAAAAACAGTAGTTTCTAGTGTGGTTCAAACATGTCCAAAAAAATGACAACTTCACGAATGCTGTAATCTCTTCTTAGATGCTCATCCCTAACTGCCCATGTTTAAAATGCCCACTCTAACACTTTTACTGATTAAAAATCTTCAGAAGAAATATTTTTTGCCTAAAATTTGCCCTTAAACTTTACAAGCATCTTGAACGAGTGTGAGGTGAAGATGGAAAAATCTATCACTGAGGTTGAACTGTTTTTCGGTAAACAAGGCTCTGCTGAGTTCCTGCCAAAAACGTTCACCCAAGGTGACAGATTTTTCTATATTAATCAAATGGCTCGTGCAAGATACTTCTCATTATTTACAACATTTGTATGTAAACCATCTAATTTTGTTTCCATATACTGAAATGTTGGCTTTCAAACCCTAATTTTCTAATTGATGTCAGTACCTGGAAGAAATGGCATCAAATACTTTATGACATGACATAAATCTTGAAAGAACTCAATGACGGAAATGTAGTATGTTCTTTCCTTGTTAAATTATGTGGAAACACTTATCTGGTATGCAAGAAAACTGAGAAAGAAAAACTTATTTCTGTGCTAATTTCTAATAGAATGTTCACCTTTTCAAAACAGAGTGCCCACCTGCCACAAAATAAGCCTGTGAGAGTGTAGACATACATGTATTACTCCCTAGGATAGAGCATTTTTCATGTTTACCATTAATGACAAGTCTACACTCTTCACTTTTAGATTCCTTTTTTTTTAACAGAAATAATGACCATTATTTCTAGTGCTGTGGCGAGTATTAGAGTACTAGGATATATGCAAATCATATCTGAAAATCGGGTACTTTGAATAGTGGCCATTGCAAAGATCGTTGAATTGTGATCTTTTATTAAAACACTTGTGTTAATTAATAAATTATGAAATATGAACAAAAAAAGTCAGTAAAGTGGTTTTAAAAACTGTTTTTTTAAAGGCCTGAACAGGAAGTTAAACTAAATTTAATATCACTTTTGTTCATTCTATAAACTGCTGTCACTTTATCAAGCTGACAGAGACAATGTTCATTTGACCGGTGTTGAGTTAGCCTTAGTGTTAGTTTCGGACGAAAGTCATCAAAACAATTCTTTGTAAGAAATGTTCACATTACCAAAATAAAAAAAGATTTCCAATATTTTAACAAAGTTGTCCAAGTATTATTTTATGCTAGTAAACCATGCTATTTAAAGTCATGAGTCCTAGCTCATGATTCGGATTCGGGTGTAAACATGCCAGAGCCTGTATACTTAAAAATATGCTACCTAAATGAAGGAAAATACTTCGGTATTTGAATCAATTTGAATCAAAGATGAAGAAAATGGCATTTATGTGGACAATTTGTCAAATCTCCACTTAAGACTACACGGAATAAATCCTATGTCGAGCTAAAATTATGACCCTATGCATAATCACTTTCACTAGGGATTCATGAATGATCTGTGAATCGTAAGTTCTGAATCGTGGATTGCAACTTGCCTGACTATCCAAAGCCCTATGCCCAAGATCATAAAACTAAATCTGGAGATCAGCCTCAAATCTCAAGCATCTGATTGGCTGAAATGGCGACAAGTCGCCATTTCAGCCAATCAGATCCTTGAGATTTGAGACTGATCTCAAAACATAGTTTTATGATCTTGGACCCTAGTTTTTTCTGACCAAAGAGCAAATAGTGTAGATCCAGATGTGACAAATGTTGCCTATGATGGCATGAGATGAAAGTTGTATCTATGGAGTAAAGTATTAATGCGGAACTTACCTCGGGATGGACAGGAAAGATGTCATCAACCAGCCTCTTGTAGCGAGGCCTTACTGCTTTACAACAACCCATACATGCTGTAAACAAAACAAAAGGCTAAATAATATATGTGATTTGTTACTTTAACCTAACATCGTGCTACATAATAGATTAGAGTGGAGCTCCAATATAAAGGTTTATGGGATCCAGACCCTCAAACCGCCTTATAATCGGATCTGATTTATACAAATGACAAAGGAATTTGTCATGCTTATCATTTGTCTGTATATACCGGATGTAATTTTACCCTTATTTTGCCTTGTTGTGTCGTTCTCCAACCGGTGCTAAAAAATTATTACAATGTGAGTTTAACTCACTACAGTTTTTACTGCGGATTGTTTCTCATGCAGAACAACATGTATTAAAAGATAAGACATACATGTACGCTGTCAAGAATGAAAACAATATTTGTGCTCTTTTAATCTTTATTAAAATGATGACAGGAGCTTCTCAAATTGGAAGCCAATTAACAATATCAGACATATTTATCATCTTATCGGCAGTAGGTGCAAAAAAACAACCATTCAGTAACCATTAAGTGTCCCTGATTAGGTGCGCCAGTGTTTGTACATCAATTTCACAATTGTATGGCCCTTTGCTTATTAAAGAAACATAGTAAACAATAAAAAGATCATAAAGAAACAAAATAAATATTATACACTTGTTTCAAAGGTTCTTGGCATGTTGCTTAACGACCTTCATTGTTTTTATCAGTTTAAGCGATATTTACACCGTTACATCCCTTTTTATTACCTTTCCATGGTTATGCAAAATGACTGTTAACAGATTTTTACTATCATATTATGGAAACAAAAAAGGAGTCCCACGCGTAAACCATGTATTATTAGATTTTGCGATAAAGCACATCAGGGTATAGCTGAGGTTCAATGTATATCAGTCTCTGCTGCAATGACCATTCCTGAAATCCTGTTAGAATCCCTGATATTACCAAATAGTTTCCTCTAATTTTTATTGCTTAATATCTACCGACTAATTTTTATTGCTTAATATCTACCGACTGCCTGACAAGCAACAGTTTGGTGGGTCAGTGCCTGAATAGGTTACCCACTGCGGCTAATTGGACGGTGCATAGAATCACTGAATAACACCGAAAAAGACCGATAAAGGGACCGAAAACCACTTTATACATCAAATTAAATGTATAATTTATGTATAAATGTAAATTATAATTGTTAAAATGAATGATTTGTTAAGACTGTATGAAAATAAGACCGAAAAAGACCAAAGCAGGGACCGAAAACCACTTCTTAAAAAGTCGATGTATAATTTAGATATAATTTCCAAATAAATCATTAAAATGAATGATTTTATAAGGATCTTATGAAAATGAATGGTTAAATACCGATCATTAAGACCAAATAAGAACAAAAGAGGTACCAAAAACAACTTCTTAATCAAGTGGATGACCAGAACAGGGACCGAAAACAAGTATATGTCGACCGAAAACACTTCTTAAACAAAACTCAATGTATAATTAAGATATAAATTCCAAATAAATCATTAAATTGAATGATTTTATAAGAATCTTATGAAAATAAATGGTTTAACACCGATCATTAAGACAGAATAATACAAAAAGTGGTACCGAAAACAACTTCTTAAACAAGAGTCATTGACCAGAACAGGGACCGAAAACCACTCTATGTCGACCGAAAAGCACTTCTTAAACAAAACTCAATGTATAATTAAGATATAAATTCCAAATTTAATCATTAAAATGGATAATTTTATAAGGAACTGATGAAAATAAACGGTTAAAAGATGTTGATACTTATCATTAAGACCGAATAAGACCAAAACAGGGACCGAAAACAACTTCTTAATCAAACTAGACTGTGTTCTCAGGACACCGATGCCCCCACTGCTGCAACAACATTTGTTACAAAATTTTGTACCAGGTATTAACAACATGTAGTGATCATAATTAGTAAATGAGGAGTAAGTGCCACAAAATTTAATAACTAACATAAACAACCGGTCATAACTCTGGTGAAAATTGTTGCAAGACAATGTCCTTTACAACAATGTTCACATCATGTCTAATCATCTGTGCAAGTTTGAAAGAAATCAGCTCTATAGAAAATGTGGAGTTGATGCCACAAAATTTTGTAAGTGAAATAAACAAAGGGCCATAACTGTAGTAAAAATGGCAGCAGGAAAAAATCTTTTCTTTATGATCATCTACCCATCCAGCTTGATAATGTGTGCAAGTTAGAAAGAAATCTGTCCAAAAGTAAATGAGGAGTTGATGCCACAAGATATTATTACTGAAAAAAAAACAACAAAGGGCCATAACTCTGGTAAAAATGGTCGCAGGAAAAAATCCTTTCTTCACAATCATCTACACATCCTGCTTGATCATCTGTGCAAGTTTGAAAGAAATCAGCCTTATAGTTTAGGAGGAGTTGACGCCACAAGATTTAAGTACTGAAATTAACAAAGGGCCATAACTCTGGTAAAAAAAGTCGCAGGAAAAAATCCTTTCTTTATGATCATCTACACATCCTGCTTGATCATCTGTGCAAGTTTGAAAGAAATCCGCCTTATAGTTTATGAGGAATTGATGCCACAAGATGTACAGACGGACATACATACGGACGGACGAGTGCAACTCGATATGCCTCCCACTTTGTGGGGGCATAAAAATCAATGACCAAAACATGGACCTAAAACCACTTTTTGTCAAAGTCAATGACCAGAATTAGTTGTTAAATACTGGTTATACGCATCATTAAGACCGAATAAGACCAAAAGAGAGACTGAAGACAACTTCTTAATCAAAAGTCAATGGCCAGAACAGGGACAAAAAACCACTTGTTAAACAATGTCAATGTATAAAGTAGATATGAATTTAAGTTAATATTTTTAATTTCAGAATTTATTTTATATGAATGTGATTAAATTTAAATTTTACAGAATTTATATATTAGCCTTTATTTTGAAAGTGGTTTCGGTCAAAAAATAATGTTGAAAATAAAACTTTTACATCAATTTAACATTGACTTTTAAATAAGAAGTGGTTTTCGGTTCCCGTTTTGTCTTATTCGGTCTTTAAAGATATGTTTAAGTAAATTTAAGTAGTGAAACATTTATTTTATATGATTTATAAAAAAACAACATAATTTTAATGATTAAAAAAAATTTTATACATAAACTGTATATTGACTTTCGTTTGAAAAGTGGTTTTCGGTCCCCGTTTTGGTCTTATTCGGCCTTTTACAAACATATTATCATTATTCACAATTTATTTCATACAAAAGTGATTAAAATTTGAATTTATACATAAATTATACATTGGCTTTTATTTTAAAAGTTGTATTTGGTACAAAAATAATGTTTTTCGGTGTTATTCGGTCTTATTCGGTGTTTTTTTGGGCACAGAATAAAACGCAGACGATATAGAAAATAGAAGGCTGCAGACAATATAGGCAAAGAAGGGCGTTGAAAAACGCAGACAACATAGATAATGAAGGAAACTAGAAAACGCAGACAACATAAAATAAATACAAAATGTTTTTGTTCTTTAAATTAATGATATTTGAAGCTGTAGAAAATAGAGAAAGAGCTTTTATTAATGATAAATTTAAGTGATATGCTAAATTAATCTAATAGTTTTCATGGTAATAATCACAATATTTTTTATGAATGATTTTAGTGTGATCAAATAATGAATTAGTTTGATTGATCTTAGAACAAACAGCTTTTGTTGAAATTTAGCAACTTATTTATCAAAAAAGTAAACAAAAGAGAAGAAAATTGTAGTAAGGTAATAATTAACTGGTTATAATGACAGTCATTTTGATGATTGATTATGAATAAAAGTGTGATCAAATTATGATTAAGTTTGATTGATCTTGGGTATTGTTTAACTGAAATGTTTTGTGAAACACGAAGTCTTGAAAAAAGCGAATTATTTTTTAAAGAGGTAAATAACAATTGGGACAAAAATTATCAGTTCAAAATTGCAGTAAGATAAAAAGCAATGTTTGTTACAAAAATACTTCAAAGACAACATGAGTAAATTGGTAAGAATTTAACCATTTCATTTTGCATTTTATTCATTACGTAATATTTATAATTTGGTTATGTAAGAAGTGAATATTCCAGTTTAGTACAGATATTGTTTGTAACAAGCTCCATGACTTTATCTGTATTCCCCTTCAGGGTTGCCAGCGGACTTGAAAAGTCAGGGAAATTTGATTTTTTTTCAAGGTCAGGGAATTGTCAGGGAATTTTGAAAATTGGTCAGTGAAAAATAAAAATCCTGAAAAGTCAGTGAAAAGTCAGGGAAAAATAAATTTGAAAGAAAAAAATTGTTCTATTTTATTAAAGATTGCATTTACAAATTTTCTGTTATGAACCTTTTTATAATTGTGTATTATAATAAAAGTTCTTATATTTAAAAAATTGCCTGAAGACTGAAAGGCTCTGCAACCCATGCCTCCAGAAATTATAATAACATAGTGCTACACACAAAACCCATGTTCTTCCCTCCAAGAGCCAGCTCAAAGCAACATTCTGAACTTAGTATTTTCTGCCATACAGTAGTTTGTGTCTTTGTCCATATATTTTCATCAATGGTTGGATTTTAAAATAATTGGCAGAAGTGACTATCATAATGTGTGAACATCTCATGTACAAAATCTGTTTTCCAACATTCTGTTCACAGCAACCTAGTTTTTTGTATAACGGCAGGATTTTTTAAAAATATTGCGACACAAACTACTGCTACAGTTTTCAAGATACTGACTTGAAACTTTAAACAAGAGAGGTACTTGGTAACATGTGTAGATATGCTTGACATATTTTTATGTGGCTCAGTCCATCATTTTTTTTATGACAGGTGCATGATTTTTTTAATCTTGTGACAAAAACTTAAAAAATTTTCTCTCGATTAATTTGAAATTTAAGCATACGTTCTGCATCAACTGACCTATTTTCCATTAGGCCCAGTGTTTATGTGGTTGACATATTTTTCACTATTAATTATTAATATTTATTGGATTGGAACAGGGATCTTCAAAACCTACACGCATTTTTTTCTAAGTTTATCTAAGCACTGAACAGGCTAAATTGTGTGTTTTGTTTCACTTGTATGGTGTAAACAGCATTGTATTTGAGTTATGTATAAAAATAATTTTTTTACAACGTGAAGGAAACATGTATGGGCATTCTGTCTGAGGGGTTGTTTTACTTGTGTAAAATGGTATGTTGTTTGCTTGCTCATTTTACAGATTATGTATATTTCTTTTACTCTGCATTTGATGATTATTCCAGTCATTAGTGAATAATGGATACTTAAATTTCAGTTGTGATAATCTCTTGCATTATACTATGTTGTTTGCTTGCCCATTTTACAGATTATGTATATTTCTTTTACTCTGCATTTGATGATTATTCCAGTCATTAGTGAATAATGGATACTTAAATTTCAGTTGTGATAATCTCTTGCATTATACTATGTTGTTTGCTTGCCCATTTTACAGATTATGTATATTTCTTTTACTCTGCATTTGATGATTATTCCAGTCATTAGTGAATAATGGATACTTAAATTTCAGTTGTGATGATCTCTTGCATTATACTATGTTGTTTATTCATTTAGTTTCTTTATGAAGATTAAGAATACATTATTTGCCAATTATCTAAGAAGTACAAGCATGTATTGGTTAAATCTTGTAAGAGTACATATTTAATATTTCACTATCTACAGAACTTTATACTTGATATATAAATGATGCTTTAATTGTTAAATAATGTAATTATATATTGTTAAAATAATAAAAATGTACTTATGGGTGGATTGGGCAGCAGTAGGGGTGTTAGCGGCCATTTACATTCGGTATTATTGGTCAGTGAAAAACCTGATTTGGTCAGTGAAAAGTCATTGAAAAGTCAGGGAATTTTTTTCATCCTTGGTGCTGGCAACCCTGCCCTTATATATATAATTATGTAGATTTAAAGATTGACACTGATTTTTTTTATGTTCTGTTAAATATTTTTTCTTTTGAAATAAAGTTATCCAGGTGGTGAAAATTCTATTAAATCATCGAATATTAGCTAAAATACATTGATAAAATTAATTAAATAAAATCGATGAAATCATGGACAATGTTATATTTTGAGTGTTTTAACAATTCATATCAAATGTATATTATAATATATCTATATTATTAACGTTGAATTTTTACATAAACGAAATAGTAGTGGGTAATGCATGACCATGACAAGTTGTAATAATGGTAATTTGGTATTAATTAAGTATTAATGATATGATTTTCCAGAATAGGAACAAGATTATTTATGTAAAAAAGCACACAATTGCCTTACATTTGTTATCAAATACTTTTAAATCAATTAGTAAAAACATTTTGCAACTCTGTATAACAAAACTAGAATATAAAAAAAAAACAACAAAAAACAACATTATACTTAAAATATTTCTCACTATAAATTTTTTTGGCATTCAGTGTTTTTTTTATGCCAAATATTTGGAGAAATTGGGCCCCATTCCCCCCTCAAAATAGTATATATTTTTCCCCCACATTCATAAAAATTCCCCCTTTGCCGGAGTCTGTTAAGCACCGTTCGATAAAGAAGATGATAAATCTGAATTTTGGATATGTTTAATGGATACCCCGCTGAAGGACAATACAGTGACAAGAATAATTGATAAATTTGCAGACAGAAAAAGACATTTTACTGTAGACCACTGACTTTCTTTGAATTAAAAGATCAGTGAATACTTTGTTATGTTGTGTTTGACAGGCTGCAAGTATCTTCCAAATATTCCCCCTTTCCTTTGTTTGCGTCGCAATTTTCCCCCTCCAAAGGGCTGCGACCCCCTTCCCCCAAAAGAGAAAAAAACACTGGCATTTGCTGTATAGTTAATTTTGGAAAATTATTCATTAAAGAACAGTAAAGTATTGAAATACTACAAGGCAAATTCTAGATTATCTTGATGGTGACAGCAATTAGGTTATCAATATAATCCCTTGTTTATTCGCTAATTATCTCTGACATCATTGATCAGTATACTATTGATAGGGTCTAATGATTCTGGACAATGCAGACACTGGGGTATTGGCCTTTTGACACTGTGATTGGTATCCTACTAAACATAAGTAAAATATAAAATACAGTATACATGTATTCTGTAATTATTATTTTAGCTTATTCTCTTATCCGTTTGGCAAATTAGATAATATTGTTTCAAATTTTGATGGATTTCATTTGTATGCCAATGACAGAAATATTTTGCTTAATATTATTCCTAAAATGTCTATTTTCTAAAACACTTAAAACTACAAGATCTGCAGAATCTTTGATTTTGATCTAAACTTGCATATCCTCTGTGACATGATAATTAGAAGGGGGCTTGCATACTATACTTTCCAATTCGAACTGTTTATTTATCAGCTTGTGTCCCATGTCATGTTACCTAACTCCATTGGATAATCTATGACAGCTTAATCGGACAGTTGGGGTGTTGTCATTCAGTGTGGGAGGAGTCAAAACTATATGGATATTGTCTGAATTATTCAATTAGCACAAGTTAATTAGAAGACAGATATGCTTGAGAAATTCTTTTTTGTTAAAGCTTTAGCCATAAGAACGATATATCAGTTTAAATAAAACATTGTTTCTTAATATATGATGATAAAGTCTAACTTTTCTTAAGAATTAAATATTTGGGAGTAATTTAATGCAGAATTAACATGTAGAACCAAAATACGTAGAGTAATCACAATTTCGAAACATTATATTATATAGTTTTAACAAGAATGGAGAAATAAAATCATATACTGAAATATTATGTTCAATGTTCATTTTATCGATTCCAGGTGATTTGTTCTTGTTGTGAAAAAAATGCAACAATCATAATTATGGTTAATCAATAATGATAATTATTTTGATTAATTTATTATCATGATATATGCATGTAAAAGTGCTGTTAATTAACTAAATTAAAGATTACAGATCGGCAATGTCTCAGGCAAAGTGAACTTAAAACTTAAAATCAATTTCTATTACTGTTCCAAGCTCCAAAAGCAATCAAACAGTGGAGATTGTGGCCTTTTTGCAATTGCATTTGCGACACATTTATTAATCACGTTATTTAGGATAATAAAGTTTCCAAAATAAAAAACAAACAACAAGTATGACTAAATTTCCATCTTTAGAAACTTTGGCGATTTCTAAAAAAAAAGTGCCACAGCAAGAGTGCCTCCACGTGGTGTGGCCTGAATGTAGCTGGACTTTTACATTTTAATATAAAGTGTTTGCAATGTTTTAATAATTATTTATATAAATTAATTAGTAGTAATAACGTAAAAGTACAGCTATAACAAAATACTCTCAAACAAGCATATGAAATAAATAATTAAATGTGCATGGCATTTCAGTGTTTAGTAGAACAGAACAGAACAGATCTTTTATTTACACCCAAGTATGGTAACATACAATAAGGGCAATATAACACAGTATATTACATAATACTAAGAAAAGGTCTTCCGGTTGGTAAGAAAGCAATAGAAAGATGCAACGAAAGTTATACATGACTATTATCGACAAGTTACAGGGGGAGAGCATTTAAATATTTACGCTTTTTCTACATGAAGGTTTTTTCTAATAGTAGGACGCTTGTTTTACGATCCAACAAAAAACTAAAAATATTTATGAACAAAATTCATCCATTACTATGCAATAATTAAGTACCCTATAAATGTCCGATTTTCGATATCTTTACCTTTTTAGAAAACTATATCGAAGATCTACCAAATTTAATCATAATTTGATCACACTTTTATTCATAATCAATCATCACAAGATTGTCATTATTACCAGTTAATTATTACGTTACTGCATAAATTTTCTTCCCTTTTTGTTTACTTCTTTGATAAATAAGTTGCTAAATTTCAACAAAAGCTGTTTGTTCTAACATCAATCAAACTTATTCATAATTTGATCACACTAAAATCATTCATAAAAAAATTGTCATTATTACCATTTGAGTTAATTATTACCTTACCCTAGTGAATGAAAACTATTAGATTAATTTAACATAATCACTTAAATTTATCAATAATAAAAGCCTTTTCTCTATTTTCTAGCTTCAAAATATTATTAATTTAAACAACAAAAACATTTTGTATTTATTTTATGTTGTCTGCGTTTTCTAGTTTCCTTCATTGTCTATATTGTCTGCTTTTTTCTCACCCCTTCTTTGTTTATATTGTCTGCAACCTTCTATATTCTATATTGTCTGCGTTTTATACCGACCCGTTTTTTTGGTCGTTTTTGGTGATTCTATGCACCCCTAATTGGACCAATCCCAGAAAGGTAGCTAAACTGCATGAGTGGTGACAGCTGACATTTTTTCAGGTTGTTTGAGTCCTGGTCGGTGCTAAAAAGTTTCCCAAAAGTAAAACTGAAAAATTATTCTTGTTGTTGTGCAGATTTTATCGCTATCCTTGCCTCGTGAACATCTCTAAAAATCAACATAGGCCCTATTATACGTGTACGTCAAAGACACAGAGCAGACATCACAGTATTTGATGATGAATTTAACTCAAAAGATTATTTTTCAATATTACACAAAATATTTTCGATCAACAAATTACCCATTCGTGATATAGCTTCTTAGAGAAGTTATTTCCCTTTAGTTCGAAAATAAATCGCGATAAACTTTTATTTGATTAACTTTATTATGCGTTTCCAAAAGTATTGAAATCAAGTTACCGAAATTTATCTTGAAAAAATATGCTTGTGTATTAGCTATTTGCATCGAAAGAAATTTATTCGAAAATTTTAGATATGCGTCTATGTGAACTACCCGGATGTGTAAACAAAAAACACGAGCGAAAAACGTCCCCGTAGATCTAAGAAAACGATTGAATTGACATCTGAGCAGACATGGTATGTTTTAACCATAAAAATCTCACTGTAAAATGCCCACTTAATTAAAACTAGACGCTCTGTGTCACAGTATATTTATGAAATTATGACAGACGTTTCAACCACAAACCCGTATTGAACGATAAATTATTTTTCGACCCCAAAGTTACCCCATGTCGGACATTTCGACCCAAAAGCATTTGACCGCATGACAGTTCAGCGCCCATCACAGACAATCAGTCCAGGCATTCAATCAGTTCCAAAATATGTTCAGAACAACTTATTATGTGCAACAAGGGCCTTTTGTATCAGGGGTTTTCCTAGCCTTTCTGAGGGTCCGGAAAACGGACCCTTTCCCAAAGCAAACGGACCCTTTCCCAATCCGAAATTTTTTCCATTTTTCCCAATTGAATCCACAGATAATTTTCAAAACATAAGAAACAGTGTTAACTTTTACTTTACGTTGTAAACAACAACTGGCTGCTTTAAGTTGCACTATGCATGTGACGTCACAACCAGGTGTAAAATTCGCTAAATCTGGATAAATTTACACTACTCTAGACACGCCTATATTTCACAACAATCGGTACAATCTTTATCGCGAGATATTTTCATTCTCGCGAAATTATGCGACAGCATGATTACACAAACTGTCAAAACTGTCAAAATTGTGTCTTTGACAATTAAAAAGGTGTATATTTAGCAGTTTGTCGGCGCTTAATTAATTTTTGATGATAAGTGATTAGGTAAGTTGATTGCCAATGCAATGATTGAATCAATTAGTTCACAGTTGTTACTTTAATCGCATTATTCCAAATTATATATCTTACAGTACTGACTAATCCGTTCATTCTACGGAAAATTCCTCAGTTGAATTTTAAAACAATGCTTTAATTTATTGATGTATCTGCTTAACTGTGTTCAGTAATTATGAATAGATTTTAGAATGGATCATTTTGTGATACGAATGTAAATATTAAAGTGTTTTAAGATATTTTGTCTAAAGCAAAAAGGGAGATAATAAGTTTGATTATTAATTTGACTAAAATACAAAATCTCCGCAAATTATTTCGTATGCGCTAAAATGTTACTAAATAAATTTTATATGAACAAAAGAGATGAAAAACAGCAAACATTTTTACAGATTTGTAGTCCACTATTGTAAAATTAAAAATTATATATATACTATCTAATCATATTATCATGTGAATGTAAATCATACATCACAAGAACTGAAACATGATAGTTTGTGTGTTCTTGGCATATGGTTCTAGTTGCAGAAAACAAAAAAAACAACTTATTTTTCAAACTATTTGCATTTTAGACGGATACTGCCATTTATATACACAACAAAAGTAAAACAAATGGGACATTCAAGTGCAAGTTTTGTTTGTGCTATGTATAATATAATTATTTCAAAATTCCCAAAACTTGTATTTTTGTCGATAAAAATTCCCAAAATGAAACATTTCACACGCTAAAATTTCCCAATTCTGGCCAGGGTCCTTTCCCAAAATGGCTAGGAAAACCCCTGTGTATGTACAATGGTCGCCCATAATGCAAA
This sequence comes from Corbicula japonica, assembly GCA_038501625.1. NCBI lineage: Eukaryota > Metazoa > Mollusca > Bivalvia > Venerida > Cyrenidae > Corbicula > Corbicula japonica. Next base: position 2,017,765 of record JAZAYU010000062.1, on the reverse strand, counting down.
CCCCCTTACCATGCAAAACAGTGATGAACATTTTTTTATGCCCCCGCCATGTAATGGCGGAAGGGCATATAGTGTTCACCCTGGCTGTGGGTGGGTGGGTGTGTGTGTCGGTGTGTGTGTATGTTCGAAAATCGTGTCCGCTCTGTAACTTTGTTATTTCTTATTGGATTTTAAAATAACTTGGTATGAATGTTCACCATATGAAGACGGTGTGTCGCGTACAATACCCATGCCTGTAGGTTCAAGGTCAAGGTCACTGTTACTAAAAATAGAATTTTCTTGTCCGGGCTGTAACTTCCTTATGAATGGAGGGATTTCAAAATAACTTGGCACAAATGTTTACCATGACAAGGCGGTGTGTCGCGTACAAGTCCCATGCCTGTAGGTCCAAGGTCAAGGTCACTGTTACTAAAAAAGAATTTTGTTGGAAAAATCTTGTCCGCTCTGTAACTTTGTTATTTCTTATTGGATTTTAAAATAACTTGGTATAAATATTCATCATATCAAGACGGTGTGTCGCATACAATACCCATGCCTGTAGGTCCAAGGTCAAGGTCACTGTGACTAAAAATAGAATTTTCTTGTCTGGGCTGTAACTTCCTTATGAATGGAGGGATTTCAAAATAACTTGGCACAAATGTTCACCATGACAAGGCGGTGTGTCGCGTACAAGACCCATGCCTGTAGGTCCAAGGTCAAGGTCACTGTAACTAAAAATAGAATTTTCTTGTCCGGGCTGTAACTTCCTTATGAATGCAGGGATTTCAAAATAACTTGGCACAAATGTTCACCATGACAAGGGGGTGTGTCGCGTACAAGACCCATGCCTGTAGGTCCAAGGTCAAGGTCAATGTTACTAAAAATAGAATTTTGTTGGAAAAATCTTGTCCGCTCTGTAACTTTGTTATTTCTTAATTGATTTTAAAATAACTTGGTATAAATATTCACCATATCAAGACGGTGTGTCGCGTACAATACCCATGCCTGTAGGTCCAAGGTCTAGGTCGCTGTTACTAAAAATAGAATTTTCTTGTTTAGGCTGTAACTTCCTTATGAATGGAGGGATTTCAAAATAACTTGGCACAAATGTTCACCATGATAAGGCGGTGTGTCGTGTACAACACCCATGCCTAAAGGTCAGAGGTCAAGGTCACTGTTACTTAAAATAGAATTGTGTTATAAAAATCTTGTCTGCTCTGTTACTTTGTTTTGTCTTATTGGATTTTAAAATAACTTGGTAGAAATCTTCATTATATCAAGTGATGTGTTGTTTACAATACCCATGCCTGTAGGTCCAAGGTCAAGGTCACTGTTACAAAAAATATAAATTTCTTGTACTGGCTATAACTTTGTTATTAACAGAGTGATTTCAAAATAATTTGGCACAAATGTTCACTATGACAAGGCGTTATGTTGAGTACAATTCCCATGCCGGTAGGTCCAAGGTCAAGGTCACTATTACTAAAACCAGACTTTTCTTGTCTGGGCTGTGAGTTTGTTATTACTTATTGGATTTTAAAATAACTTGGTATAAATGTTCACCATGACAAACATGCATAGCGGGGGCATCCGTGTCCTATGGACACATTTCTAGTTTTATGTCTATATGCTGCCGACAAGACTCCAACGACATTGATGGCTTCAAATAATTTTTTTAGAATCTAGTTAAGCAGACCCCAGATGTTCAATCAAAACACATAAAAACCCAGTAGCATATGAGCAAGAGAAGTGGGGGTATGGGGGCAGTAGCCCCCATTTAAATTCATTATTACTGAAATTTGTTTGGCAAATGACTTAAAAGATTTTTCTCACCAGCATTGCTCTTCATTATAATGTTGGGGTCCGTTAAACTAGATGTTTCCTACTAATTTTTTATGCCCCCGCCATGAAATGGCGACGGGCATTAAGAGTTGCTCCTGTCCGTCCGTCCGTCCGTCCTTCCGTCCGTCCGTCCGTCCGATATTCTCGTGAACGCAACTCCTCCTAAACTACTGGTGGGAATTTAATGAAACTTTACCACAATGCTTGGCTTGATATGTAGTTGTGCATGAAGGTGGGGTTTCGCTCTTACGTGTTCCGTTCAGAAGTTATGGCCCTTTGATACTTCCATTTACATTAGTTTTAATAGGAATATATCTTGTGAACGCAACTTCTCCTTAACTACTGGTGGGAATTTAATGAAACTTTACCACAATGCTTGGCTTGATATGTAGTTGTGCATGAAGGTGGGGTTTCGCTCTTACATCTTCCGTTAAGAAGTTATGGCCCTTTGATACTTCCATTTACATTAGTTTTAATAGGAATATATCTCGTGAACGCAACTCCTCCTAAACTACTGGTGGGAATTTAATGAAACTTTACCACAATGCTTGGCTTGATATGTAGTTGTGCATGAAGGTGGGGTTTCGCTCTTACATGTTCTGTTCAGAAGTTATGGCCCTTTGATACTTCCATTTACATTAGTTTTAATAGGAATATATCTCGTGAACGCAACTCCTCCTAAACTACTGGTGGGAATTTAATAAAACTTTACCACAATGCTTGGCCTGATATGTTGTTGTGCATAAAGGCGGGGTTTTGCTCTTACATGTTCTGTTCAAAAGTTATGGCCCTTTGATACTTCCATTTACATTAGTTTTATTCTTATATTTTGTGTTAAGCAAAATATGCATTTTGCCCATAACTTTAAAACGACTTGAGATATTGCCTTGAAACTTGAAATATATTTTCACCATCAAAATCTACACCATAACCAACAAGATCCATAACCCTGCTTCCAATATTTTTTCAAATTATGCCCCTTTTTCACTTACATTTTGTGTTAAGCAAAATATACACTTGACCCTTAACTTTCTTATGAAAGGAGGGATTTCAAAATAACTTGGCACAAATGTTCATCATGACAAGGTGGTGTGTCGCATACAACACCCATGCCTGTAGGTCCAAGGTCAAGGTCACTGTTACTAAAAATAGAAATTTCTTGCAAAATTGTGTCGGCTCTGTAACTTTGTTATTTGTCATTGGATTTTTAAATAACTTGGTTTAATCGATCACCATATTAAGACTGTGTGTCACATACATTCCCAAGCCTGTAGGTCCAAGGTCAAGGTCACTGTTCCTAAAAATAGAATTTTCTTCTCCAGGCTGTAACTTTGTTTGATTTCAAAATAACTTGGCACAAAATTTTTATGTTCACCGTGACAAGGCAGTGTGTCTGCACAATACCCATGCCTGTAGATCCAAGGTCAAGGTCACTGTTACTAAAAATAGAATTTTCTTGTAATAGGAATATAATTATCTCGTGAACACAACTTGTTCTACACTACTGCTGGGAGCTTTATGAAAAACCTATAGCGGGGGCATCCGTGTCCTTTGGACACATTTCTAGTTAAACTATGTATCTTTCAATAAGATACTTACCTGAAAAGCAAAAGTTCTGTAAATAGAATCAATAAATGTGATACTTTCCTGCAAAACACTTACAAAACTACAAACATGTCAATGACTGTTTGGTTATACCGCTAAAAGTTAACCTGACCTGACAGTTGTGTATCGATTGGTAAAAAGCAACATTTTAATGTTTAACAAGAATTTTTAGGGGATTTTCGTCATTTTATTGATACTTTTAACACTATTTATGTTACATTTGAATATACCAGCATTGAAATTTTCAAGTGGCAGTGAACAAAAAAAAAACAGAATGCAAATCATACACTTTATTCTATCAAATTTCTTTTTTCTGTTGTTAGGGAGAGCGTAAAGGTGTCAACAAGTACTATCCCCCTGATTGGGACCCTTCTAAAGGATCAATCAATGAGTATGTCGGGCAGCATCCACTGCGGGATAGAGCTCGCAAGCTGGGACAGGGCATTCTTGTCATCCGGTAAGATCAGTATTGTTAAAGCTCTGTGATTGTGAAGAAGCTGTATATTGTTAAAGCTCTGTGAAAAACAGTCTAACTCTACAATGTCTTGCTTACAGGTTATATTTATCATTAAGTA